>WEKX01017345.1:100379-387813 GCA_013390025.1 Pitta sordida
TGTGTGTGTATGTGTGTGTGTGTGCGTGTGTGTCCGTGTCTGCCTGTGTGTCTGTGCGTGTGCGCGCACCGGGGGCAGCTCCCCACGTGGGGCTGACGCGGCAGCCCCGGCCCGATCCGGGGCTATAAAGCTGCTCGGCGGCGAGTGAGGCAGAGCAGCCGCGGCGGCTGCAGCTCCAGCCCCGCTCCGCCGCGCTCGGAGGGTCCCGGCGGCAGCGCCCAGCATGCACGGTGGCCCTTCGCAGCCCCCGGGCCCCCGGCACACCGCTCCGCCCCGGCCGGCGGCACAGTAGGACCCAGAGGAACCGGGCTCGGAGCCGGGGTCGGAGCCGGGCGTGGCTCGGGTGGAGCCGGGGCGAAGGGCGGGGGTGTTCACGCAGACGGCGTTGATGTTTAACCTGGAGCGCCCGTTCACGGAGAGGGGCCACTTCTTCTCCTCCATGGAGTACCAGCGGCAGCTGGAGGAGGAGGAGGGCTACCCGCCTCCTGGCAACAATGGGACCTTCAACGACAGCGGGGCCGGGCCGGGCTGGGGCATGCCGTACCCTCTGCACACCACCATCACCCTCATCAGCCTGGCCGGCTTGCTCATGCTCTTCACTGTTTTCGGCAACGTCCTGGTCATTATCGCTGTCTTCACCAGCCGGGCGCTCAAAGCCCCCCAGAACCTCTTCCTAGTCTCCCTAGCCTCGGCTGACATCCTCGTGGCCACACTGGTCATCCCCTTCTCACTGGCAAATGAGGTGATGGGGTACTGGTACTTCGGTAAAGTCTGGTGTGAGATCTACCTTGCCTTGGATGTGCTGTTCTGCACCTCCTCCATTGTGCACCTGTGTGCCATCAGCCTGGACCGGTACTGGTCCATCACGCAAGCCATTGAGTACAACCTCAAGCGTACCCCACGCCGCATCAAGTGCATCATCTTCATTGTCTGGGTCATCTCAGCTGTCATCTCCTTCCCACCACTCATCTCCATCGAAAAGAAGAGCGGGCAGCAGGCTGACCAGGGGGTGGCAGAGTGCAAGATTAATGATGAGAAGTGGTACATAATTTCTTCTAGCATTGGCTCCTTCTTTGCCCCCTGCCTCATCATGATCCTGGTCTACATGCGCATCTACCAGATAGCCAAGAGGCGAACGAGGGTCCCACCAAACAAGCGGGCAGAGCGCCCTGAGAAGAAGCAGAATGGCTTGACTGACAAGGAGGACCTGCCAGCCACAGCACAGCTCAACGGGGAGAAGGCAGCAGGAGGCAGTGGTGGGCAGGAGGGAGAGGTCAATGGCATAGACATGGAGGAGACCTCTTCCTCTGAGCACCAGGAGAACAACCAGTGTAAGAAGTCAGAGAGACCGTCAAGAGGAAAAACCAAGACTAAGCTGAGCCAAATTAAGCCTGGGGACAGTTTGCCCAGGAAGACAGAGGAGGAGAGAAACACCAAAGGGTCCCGGTGGAGGGGCAGGCAGAACCGGGAGAAGCGCTTCACCTTTGTGCTTGCAGTGGTGATCGGGGTCTTTGTCATCTGCTGGTTCCCCTTCTTCTTCACCTACACACTGATGGCCGTCTGCGAGAGCTGCTCTGTGCCCGACACTCTCTTCAAGTTCTTCTTCTGGTTCGGTTACTGCAATAGCTCCTTAAACCCTGTCATCTATACCATTTTCAACCATGACTTCAGACGGGCCTTCAAAAGGATCCTGTGCAGGATAGAGAGGAAAAGGATTGTTTGAAGGACCCTTTGCTGTGGTTGGGACTAATCAAGACTTTGTAGGAGAGTAAAGCATATCTCTCTCAGGCAGTGCTTGCATGGGATGGTTTCCTTCAGCTCGTGAGCTGGAAGCCTTTAAAACCTGAGATGAGCCTGTGGAAGCTCTGGGCTGCAGCAGTAAGGAGCAGCAGGCAAGTGGAGGTCTGAGCCGTGGCATTCAGCTTTCCGGGGGACGATGGCCTTTGACTTGCTTCATTTATTTTGTTAGTTTTTTTCTTTTGCCAGAATCTCTCAGTGGATATTCTCTGACTGCTCTGTTTGACTCTTTAAAGATAAACAGTGTGCAGCTCCATGAGATGAACCCCCAGGAGGGAGTATGCCACACCAGAGGTGTTGGCTTTTTTATTTAGTTGTATATTTTTTTCCATGTTGTATATGTAATGAATTTTGTTCCTCTTGTAAAATACAGTATTCTTGAATTTGAATGTCTTAATTTTTGTAAGGCAAGCAGCTTTTAAACTGTGAATGCTTTAATTATCTTTGCCACCTTAAAAGTCTCTCTCCTGCCACCCCCCCAAAAACCCCACACTCAAAACCACTGAAAAACCAGAGCCATCCCTCCTACCTGACAGTTTGATACTATTGCCAAGATTTTCAATGTCCTGTCATTTTCTTATTTTGGCTGAAAAGCTTAGGATCACAGACCTCACCAGAATGGCTATTTTTGTTGTTATTTTTTAATATCATACCTGTTCTGTTTAATTGCTGTGTTGTCTGTGATACAATACAGCTCAGATGGTAGCTGGTCTCGTTACTCATTAAAGCAGACCCTGATGGAGCGGTGCCTTTGCTGTGCAGACAGGGATGTCCCGGGCAACCGAGACTATGTCCCCTGCAACGTGAGGCTTGGGACCCAGCCAAGCTCCCCACGAGTTAATCTTGTTTGATATTATACCAGTCTGCAGCAGCGAAATGTGTTCGATGCTCACTTGCTTCCTCCACCTCAACTGTAAATATATAACATTTCAAAGCAAATAACAGGGCTCTGCATATCACATTATCTCATCTGTGCTGATCTGTGGTTGTTTTAACTCCTGTGGGATTTCCTGCAGAGAGGAGGGGGTTTGTGCACAGTGGCTGTTCCATCCTTCTCAATTAAGAGAGAAGAGTTCAGTTTTTAACTTGCCAGTCTCATCTTTCCTGGGAAATATGAAAGCATCCCTCTTTCAGTCTTATACAGGGCAAAACTCTGAAATGGGAAACTTAACTGATAGTTTCTCTAGTATTTTATACTGTAATTAAGGGGTTTTTTCTTTTTTTTTTTTTTAAACAAATATGTAAATATTGTGAGATTGGAGCAGGAGAGAGAGTTAATACTGCTTTTACACTCTTTCCTGAAACCGTTTTCAGCTCTTTCTGCTAAAAAAAACCCCCAAACAAGAGAAAACCGAAACTGAAACCGGACAGAACAAATTTAACATCCTTGTGCCATGAATAAATTTCTGGAAAACATTTATAAGGTAAATTTTCTATTTATCACAATATATGAGTCTGTAAGTCTTTTAATGTTATGAATATCAAATACTGACAAGTCATAGAAATTGTTTGGAGACAGCAAAGTTTGTATAAGTTTTGTGTATAAGATGAATTTGCCTTCTCTGGAGTTGTGCACAGGAAGAGACTTTAAAAATACCTTTTTATTTTTGAGAAGTGTTTTGTTGATTTTGCTCTCTCTTTTGACTTTGTAATTAACTCCAAGGGTCCCCAAATGCATCTTGGGACCTGGAGAGCAATGTTTACATTCACTTGCATTTTCAGAACTGAATCCTCAAGAGGTGAGGAAAGCAAATAAACTGTGCTTTAATGTAAAAAAAAAAAACAAACACAACCAAACCAACAACCAAACCACAAGCAGAAGTTGCTATAATGGATGATTATTTTTATTAAATAAAAGAGCATTTCCAGATCGTGTGTGAAAACCCTCTGAACAATCTGTTAGCTATTTTGTTGTACGTATTTTATTCCGAATTGCTCACTGGTCCTCCAGCAGCTTTGGTCTTGTAATTTTTTAAAGAATACACTGGGAAAAGCACTTGTGTTTTCTGAAAGGTGTCGTTAGCCCAGGTAGAGAACAATGGCTCCATTCACTGTGTGTGGTGGCACAATAAAAAATGAGTCCTTGATATTTCTTTGGTATTTCCACTCCCCTTTCGTGCCACAGTAAGAGCATTCACGCGTTTCTTAAAGAAAAGAGCTTAGGGTTTGAGGTTGTGATTTGTTTCCTGGATGTGCAGCCTGGCACTACTGCTGGGGATGCCTGCCTGGCGCAGCACTTACAGCTCTTGATTTGGGAAGGTTTTTAATAATTAGGTGGCCGATGGGATTAGAAACGATTAGGCTGGAAGGCAACATTTCTTGATCTACGCAGGAGTGTCCGTCTGAGTGAGGCTTTGTTTCCAGCCCCCGAGCCAGCTGGCCAGGCTCGATTGCCCTTACACCAGAGCTGCCAGGACCTTCCCTGCTGGAGGTGATTGGGGTTTGTTCTCCCACCGAACTGCAACTGCTTCTCTGAGGCTGCTTGTCTCGCTGAGGATGCCAGAGACTGCTCATCGTCAGCTTCTGATGGGTTTCTTATTTGCTGAAAGTGCCAGGTAACCCCAAAGGTGGGGGACACAAATGGTGTCGATCCTGCAAGTGCTTTAGTGTGTACTTTGTTTTGCCCTGGGGCACATGTAACTGTTTGGGAGCTCTGGTTCCTGGTCTTCCCACTATTAGGATGCCTGGGGTCACCCTACTTCCCTGTTGTGCTGATTTGGTGAGAAAATGAGTGACCAGAGCCCCATGCTGGAGCTGCTGGTCTCACAGCTCTATTCTGCCAATGCCACTGGAGTTGCAGTTGGAGGGGCTCAGTCAGCTGGGAGGGGGGCCAGGGTTGGCAGGCAGCATTACTGCTGGGAGTGGGTCACCTGGTGGTGGCCCAGAGATGAACATCTTGCTCATGTCTTGGTGGCCGTTGCAGGCCAGGGGAGCTTGACCAGGGTAAGGTGTCTTCCTTCCACTCACTGGTCTTGGCTGACCCTGCGGCCTTGGATGGTTTTACAAAGCAGCACCAGCTCGGTACCTGGGACAGGAGGTGATCCAGCAGCCATTTATTACACTTGCCCCATCCCTCTGGCTGTCTGATGGCATAGCAGCCAAATCTCTAGTATGAACAGTAGAGTATTTTGGTGGGTTTGGGGTTACGAGATTGAGGCTTTGGGTGGAGTTTCAGTTGGTGAAGTTTTGCACAGCTGAAATGTTTGATTGGTCCCGATTTTCCATCAAAAGTAAGAGTGAGGTGCAAAACTGAGATAACACCTCCAGAGCCATGTCCCTCTCACAGACTCGTGCCCTCATGGTTCAGCCCAGTCAAATACATACAATACCAGGCTGGTTTTTGCAAGGGCAGTGGCTCTTTGCATCTGACAGAGCAGAGCTCCCTGCCTGTCCTCGTGGTTAATGTCTGAACTTTCAACCTCCTCTTGCTTTTGCTGTCTTCTGACTAAGGCTTCTATTTCATTTCCCCATAGCTGTTGGTAATTTTGGTTTCAGCTGTGTCCTGGACCCTCCACGCCTGCTGAGGATGGACATGCCCAAGTCACAGTGGCCCTCAGGCACTGGGGGCTGCGTGGTGGAGGTGCTGGGGTGAAACCACTGTCATTTTCCCTTTGGTAGGTGAGGTCCAGTCCTGCTGCTGCTGAACCGAGGTCATGTTGTTGTGGGCTTTCTGGGAGGGTCTCTCTGGCTCTGCCATATCCATGTCCAGCTCCATTCACCCTGTGCCTCCCCTGTCTTGCTGTGGGGCTGAGCCCTATCACCCTTGTCGCGTCCAGATGCCCAGTTCTTCCCCTTTCCCTTCTTGACTCCCTCCCCCACAGGAGCAAGTTGCCTTATCACTTCCAGCTCATTCCCTTGCAAATGAAACGTTAAGGGATATAATGAACTTTGATTGTTTTTATGTATGACCTTTTATTTTGGGGCTGAAAGGTTAATGGTGTGAGGGTGGGGAGGGGCACCTGCCCCCTTGCTGGGTGAAGCCATCCAGGCTGGCACAGCAAACATTGAGCAGAGATTGCTCAACCACTTTCCTGCATGGGGTGACCCTGCACGCCACCCCTTGAGTGGATGCCAGACAAGGGAGGTGGAGGAGGGACTCAGGGTGAGTTTGTATGGTGGGGCAAGTGTCCTAAAATGTCCCCAGGGGTGAGCTGCATGAGCAGTAGGGTTGCCCTTGCAGAGACACATGGCTGCCTGCCCAGGGCTTGTCCATGACCCCCTCAACCTACTGATATGCGCATTTGTTTCTGTGAGGGTTTGGTTGCTGTTCTCTTAGGGACAAGGAGCTGGTCACAGAGAGGAGCCTCTGAAAAACATTCCAGCGAGGGAGGGACTTGGCCTGAATCATTCTCCTCACACAAAATGAGTTTCCCAGACATGGAGGAGCCTCTGTGGGTTTCAGTCCATGTCTGTCAGCCTTCCCATGCTGTCAGTATCTCCAGTCCCACCCTATATCCCCTCGCCTGGGGTATGGTTGCCTCTGGGTTGGGTGGTTGGCCTTGCTGCCCGTGTAGCTTTTGTCAGTTGAAGCTCTTTGTCTTATTTCTTAACATTCCCTGTTCTTTCACCACTGGGAAAGTTCGAAGTCTATCGAGATTGCTCCTTTATTACAGCCAGTGCCCTGGCTGACAACTGCACATGATGCTCTGCTTGGAGCTCTCACCACCTATCATGAACCGCTGTTTGCAGCTGGTTTATAGGAACATCTCTGTGTCTTGTGAAATGCTTGTAGTTGTGATTGCTATGCCTTATCCCAAGCTGTAGAAATCAAGAGAGAACAGGGTTAATGTCGGCCCTCTCTCTGCACTAGCTACTATTACTCCTGCTTACTGAGCTCACAAATGCTCCAAGATCGGATCCCAACCCCTCTGTGAACCGAAGGGGTTTTATTCTGATCCCTGGGAAATCCAGGTGAAATTCCATCTGGGGGGTCATACTGCAGTAATGCTGCACAAGGCCACAGCACACTCCCAAATGTCTTCAAGGCTGAGCACATGGGCAGGGCTGTGGAGAGCACCAAATATGTGTCTTCTTTGAGTCAGACCATGGCTGGTCCCTGGAAGGTTTGATGCAAGCAGAAGAGGAAGAGACCTGTTGGAGGCAGGGGATGTTGGGAGGTGTTGAATGGAGATGCTGATGCTTGAGCTGGTCATCTAACATCCTTCTTGGGGTGCTTTCTTCTCTCTTTGAGTTGTCCCCTAGGAGAACTCATTTCCCAAGCAGGACCACCAATGTTTGAGGACAATATCTCACATCCAGGTATATAGGGATGTGAGATGGGTCTCAGCACCCAAATCCAACAGAGATGCATGAGGACAAGCCATAGAAGGGAGAAAGAAGGCATCTCTCTCCATTGAGCATAGGTGTCATCAGCAGAGGTGTAAACTTGCTGGCTTAAGCTGGTTTAAATCTGCTTAAGCTAGATCTAGTTTAGCCTGGTCTGATCGTCAGCTCTGTATGACCTGTGTTAGGAGAGAACATCCATGCTGGCTTGGGTCTAAGGTCCTACTCCTCTTTTGTGGCTCTCAGAGTGGCCTGTAGCAGATTTTAGGGAATAAAGAAGAGCAAGAACCCTTCCCGGGAGGTTCAGAGGTCATTAGGCACTCTGGGATTTCCTGGGTCCAGCAGTGCCTTTTGCACTAATGGAGGAATTCCAGTGACATGTGTTTCCTGTCAGGATGCTCTGCAGCGGGAGGTCTGGATGGCTTTCAAAAACGTGTTTGAGTCAAAAGCCAGCAATTGGGTCTGTGTGAGAGTAATGGGGTGAATAGATTTTGTCAGGAGATGAAATGAGGTGATCTGAGCATCCTTGCTTTCCTGAATGCAATGCCTCCAGCGTTTGACCCATATTGGTTTGGACACAGCAGGGCATTGCATTTGCAAAAGCAGCCTTGAGGTCCTCCAGAGCTGTGTGACCTGCTGCAGGGTTCACTCCCAGACATGAGAAACATTTGTTTTAAATCAGGCGCTACATGGAGGAATTGATTGCTCCTTTGCCGATTGAAACAGTTGTGTTTTGCTGGACCGTGACTCTGTGGCCTTTTTCCTGTTTGTTTTTCAATTGCTTTCCACAGAAAAAAAGTAAAAAAGGCTGAGGTTCTCACCACTGGACATCTCTGATAAAATAATTCCTGTTGACGGCTGCTTTGTCTTCATCTGCGTACGTGGAGTTGCTGCAAAGCATTCGTCTGAAGATTGAAAACCTTAAGGTGTTACTGAAAAGATTCATTGAGTAAAAAAATAAATGTATAGATGGATATTTAAGACACTGGATCCTTTTACTTTTCTGAATTGATTGCACTTTTTGAACTACTGAAATGCTGAATTCTGGACTTTTATTACCAGGATAACTTTTAGCACCAGGCAAATTTGGAAAAACTATTCCTCTTGCAGACCAAACCCTGCAGAGTTGGGCCCTGAGTGTGGCAGACCTGGCAGCTTGGCTGCTGGGATGCTGATTTATACCCTGCTGAAGCACGCCCTTTCCCAGCACTTATTCCTGCAGTCATGATCCCTGGGTAATCAATCTAGTCCTCTCTGTGTAAAGCTGAATTTTTTCTTGGTTTCATGATGCAGATATTTGACCTGAAATGGCTCCTTGAATAAGGTTTGCCAGAACGAGCTTCCTGTTCATTTAGACATGACTGTGCCTATTGCTGTGCAACCTCTGCATGGCACAAACTTGGCTTTCCACATTTCATCGTCTCTGCTGAGCTGTAACCCAGACTGGTCTTCTACAGGGGACTCCAAATGCATCATGAGAATCACCACTTTTCCCCAGAGCAGCAACATGACTCCAGTGAACCAAATGGGCGATGTGAAAAGAGAATGGAGTCCCTCTATTTCTCGTCATTGTGTGTTTGACCTGTAATGTAACCTAAGCACAACCCAAAGATTTAAACTTCAGAGATGTTAATTGAAAGTAATCTCACATTTATTTTTTCCAAAACATCTTGTGGCTTTAAACCAGCCTGAAAATTTAGTGGGGCCAGAAGAATTGAGATTGCCAGTTTAAATGTAATCACCTGACTTGCTTACTTTGAAAGATTTACTGTTGCAGGGCCTTTGGCGTTGTTGTCTCAGGATAATGAAGATACATCCAACACATTTTGAACAGCTGTAAAATTATTCTCATCAACTGCTCAGTGTTTGGTGAGATGGCTTTGAAATGTTGCAGCAGGAAGGAGAAGAAAAGCTAAATGCTGCTCTGCTGAGTTGGGCTGTCACTGAGGAGAGCAAGGTAAGCAGTGTTGGATGCAGGGCAATCTTTCATAACTGTTGGCTCTAATCAGAGCTAATTAGGGGGATAATTAGAGAATCTGTTCTGGCTAGTATGACTGGTGTGAATGGAGTTCGGTCCAAATAAGGTTTCCTCTAGTAGAACAAGATGGTTGTGGCGACAGATGCAATGGTGGCAGCCAGCTTTAAAGCCTAGTGTTAATTGATTTAAATCCTTCGCGTGGGAAATGATCTGCTCCTATTGTAGCTGTTGCTCATTGTTCCCCCAAATGCCTGTTCCTGGCCATTCTGCTGGGTGATGTGTGAGACATGCAGCTGTGTCAGGAGGGCGCTGGGAAATTATTCCCACCAGCCACATCCATCCATGAGGGGCCTGGGTTTTTTTGCCCTGAGCGCAATAGCTTTTTCATCACCTTATCTTCATGGACTCCTACTGCCCAGGATGCAGCAATGTCTGTGTGTGAGAGGAGGGTGCACACTTGTGGGGCTGCAAATGAAGTCCATGGAAAATGAGACATGGTGAAGCAGGGTGTGGAAATGGTGGGTGTAAAACAGATGATGCTACTGTACACCCAGCTGCAAAGAGATTCAGCCTGAAATGTTACATGAGGCAAACAATCCACCACAGCAATTCCAGGAACTGACAGTATAAAGATAGGACCCGCCCTTCTTATTAATTACCATCTCACTTGGGATTGCATAGACTGACATGTTCAAGTTATCAGATGTTTGGAGGAAGAGGCGAATTTTTGTCTGTTGTTTATTCGGAGCAAGATTTAATTAATATTAAATAGATTAAATATTTGATGAAATAGACTGAAATGATAGCAACCCCAGTGGATGTTCATGCGGGCAGTAAAGCTAGAGCATCTGAATGAGTGCGCTTGAAGATCAGAGTTACATGGAAGCATCATCTCTGTATAGGAATTAAATTTCTCTCGGGTCCTTGTCTTTGTCAGCCTGTGTGGGAATGTGGTCCTCCTTCCTCTGGGTTTATTCAGGCATCACCTGCTGGGAGTTCAGATACCACCTCAGTGTGAGGTATTACCCCTCCTCTCCTGCCATGCTCATCTTCAATGGGCAAAGAGGCTTCATGGGGAAAGGCTTTCTCCCATGCTTCTCATTTCTCAGGACAGTGGGCAGCCGAACACAAATTGGGCAGCAAACAGCATTGCTTCATACAAAATAATTACATCCTGCCTCCTGAAGAAGAAAACATAGAAAAATGGCATCTTACCTGAAGGAAGGCAGCTTCTTCACCACCAGTTGTGCGGGTTGTTGCTCCCATGTACCCCCACTACAGCTGGAGTGAGACCACTGTTCCCAAGCCCTGCTGGCAGGTGAGTCTTGTTGCTGAGAGTCTGCCAGTGTCGTAGACATATTTAAATTGGAAAAGATTCACAGAATATTCTGAGTTGGAAGGGACCCAGAAGGATCATCGAGTCCAACTCTTAACACCGTCTCCCTAGCGGGAATCGAACCCGTGTCTCCCACATGACAGGTGGGGACACTTACCACTGTACTAAAGTGGATTTCAATGCTTAAGACCATCCAGTCTAACCATTAATCCAGCACTGCCAAGTCCACCACTAAACCATGTCCCTCAGTGACACATCTACACATCTTTAAAATGCCTCCAGATAAACCAGAGTATCTGAGTTTTCATAATGAACCTCAAGTACAGTATTGTAAATTAGTCATGGGCTACCTGGTGCCTACCCTATCACTTACCATGCTCGTCAGTTTGTGATGCTTGGACTTCTTATTGTCTATTCTTTTGCTATTAAAATGAGCATTCCCACTCCCTCTGTGGTTTCCTACAACCCCTCCTTGGACAGGGATTGACTTGTTTCCTGCAGGGTTTATCACTTTTGGAAGTATTAAGACCTTGCTCTCTGCCTTTGTCACCCAATTTCCCTGCCCAAGCCTCTCTGTGTAGATGTCAGAAATCACCACCTTGGCTGTGGCAGTAGAAACTTATGTAGAAATAGTCTTGCTATCAATATCCACCTGCCAGTGAGTGGAGGTGGAAAAAAATCACCCTCGACTTGGTCCAACCTAAGCTTGTTTGGAGCTACAGTCCCTGCCTGCCTTCCTCCTGACAGGGTTTGATTTAGTTCCCTATAGAAGAGTCAGGAATTAATGTACTTATAAACCGAATTCAGATATCTGATCAATTTTGCGGTGTCTTGCTTTATCTATAAGAGCTTGATGTTGCTTTATAACATGGAGTGATGAATAAATCCACTGTTCATGCAGGAGTAGATTTGTTAGCATGAGGTTACTTAGTTGAATTATTTAGAATTTTTCATGGAAGTTAAAGCACCTTGTATTCAGAATCGGCCAGTTGTGGGCTCTCTACAGCCACTTAACACATGGGGGGAATATACAGGTTTGTTATCTGAAGGGCACTTTTGCCAGGTCTGTTCCTTCTTTTGCCATATTTTTCTTGTGCTGACTATGCTTGGTGCCGCATTCAGGGTCATTCCACCTCCACGTGACAGACGGTGTATGAGGTCTCCTACGTCATCACACATCAGACAGAAATGCTGTGCACTTGCATACTTGCGAGTGATCAACACAGATGGGGGTTCAAAAGGCAACTGAAGAATAAAAATAATGGGATGTGTACACCTTGTGAAAGTTGTGTGAGCTCTTAAGAGGACTTTGAATGGCTGGAACTGGTTCCTCAGCAGGAATAAAGTAATGAAGCCCTGCTGAAGTTTCTCATCTTGAAGCCCAGCACCCATGTTGGACCACACTTTGCAGAAGGTGGGTTAGCAAAGATTTGGGACTGATCTACTGGGGCAGTTTATTTCTCAAACTCCTTCTCAGCTTGAGTTTTGTGATCCTGCTATGCCTTGTCCCTCTCACTGCCTCCAGCATCATTGTGTGAGGATGAGGCCAGTGCAAGCTGTGGTAGATTAATAAAAGATGGTTTTAAATAATGCAACATGGGCCACTTGATGAAGCTTAACAGGACCAGAAAACTGATCTCATTCAGCTTGGTGTAAGGCAGTGCCTGGCCAGCTTTTTGGCAAAGGTTGAGGCAGACTGGTGTTGAGGACCTCTGGAGGGGTCTCATGCTGCATAGTCATGTTTTTCCACCCCTTTGAAATCTCAGTGTGATTCTGAGGGACTGGTTGGGGATGGAGGATTTTCTGCCTTCCCATTGCTGTGGCAATTATTTTGTGTGTCCTCTGATATCTTTAGGGTCCCTTTGGGTTCACTGCACTTGCCTCTGATTCCTGCTGAGAGTAACACAGCCCTTGTGCTGGGGAAGGGCATCCCTGGTCTCGGTGGGCTTGTGTGGCCATGCTATCCATGAGTGCCCAGGAAAGGCAGATCTTCACCTTGCTGGTGGTAGGCAAGGGAGCCTGGACTCAAGGTTCACAGAGGCCCATGATGATGGTCCTTGCTTGGATGTGCATCCTTAATGCTCACAGTATCACCTGAGGGATACCTGCAGACACCCGGGGAAGGAGCCAAACTGGGGATCCCTGCCGTACTCTGCTCTCCTGTTCCTGTGGCTGTGGGTTGCCTGCAGTTCATCTGCAGACACCAGCACCCAGGATGCTGCTGCAATACTTCATGAAGCCCAAGTCCTTTTTCCAGGAATCTGCTGAGAAAACCTAAAGAAACCTGTCTGTTACTATGGCTTTCCTCTGTGCTGCTGAATTGCCTCAAGTTTAATCACCAGCAGGCAGCAGAGCCCCCACACTCATCAGAGATGTCTTTTCTCTTGTCCTGCCAGGCTTTCTCGTAGCCAAGCAGAGAAAACCATTTCCGGAACAGGTTTCTGTGTTTCCACAGGAACACAGCCATGCAGGCAGGTCAGCACCTAGCAAAGTCAGCCCTTGCTGGCAGCTCTCCTCTCTGATGGATTGTGCCCAGCTCTGCGAGGGACTGGTAAGGGAAGGCTCCCTGCAGTGGTGGCCAGGTCTTGAAGCTGCCCTCTTGATGTGTGGATGTCAGTGGCTCCATGTAAATGCTGAACAGACCTGCTGTCAGCCATATATGGCCCTCAGATTGGGGCTTCCTCTGCTGGGCTGACTGTGCTTTTGCCGTGTGACACAGAGAAAGGCACATACAATACGAGCCCAAAGAGAGTCTGATTAATGTGATCTAGAATGGGATTGTTTAATGCAAACAGCTTTAGAGATATGACTAAAGTAGGAAAAGAAGCTTGGAAAAGACCCCATTTGGGATAAAAGCAAAGAAGGCTATTTTTTGCAAATACGAGTATAGCTTCTTCTAAAAATAATATCTTGGATGTCTGTTCAAAAATGAGAACCAAATGTGATTCTGAACGGTCTAATGCAGCCTGTCGTTTCAGAGGAGGAGGGATGGAGACCTCTCACTGGAGGCAGGGGATGTGCTTGCAGGCTCTGAGACATGGCAGAAAACAGACTGTGCAGAATCCAAAGCCGCCAGCGTTGGAAGGAAAAGTGGATGCAAGCGAGCAGCATTTGCCCACAGGCTGCTGAATTGCAGGTTCACACTTTGCTGTGTTAGCAGCCATCTTCAATCATAGTTCTGGAAAGATTTTAAGAGTATGTAAGAGTTTCTGAGAGTCAGGAGAATGACATGTGGATGGCCATGGTTTCCCATAAGCAATGGTATTCATGTAATCAAGAAAAGGAGTTGCACACTGTTAACTTCTGGTCGTTTTTATTCTCTTTCTTAAGCAGAAACAGGAACCGAAGTATGGGGGAAAGGAGAGGTCCTTCAAGAGAGGCCATATCAGAGCTGCCTTTCTGTTCAACTGTTTTGAGTCTTTTTTTGCTGTCCTTGCCTCTTAGTGCACTGTTCCTGAAAATCTTGCAGAAACAGTGAGGTATGTTTCTCTTCTTTTTGCACGTCTTTGCCTCAGCCTATCAGACAGTTTTTTTTCATCAGCCAACAGCTGGGAACGCTGTGTTCAAAGTGAGTTCAGGTTGCCAATGTCGATACTGGTGCCAAAACCCTGCAAATGATTGAAAATCGTTGGGGTACCCTTCAGTACTAACTCAGACAGCATACAAACAGTTTTGGAGTGTTTTCATAGACTTCTCACTAATCTAATACGTATTAAGCTCTGCTCCAACTTTGCCCTTTCCCAGCAGTGATCCAGCAGTCCTCTGGCTGTCCTGCTAAAAGCTTATAAGAGGATTTTTTTTTTCCTTTGTCGCTGATGAATGTGAGTGTATTTTATTTAAAATGTACTGATCAGATCTCTGCACCTCGGGCAGTGGTACAGGGACATGCACCCTATAGAGTGCACACTTCTCTATCCCTGACCTGTGGCTTCACCTCTTCTTTCCAATGTGTGCTAGGGAAAGGCTGCCTTTATGACCAGTGTCTGCAAAGAACATAATTATGGGAAGGCACTGAGGCCACTAGCCTGAGGAATGTTTATATTGGATGACACTGCAGTCTTTCCCAAGTACACAAAAGAGTGTCTCTGGAGGGAAAATTTTCTATTGGATCTCCATGATGGGGTTTAATTCATCTGCTTCTGTTTGTATGAAAATGTAGATAATGTCATGATGGGAATGGGAGGTCAAGGTCACATCAGAAGTCAGCAATAGGTGATCCAGTGGAGAAGGTCAGTAGATGTCAGCTGTGCTTCCCCAGGACGTTTGTAGTGGCCTCAAATGCTCAATAGCATTTGTTAGCCTGTTACACAAATCCTTTGTTACAATGTTTAAGACCAAGAGAGCTGTAAGGTGGCGCAGGGAGGACCAGGCAGTCAAGTCTACTAAGGCCCTTGGGCTGAGAGTAGTGAGCAAGCTCTTCCCCTTGCAAGCTCAGAACACCCTCTTTGCCCTTGCCTAGTAGGGTTGTCTCCAAGGTGACTTGCCCAGGAGCGCATTAACCTTCATGGGACCTGACTAGTCCCTCGAGGTTGGCACATCACGTGTCCTGCAAGCTAGATGACTTCAGGAGAAGTCCTCATTACTAAAGAGAAGAGCTCCTTCAGCCCAAACTATGCCTGATCACTATCCTAGAGAGAAAGCTGCAATATTTCTTTGGGAAGATTTAAACTGATGGAATGACTGATGGGAGTGCTGAGAGCTTTTCAGAACCCAACTGGGATGCCCCCCACAAAAGCAAAACAACACCAGAAGGTGTTTTTCTTGTGACATGTTTTGGTTCTGTCACTGTGTAATTTTTGTGATCACTTTGTTTTGCCCAACTGCATTGCTCTAGGCATGATGGGGAAGAAAATCCATCTTTCAGTAAATATTCCTCAAGCCACCTACTGTCATAGCAGATTGCTGCATGTCTCTCTGTTGCCAGAGAACAAAACCAATTGAGGCCATGTTGCATGTCTGCTGCTGGCCTGATCCACCTCACAGCACAAAATTTTCAGCATGCTTTGGATGCACCCCTTATGGCATTAACAGCTAATATATAATGAGAACCTCAGGTGCAAAGACTTAGAAGATTTTAATTTCCAGGCCAGAGGAAGAGGAATATCCTTCAGCAAAAACCCTTCTGCAAAGCCTTGCTTTTGTCTCTCTGAGACACTGCAGCAGGAGGAGAGACTTTTGCACTTCCCTGGGAAGAACTCCGTCATTGTGCACTAAGTGCTCTGAAATGCACTGGCACCTTAACCCTTTTGCCATGGTACATGAAACCTGAGTGTGTTGCATCAGGAGCCTTTGGAGACTTTATATTTGGACTGTGGGTTTCCCCTATTCTGGGTCCACACTGTCTCGCCTTGTCCTGCAAAGACAAGGAGTAGAAGCCTTCACCTGAGCCTCTCAGTGACAGTATGTATGATGCAGCTGGCTTTGCAGGCAAACATTTGCCCATCTTTATGCCTGTCACAGCTTATTAATGTGTGGCACGACCACAATGCATCTGGAAAGAGCCCAGCACTAACTACTCGCTTCCTGGCCTTGTCATCCATTCCTTCTGCCAGGTTGTCTCCACTTCAGATCTGCTTTCTTTTGGATATAATTTTTGTTTTTTAAAGTGACAGTGCCCTCAAGGATTTTGGCAAATGAAAAGCAAAATGGGGAAATCTTCCAGGCAGAAGCTGTTCTTCTGACGCAGCAGCAGCTGGTGGGGAGGAGAGCCAGCAGCAGGAATCCTCTTTGGAGGAGTTTACAGGCTGAGGATCAGGGCTTGTGCTTTTCTTCTTGCTTGGTAGCACAAGCTGCCTCCCTGCAGAGAGAGGTGATGGCCAAATCAAGCCTGAAATGTGACATTCACAGCTCTAATTAGACATATGCAGTTTCACTTTGCTTCCAGAATCCAGGCCAAGCAGGTGACAGTCTTCCAATGCTTGCCAAAAGGTGGTCTAGGAAACTGCTCGGTGCATTGACCGGCCAATCCAGGACTTAATAGATTCAGCTTGTTTTAGATGTCTGCATTAAGATGAGTTGAGCCACCCTGAGCACTCACTTTGTCTTGGCTGATGGCAAAGAGAATTTCCTGGCTAGCTCTAGGAAAATGCTTGGCTGGGAACTACAACACTGGGAGAGAGAAATCTGGTCAAGGAGGGAATAACTTTCCTCCTACCATTTGTCCTGGTGGGCTCCATCCAACTCTACTGCAATAGGCTGACCATTTGCAGTTCTTCATTATTTATTAAATCTTTACTGAATATTTTAATAAGCACAGCCACAGCAGAAAAAGAGAAAAGCTTGGTAAGCATTTCTCATGCATCTAAGGTTAGGATATGTAAGTTTGGAGTGGGGCTTTGGACAGGGACTGGGATGAGAATGCAGAAGATGCCAGCTGTTGATCATGCACTTGTCTGGATTTCATGAGCTGAGAAAGCTCATGGATGCAAGTACATGATGCTCTCAAGGTTTTACTGCTCCCCTAAGCCAAAAGCAATGTCTAAATCTTAAGGAAAGGTCTTTTTCCTTCATCTTCCCATCTCCTTCCCTTCCCCATTTCACACTGTTAATCACACTGGCAGGATGCCCTCTAGGCTGAGTCTGTGCTGAGAGAAGGGTGAGAGGAGGATGCTGAGAGGGAACAGCAGGCTCTACATTTTTCTTCTGTAGCACGATTTAGCCATGATTAATGCACATGGAAAATAATCAGTGCATTCAGCCTAATTCTGCAGAATTATTAAAGGGATGATAGCAAGGGGAGAGGAGATAGTTTACTGCTTTTATTATGTTTTTGGGAAGGAGGGCAGGTGTTACATGAACATAGTCGGGTGACATCAGCATCTCATTATGGCAGGGAGCAAAATTTATCACTTTTTTTCTTTTTATTTTTTTTTCTTTTTCTCTCTGAAAAGACATGGCTAGCCTGTGCTTTGTAGATCTGTTATTTCCCCAAACCAGGTCAAAAGAAGCTAATTCATCATTAAAACAACACAGTCTGTACTGAAGGGAAGAGAGATTGCAAACTGGGAATCTTTGAAAAATGGGATCATTATGCCTTACTCTGAGCTGGTGAGCACCTCTCAGCTTTTCACCCCTTCTTTCCATGTGTTGTTCACCCTCTACTGGGTTTGGCACAGCCAATTGCTGATGGTTCCTGGGGTAAACACACCATGCAGGAGCTGGGTCAGGGAGAGAAGTGAGAGCTGAGCACATCACAATAATGTTGTGCCCCTCTTCTTTACATGTATCACTAAAGCTATTTTGTTTAGAGTTAGGTCAGATATGGCTACTTACAGTTTACTTACTGTGATGATCTCTATCCATCCCATTACAAAGGAAAACGTCTTGTTTTATAAGCTGGAGTTTTGTAAAACTTTTTTCCCATCATGTGTTAAAACTAAATAATACGGCATTGGTTTACTGGAGAAATCGTAATATATCTCTAGATTTTGTAATACACTAAATAAAGCACAAAAAAGGCTGATATGAAATGTATTAGAAAAGCCTATTTTGTGATTTTAATTGCATTCCTATCTGGCACAAGTGTGTCACCCACCTCTTTAAATTGTGGAGTTTTTTACAACTTTGAATTTACATTTTATGTATTTTCCATTTTCTTGTAATTCCCATTTACCCACACAAATTTAAAACTTCTTGTACCTGTTGAGCTTACCATTATTGATTTTTTCCTTTACTTTTCTAATTTTCCAAATTTGTTTAGGTTTTTTTTATTCCTGCCCAGTAGGTTTCTACAGGTGTTCACACCTGATCAGAGAGATTATTGCTCATAAGTGCTTAATTTCAGAGTCCACTGATACACGTAATTTAAGACAGAGATAGGAATCATTTGATCTCTGAGTCAAACTGTAAAGAGCAATTGGATGCAGTGGCATTTAACAGACAGGCTCTTGGATATTGCCTTTTCACAGCTGAGAGCAAGGTTGAAGCTGCCTCCTGTTTTGCTGGAGAGCTGGTGGTTGTGTGGGTGTCTTGCTGCCTTCTGGGGCCATTGGAAGCACTGAGTGCATGAGACTGCAATGCACAGCAAAGCCTTGGGAGTGGGATGTCAAGGGAATACCCTCAATGTCTTCCTGCCTGCCTTGGCACTGGTGGTGCCTCTTGGGGGACTGTTATCATGTAGCTGGGAGCTGAAGGTAGCACTGATGTTGCTGTGAGGATGTGGCAGCCCCGAGGGGCTGGGGTGCAGTGCAAACCCTGCTGGAATTTGGTTCCTGGGGGCAGCCTGACCTCATTAGACCAGCTGTCACATCATAGTTGAGTTTCTTCTTTCAGATGTTCCGCAATGATCCCTTTCTAGTAGGAGATGGGAATTTTTCTTTGTTATTTACCCATCCTTGCCAGTGAGGGTGCCCAGGCTTGGCTGGAATGGTGCTCATCCATCTCTCTCACACTCTGTGAGCAGTTATTTTGCCCAGGTGAACAGCAGTAATCTACAAGGAGGCCCAAATGAAGTGGCTCAGTGCTCCTTGCTGCAGAGGTGCCCAGTCACCAGTGTGGGTATTTCCATAAGACTGGGGAAAGACTGAGGATTGCATGGAGAGAGATTTGGACTCCTAGTGCAGGCTTAGGGCCTTTCCACACAAGAACAAATGCAAGAGTTGTTCATGCAGATCCTTTTAAAATGGGTGAATAGCAGCTGTCCCTGCAGGGCATGTTAGTCTGCTGACTTCTCAAAGGAAATTTGGTTTTGACTGTGTAACTTGTCCTTGCAGAGAAAACCTGCTGAGTTTTTTTTTTCTCTCTTTCATGATAAGCACAAGAGCCTGCAGTGGTCACAAGATCACTTCAGCGACATCCTGATTCAAGCAGCTTGTTGTGTTGTTTGTAAAACTCCAATTTTCTTTTTGAGGAAAATCAATACAGCTCATTACTTAGCCGAGAAAAGATCCCTGTGTCAATTCCACTGGAAGGCAGCCCTTGAGCAGGCTCAGCCACTGTTCATAAGCTGGACAGCAGACTGATAGCCTTTGTCTTAAATTATCAGTTCTGAGCTAAATCTGCCCCACTGAGAAGACCGATCAGCTTCCCGCTGACCAAAAAAGAGCTGCTCAACAGGTGAATACCACCAGCCTTGGGCGAAATACAGACTGGGAAAAAAGTAACTATACAAAAGACACTTTTTACACCTGCTGTAATGACTAAGTTATGCTGCTTCTTTATTATATCCTTTCTTCTAGGCTCTGGCTATATCATCGAGCTTTTTCATTTCAGTGCTAAGGTGTAGGATTTAATGCTGTGAGGTTGTTTCACAGAATCACAGAATATTATGAGTTGGAAGGGACCCACAAGGATCATCTAGTCCAACTCACCATCTAACACCCGTAAAGAGACCGAGAGCACATCGCAGAGCATAACACCAACCTAGATCCCTCACAGTCTAGCAGGCCACTCCGAGCCGGAGGGGGCCCAACGTCATCCAGCCCTACACCTCCCGGCTAGACCATGTCACTAAGCTCCTCGTCCAGTCTTCTCTTAAACACCTCCAGGGATGGTGACTCCACCACCTCCCTGGGCAGCCCATTCCAAAATGCAATTACTCTCTCTGTGAAAAACCGCTTCCTAATGTTCCTAATGTTTGATAGCCAAGTATTCTTTGTCTATCCTGTTTTGAGTGGTGAGACAGAAGTCAGGTGCTTGGCCCAAACTTATGATGAGTCCAAGACATTTATGCAAGTGCACAAAGTGTTTTAGAGCAGCACTGGAATCTGAGGGGTTGAGGCAGGGGGTAGACAGTACCCTTGTCTACTCTGTGTGTGTATGGTCTTGGGGATCACACCATTTGTCACTGTCTTTATGCAGGACTTGGCTTGGGGGCATCCTCACCTACATTCCCCACTAAATATATACTTTGACGACTCATATGCATATAGAGCGAGTGAAAAGTGTTCCTTGCTCCAGCCCAGCTTCAGGATTTAAGATTCCAATCCCTTCTCACGAGTCTGGTAGTTTAAAAAGTTGGAGGAGAAATTGCTACTGTATGAAGTGGAGAATAGGAAAAAAATGCATTGGTCCATCACTGGTCTGGTTTCAGTTTTTCTCTGTAACGAGACCTTGATCACATGAGCTATCTTTAAGAATTTATTTCAGATTGTAGATAATTTCAGGTTGTAGAGCCTGTCAACAAACAGATAACATTGCTTGTATTACCAGGCTCCTCTGGTGTTTGATGATGGCTATGATTGCAGTGCATATAATGTTATTATTTGACTGCAATTGCAATAGCATGGGTGGTGTTATGCCTGACTAGCTGATTAATCATCTGGAACAATGAGTAAATCTCCCCATTTTTTACAATAATTAATATGTACAGCTGGATAGCAGTTGGCTGAGTGTGGAAGTGATCAAGGCAAACAGAGGTGTTTGGCAGCTTTGGGCAGCAGGAAGGATGATCACACAGAGCTCTTTGGGCAATTATTCCCTCTGTGATCTAAGCTGTAGCTTGAGCCAGCTCTGATCCACCTCAGGGAGCTGCATTTTTGTGGTAGATATAGCCAAACTGCTAAAGACAAATTGGTCCAGTCAGAGATAAGAGGTCAAGTTTATATATTTTAGTGTGTAAGAGTGGTCAGTAATGCCTTGTCCTCCCCTCCTGAGGTTCCTGGCAAGTGCTGCCTCTGGCTTTCTTCCATTTTTTTAAGAAGCTGAAGGCAGTAGAGGCTGGGTGGATTGACTGGATATATTTTCTTGGAGGATTTGCAAGCCTTCAGTATGTATATGCACTTAGTGTAGCAACAGACTTTGCTTCTAGTCTACCTCTTGTTTTTCTGTTTGACCTTGGTCCAGGGCTTCTGTTTACCTTCCCGTCTTTTCCTTTCAAGACTGTGAACTTCCTTGAGTAGTTATTGTCTCTTCCCATGTGTGTGCACATTGCTTGCACCAGTCATGACTGAAACCTTCAAAGGGTCTGCCTTTGAGGATGGGGCTTTTTGAGACTGTGGGATGCAAAGCTCTCTCTTTCCTCCTTGGAGTGGTTAAGCAGAGAGGCTTTTCCCAGTCTGTCTGTAGCTGCCCAGGAGTGAAGGGGAGGGGGGTGGGGAATTCATTACTACAATTGGATTAAATACCTGCTGTGCTTGGGACCTGCCATGATGGCTTAGGGCCACTGTTGTCTCCAAACAGGTGGAATGGCCTTCTGGTTCTCTTTGCAATTTGGGTCACATACATTGAGGCAACAGCAGTACAGATTGTCTGAAAGTACCTCATGGTTTCACTTGTGGGAATTTACAATTCAAATCAAGAGACACGCAGCCTCTCTTTTCCTCATATGTTGATTTTCTTTGCTCTCCTGATACAGCAAAGATCAAGATGAAATATTAAATGTTCTCCACAATGTAATTACCTATGGCTGGTTGCAATCAATTCCCTCTGCCTCATGTAGTTTTCTTTTGCTTTTCCTTTCCCTTCCTGTAAAAGACATTGGGCTTTGATTTGATAGAAGATAAAGACTTTGATTTCCCCCTCTACCCAAGGAGAACTCAACTCCCAAATCTCAGTTTTCACTGAATAATTGAAGGTGATGGAGGCACGAAGACTGTGCAACTTAGTGGACACTGCAGGACAAAGAAGAGAGGATGGATGCTGATGACAGCTACAGTTGATGTTGAATCCCTTGGTAAAAGCAGTGAATCAGCAGCTCTGAACTTCTTTTGCCAGAGCCATGATTTAACTCTGCAGGGCATGGCTGTGTTCCCATCTATGTCAGTCTTTGGTTACATTCAGCTGAACATTTCATTACTGTGGCCGGAACCCGAGATCATTCCACTGTGAGTGGAGAATGTTCACATACTGTCAGGCAGGAGTGGAAGAAAACCCAGAGCATGGTAGGAGTGAGGAACCAAGGAGAACCCCAGTCTGCATTCTCTCCTCTGTCCAGGAGCCCTTCTGACACTCCTGTCACACAGGTTTATTAAGAGCACAACGCAATTTTTCAGAAATTAATCAGACCTTTCACTACACTTTAGTCTTTGCCTTACCTGTCTGAGCCTTTGTTGTGAAACAACACGTTGTTATGTTTATGGCTGCTCTCAGTGCTGATGTGGCTTTGTTTCTGACACAGTCATTTTTTACTTTGTGATTGCTAGTATTGCTTCTCCTGCTTTACATATTTTCCACATCAATCTAGAAGACCAGAGATAACTCAGATGAAAAGGAGTCAATTATGTGGTGCCTGGGATACTCGTAGTCTGGACTTTATGACCCAGGAAGTTTCCCTCTGCACTGTGCTCTCAATTTGTTGGATTTATTTTTTTTTCATTAATATAAACAAATAACATATTCTAGATACTCTGCAGTCAACAGCACTCACTTTATTGGCAAAAATTGTCTTGGAAGCTGCTATATCTCAGTGACTTTTCATATATATATATATTTATATATGGTTTTTTTTTCTTTCCATCTAGGAATTTTTTTGGTTGTTTTTAATTTTGCTTTATTTTCCACTTCATCATCGAATTCAAAACTTGCTGACACTGGACACTAAACCAGACAACTGAAATTAACCTAAGCTGTGAATTGTCCATTGTTTTGCGTTTACATGATGGTATTTTCCAAAGCTTTCCTTCCCACTTCATCCTTGATTGACATGCTACCCTTGATACAGACAGGAGATGAGCTGGGTCACTGCCGAGTCCCTGGGAACTCTCTGCCAGTGGCTGCTAGGAATGTCAAACTAGTGATGCAATAGATTAAATTTACCAATGATGTATTGCTGTTGTCTTCAGGGAAGTCTACACCATGGACAAACATCTCCTGATATTGTGACTGCAATGCTCAAGTCTTCCCTTCTGAACAGCATTCTCTCTGAAGTGGTGAGCAGTCAAACAATAATAGTTGAGCTTAGGCAACTTTCAATTTTTTTTTTTAAGATGAACAGAAGCTTATAGATTTCAGTATAAGAATGTATTGAGAAGCAGAAGGTTTGAACTGAAGTCACCATCCTTTTTGATTCAGTCCTAGGATGTTACAAGAGAAGAATGTGCTTCATCACAAAGTACTGGAAAACTGTCTTTTGGAAGTTTTGTTTCCAGACACTGAAACTCCATTGAAATATCCTATATATATCATGCAGTATAAGACTATGTATTATATAATTTCTGCACCAGACAAGATTATACAAAAGTATCCTTCACTCTCTTGTAATTGAGTCTAGATTATTACTCATTCTTTGTATTTTTTACCTGGCAGAGGGCTCCTTTTGAATTTCTCTCCCTGTGCTGAAATGCCCGTGTGTCTCTGCCCAAGCTTGGCAGGGTTGGGAACCAGTCCTGGACTGGGAGGAAGCACCTCACCTTGTTCCTAGGGGTTGCTTCCTTTGGGGAACATCATTTCTAGTGGACACTCACAGAACTAGTGAGGGAGAGCTGGTCTGCAGATATGAGCCTGCAGGCTCCAGGGCTCCCTTACCCAGCAGACTTCACCAGAAGGAAAAATTACTTAAGAAAAGAATATAAATGATGAAAACACAGGACACAACAGTAGGAGTAGTCTTAAATACCTTAAATTGAGGGATCTGAAAGTCCTCTCACTGCACCATGATATTTTAAGCTAAGTCATTCTAATTAATCTTCTTTTAATATAGAATAATAGTCGAAGAAAATGCAACACAACCCATACTTCTCTTGCTAACATATCCAGGAGACAGAGTGATCTTTGAAATACAGTAGAAATAAATCCTTGAAAACAGCAATTGATCAATGTGGAGAGTAGCAAGTAAAAGCAGTACAAATACCTTCTCTAAAAGCATTGGATACAGTAATTCCCACAGGCACCAGGAAGCTGTTAGCTAATCAGACAGTGATACTCCATAAACTTCATTATATAGTAAAAGAATGAAAAAGGAATAAAAGCAGGAAAAAGAAAATCTGTAGGCATATGGTCTGCAATGACGAATGTGCATGCTGGGGCTCTCTGGAATAAGAGAAAGCCATGGCCAAGACTCTAACTCATTCCTGAATGACCAGGGCATTAAGGAAGCTCTTGGCTGGGTTCAGGATGCAATTGGCTGTGTAGCTGTGGCATCTATCCCAGGCCAGTCTGGCACTGATAGGGAGCTCCTTGGCGGTGTGAGTGGGCTGAGCAGGTTTAGGAGAGCCAACCTCTTCTCCTATGTGCATCTTCAAGGCAGGTCTCTCCCACTAGCAATAGGTACAGTAAAGGAGGGTGTTTGCAGGGGACTCTGCCAGCCACTCTTCTTGGCAGGCAGGAGATCCCAAGCAGATGCCAGGGAGTCCAGGTATCCTTTGTGAAGGCTGGAGGAGCTCTGTTGGTCATAATCAAAAGAGCAGAAAATAGCAATAACTCGTACTTCAGCTAGAGCCAGCCCCTCAGATGTTAAACAGACTTCTGTGAGAGTCCATGAACAATCTACAACAAGTGTCATTGGCCCTGCAGAAGGGACTCCTGGACATGACTTCGATCACCACTTTTCACACTCACCCACCAAAAATATCATAGAGATTGTATTATACTCCTACGTAGAGGTGGCATTGTGTTCATCATAGGTTATAGGTTATAGTACTTGATTCTGGCTGTATCATAAATTCTCTTTCCCACAGATTTAAGTCCACATCAACAAGTGCACAGAAGTACTGAAGTGTAATCCCTGTCCCACCCATTTTACAGACCAAGCGTACCATCAGGTAAGGTAAGATCATCTGCCCACTGCTCACTGGCCTTCTTTCCTCTCCAGCCCAACGTTTAAGGTTCTGCCGTGTATCTGTTGAAGCTCTGGCACCTGTAGAGATCTCTCTATGCTGATTCAGCCCACTTATCAGGCAGGAAAAATAGTACAGCAGAAAAGAGGTACGTAGTTTGGTTTACGCTGAGTTAGTGAGTTGAACTCACCCCTGGCTTTATTTGCTTAGACAAGCTGGAAATGCCATTCCCCTGTGGAATGGAGCTAATTCTCATCTCCAATTTTAGATCATCTCCTTCATAATTTTTTTTGGATGCAGGTAAGTAACCTGCAAAATGAGACATACAGTTTTTGTCCCCTTCTGCCTGGAAACATTTTTTTGTTGTTGTTGCTGCAGGTGGAGCCAGGACTAAATATTTCCCCCTGTAACAAAGTGGAGCTGGGTGTTCAGGGATGCAATCTGCTTGAGAACTGGAAGAAATGCACAGCACAGTAAGTGTTGGGAAAGGCAAAACAGTAGTTACATAAAGAAATCAACTTTTGGGGCGTCTGATGGCATGACTGTCAGGCTGGGCACCAGTGAGTTATTTGTTTTTTCTTAGATTTATGTCTTCTAGAGCTGGTTTGTTAATAATATTTTTAAGCAGTTATGTGTCAATGCCCTGTGTTTTAATGATGTTTACAGCATAAATGCTGGTCTGGTCCAGTGATGCAGAGAAAAAGACTTTGCCATAGAGCATATCCTCTACTCCAACCTCTGGGCTGCCCCAGCCTTGTTGCAGGGCTTAGTCCCTTTGGAGGGATCAGAGCTTGGTATACTCAAGCAGGACCCAAGAAGGGAAATGTCTCTGTCTGTGCACAGCTCCAGATGTTTTCCTTAGAAGTGTCTCAAGACCCTGGAAAGAGGGGCTGAGGCTTGTGCTGCTGCCTGACTTCTGGGCTTTGAAAATGTTCTTGCAAGTTGTTGCTTTCTCTTTGTTCAGCCCTCAGCTTCTCATCTTCTCTGCTATTAAACCTTTCTCTTCCTTCTGTCTGAAGCCTCTCTGAAAACTCTCCCACAATTGTTTGTCTCTATTCCCATAGAGATCAAAAATCCACAAATAGAGATGCCTGGAGGAAACTGCTTCTCTTGGGCTGCAGCTCATGAATCCACCTATGATGTGATTCAACTGCAGTTATTAAAGGCTACTGATACCCCATTGTCTTGAATTATATCTGTATCGGATGATGTAATAGAGACCTATCAAAGTAGCCATAATTAATTTAGCCAGCACAGTAAGCGGTTCAGCCAAGCTACCATGGGGCTACTAAAGGGCTCATTTGCCCCCTCTAGAAGATTGGTGGAGACAAATCTTAATCTGCTGGGTGCAATTAACATGTTCATCCAAAACTCAAACTGAGATACACTTTCCAGAAGAGATCAAAAATCCACAAATCTACAAAGTAGGGAAAATAGGAAATGGAAGAAGGCTCTTGTTTTGTAAGGTCAATTTTTACTAATTGCACTGGTAAAAGGATCCTTTCCACCTGTGTTTCATCGGCAGGGGCTATTCGCTGTGAGCACACAGATGTGATAGAGACATTGACAGTAAATGTGTCCAATCTGATACTGGAAACAGGAATCTTACTTTTAGGGAAGGGAACATCTGAAGCAGCTTTACCCATGGAAAGGCACGTGTGTGAGAAGCACTGAGCTGGACAGGAGTCAGTGCATGATCAGGTTGTGGGAGGAGCTGTGTGTGCTCATGACTGCAAAAGAAGTGACTCTTGTTCAAACACTGGAGAGGTCCCTGGGGTGAAGGATAACAGGGGGGTCATAGATCCCTGCAGTGAAGGCTCTTCTTCCTATCCCATTTAATTAGTATTCCCCATCGTTCCTCCATCTGCCATAGTATGCATTAGACATGAAGAGATGAAATGACCCTTATCATTTCCCCTCCCAGTCTAAGTGGGAACTGTTTGTGCTTTGTTAGATTAAAACATGCTGTGGTTATTTTCAGGACTCACTAATACCAGGATTAACCTGAAGCTACTGTACAAAGAGTTCATTCTGGTACCTCTGACAATAGGATTATTGTGACACTAGTATCAGTTTCGGTGTAACATCTGGGCCTAAGTACAGCATGGTAGAAGTGCACCCCTGTGCATTTTGCTCTTATCATTGTTCTTACTTAAATGGTCCCTAGAAGAAAGCAAAGCTGAAGCACTAAGCCCCTTATGGATCAGCTTGCAGTGACCATTTATGGATTTTAGGAAAGTCTTCCAGAAGAGTTGGGAAGGAGAGAACCATGAAGCAGAAGACTGACTCATTGCTGCCTAAAAAGCTGAAAGGAGAAGAGCAAAAATACCACAAATACAGCAGATCTCCTTTGCCAGGCAGGTTGGCATCATGAGCAGCAGACAGCACAGCTTTCCTCCAAATAGATGCAAATGGACAGCATGACAAAAGCACTAATAAAGGACCACAGGTTAATGTTGTTAGAGCCTATTCTACTCCTGAGCAATGGCAGAGACCCTATTTGGTTATGAAATGTGAAGACATCACCACATTCCAAGTGCTGAGTGCAATTATGGATGCAGTAGATCTCTTGCTAGGACATGTGCATGGGGAAATGTTTCCCAGAGCTGGGGAGATTTTGACGTAAAAATTCCTTCTTGTCTTACGCATTTTGCCAAGGAAAACACAGCACTAGGGCAAGGGAGTCTTGCAGCAGAAAGAAGTGTGCCCATGAAAGGGTCCACTGCACCATCCATAATGGGCATGGGTGCATGCTGGCCCTTTACATGGGGGAGAACTGGAAATGACTTTGGACATAGCCCTGCCCTGTGTCTGGTTAGTGTTGATCCTATTTCAAAACAGAAAATGGAGAAAGCAGTAATGGCCTGCCAGGCTTGGTAGTGCTGGAACAGATATAGAAAAGGAAGGGAGGGTGGATGGACCAAGGGAGGCAAAGAAGCACATAAATAGAATACCTTTTACAGAAAGTCTTACATCAATCCCTGCGTTACTGAACCAACACAGTCAAGTGAGAGTCATTAGAGTTCATTATCCCTCCGACCTTTGGCCATTAATTCTCTCTGGCAGCAATAGCTAAGGTTGCAGCAACATCCAGCCTATGGCTCTGTGTGCTGGAATGTAGAGACACAATGGGGTACAAATACTTGCCTCATAGATGTTAAGGAAGTTGAAGAAGATTGAAACGGTGCCATGGGGAAAAGAGCAGGTAAGTGAACAAGGTGAATCACAAATCATTGATAGATATTGGTCCTCCTGGCAGTAAAGTTCAGTGATGCATCCACGAGAGAAAACACCTGAGGATAACATACACTTTTCCTCATGAATTCTATCATAAAACTCCTTATTAGCTTAGTCCTTAAATGCTCCAGGAAAGAAATTAACCTGATCTCAATGCTCCTTCCTATACTGAAATAGCTCAGGAATTGCTGAGTCTGGTTTAACCCCAAACCTCTACATTTTCCTCACTACGATTGCAAAGCAGGACTGTGGCTCTTACATAACAGCCTAGAAAGGGTATTTCTCAAAAGGTTTTCTCTACCTTTGCTTTCACGCTGGCCATCTTCCTGGAAAAATAAATATCTTGGCACCCACAGCTATCAACCCCCCATCTTTCAGATCCCTGTAATCCCTAGAAGACCTCGTATGCCTTGTCGTTTAGGATTTTCAGACCAAACCATAGGTCATAATTGAGATTTCAATAACAAAGGATCTTCAAAGGGAATGCCTGATCTCTCCCTTTGATAGTAATGAAATCCACTGAAGGTCCCCCCCCCTTCGCACTCCCCGCTACTATCAGCTTTGGTTATGGAGGCAGAAGGAGAGGAATGCTCTTTCACAGACTGTACCCGTTAGCCACTCTTGATCAAAGCCTGGATCAAAGCCTGGCAGCTGGTATCCATCCAGGAGCAAACAAATAAATGCACAGGTGGAGAAATAAGGATCTGAAATTTGCCCTTGGGTAGCTGGTCTTCTGTATCAATACAGTGAGTATTCTCAGCTGTTAAGTAAAAGCTGAGAAGATAAATCTCAAATATAAGAAATTAAAATCAATAAGCTCACTGAGTCCTCCATGTCACAGTTCAGACTCATAAAGAGATATAGGCACTAAATCCATACAGTGCTGCTTTTCACAATTGCACACATTAAGAAAAGGGAGGGAAGAGTTATATGAAACATTTGTCTGGGTATAGGAATCAGTTATCTTAATGGTGCAATATCAAAAGGAAATATTGTCTCATTTAGACATGTACCAGCTACAGTCACTACAATACTCCCAAAAGAATGGTAATTATTCTCACTGATGCCTAGAAATTAAGAATTATACTTTCACTATGTTTAATATCCTAGCTGTGCTTTCAAGGATCATCTGTCTTCGTAAAGCGTTGGGGATCTAATTCAATTGCTTTTTGCCTGCCATTGCTTATTTATAAAACACATGTACTTCTGGTGATACTGTGTTCCAGTGGATCTCTCAGAAGCTGGAAGAACTGATAAACTAGACAGATGTGATCTGCTCACCATGCCTCTAGGATTGCATCCTGTCCTCAGCTCTCTTTTTCTGTAAAACGAAGGATGTACCTAGAAAATGCACCTGCCATAAGCTGATCATGCCACATGGTTGGGCAGTGACACAGCCATGTTTTGATACTTTCTGCTGATAGTTCTGCTAAATCAACAGCTAGCTTGTGATTTTTCACTGCAGCTAACAATATGTGCAAGGTGTGAGATGCTTGTTTACCTGTGTGTAGACAAGGAATAATTTATAATGTATTATTTACAAGATCACACCATCATGGAACAGCTTTACCTGGAGCCCCAGAGTAACATCAAAATCGATAACCTGTGCAAAGACAGCTGAAATGCAGCTGTTCCTCAAGTGAGCCACTCTAGTGCTCGGGGATGTCCCAGGCCTTTGCTAATGATAAAGACAAAATATGAGTGTAATGTTAGAGGATGAGAAGACATGCAATCAATGTAAAACTTCCCAATCAAATTGCTGAGGTGCATTGGCCACTTTGTTTTTTCAAGGGTCTTCAGCAACACATCCAGTTTGTGTTGCGGTTGTCTCCAGGCAACTTGAACCATCTTTGTGGTCAGTAAGCCTAAGTTTCAATTAGTGGCAATTGAGTGAATCCTCTTTCATTTTACTCACTTCTTGGTGCCACCTAGGTTTGCATTCTCTAAGTTTATTCTTGGGTGAGGTGTGTGCACTGTTGGTGTGGGGCTGTGAGCAGAACATGAACAGCTAACATGGGCATTTTCATTTGGCCTTTACACATATCCAGTGTCTAGCAGTAAGGGAACAATGTCAGGAGCAAGCCCAAGAACACAATGCTGTGAGGAGACTGCAACATGGCAAGGTAGGACCTTGGAAAGCACTGCAAAGTGGATAACAGGACCCCAAGGGAGAAAGGAATGTTTGTGGTCCCAGGAGAGACTGAGTGGGATGCAGGACATGGAGGTGGTAGGGAGAGGAGAGGCACCAAACCCGCTTCTGCTGGTAAGCTTGTTCAGAGCTGTGCTCCAACACAGCAGTTGAAAACACTAAAAGTATTAAAAATTGACTCAACTTGAAGGTCACAAGGTCACTCATCTTGAAATTTATGCCTCTCCTCATATGCTTAAAGTTAACTATATGCTTAAGTGCTTTCAGGATGGAAATGTTAACTGACAGGCAGCATCAAATGTCAGGCTAGCAAAATGTGTGTACAGCCTTGCCATCTTTCTATAGAAAATAACAGTCAATGCATTTCAGCCCTGAAAATTACCTCTTCAAATTGTCTAAAGGATATTGTTCTTCTGATTAAGAAACCACAAGATGGATTTCTTTCCAAACATCTGATGCCATGTGAATAATTTTCTTAATCAAAATGAATAAACAGGAAGAACATATTTTATCATTATTCTTATGATAACTGTGAATTATTACATTTTTCACTCAACTGCTCTTGTGGTTTTGTACAATTCTAGGAAATACATGAAGAAATCATTCTGGAAGATAGCTTTAATGGGATACTATAGAAGTTTGGATCCATCTGACTACCAGATGCTGAGTCATAAAGGGAGAGAGAGACGTTTCAGAGGTAATGGATTATGGATAGAGTTTGTAGGATTCAGTATTTATTCATCTTCAAAATCATTGATTTACATCAACAGTGATTCTTCCTTGTCCAAGATCACTGTCAGTTATGATTTCTGGTCAATATGGGAGATCCTGGCACAGCAACAGCACCAGCCACACAACTGCTGGTGCAGGTTTTAGGGCAAGAGGGAGATAGACAGAAAAACCAGCCAGTGCATGTAGGAGAAAAAGCTGTGCTGTAAGATTGGAGAGTGAATAAGGAAAAACACTGACAGATTTTTAACATTTATTGATTAAATCCTCTTCAGTTACTTCATGGAGCACAGCTGTCTGCTATAAAAGTAAAAAGCCAGAATTGTGCAGGGAGAAGTGCAGCTGTATGGCTTCATCCATGGGGGTAAATTTGCATGTCAGGGCACAGAGCTCTGGGCTCTCCCAGGTGCTCCTGGGACTGTGAGCTTGGTCTTTGTCACTGAGCTACTGCTGTCGGTCTTCAGGGAAGAAGCTGCTGTAAGGGGAGATGGAGTTTTTGACTCCACCTCCAATTAGTGTGGGGTTCAAACCATGCCACTAGGCTGGCTGGATTTCTCTCATCCTCCCATGCATACAAACAAAATGATGACGATGGCAAAACACAAGATGGGAAGTGCAGCTGTCAGGAATTTCTTGGTTCACATAAAGAAGATGGAGAGTAGCCAAGACAAATCAGAGAGGGAGGGCAAATCCCTCATAAACTAAAACCAAAGTAGAGAGTAATACTGAAAACAGGAGGTTTTTTGAGGCTCAAGAAAGTGGAAGGAAAAGAAAATGGTGTGGAGCTGAGGAGGAGAAATGAGAGGGGAAAACCAGAGAGAAGCTGGGGAGTTATTGATGCTGCAGGACCACAGACCTGATGGCTGTGTGCTAATTGTGCTCAGTTTATAATAAGCATCAAACTTCAGCCCCAGCTGCATTCAGATGAGCTGAGAACATGTTCCATGGCACTTGTTAGGGAATGTTGTTTTCCTACTGAGATGTTTAGTGATAGATAGGAAATAAGCTAGTTGTCTCTGTGTCCACCTAATAACAGAAGCGAGCTGCCACAAAACCAGAAGTCACGAAGTTTCCAAATGATCTGCTCTGCTCAAGCTCCATTTTAATTTCTTCTGGAGAGTTGTGAAACCAAGCCCTCAGATAAAGGTGAGAGTGAATCTGGGTGAGGCTGATAGCTGTGAACAACTGGACAGGTAAGAGAGAGAAAATGATTCTGACTCCTAACTGTGCACATGGAAAGGAAATAATTTACAACTGCAAAGTATTGTATTGTATTGGCCTCTAAAATATGTGTCTGACAAAAAGGCTGCTTAAAATAAAAGACATTGTCTAGTTCTGGAAGAAAGCAACAATATAGGTTCAGAGACACCTCCAAGGACCACGGAAGGTTTCCCTTGATGTGCTTCCATTTGCAATACACACACAGGGAAAAGAGAACTGAGGAAGCTGCACTCATCATTGGCTTATGGAGTTGCTGAAGCCTCACTCCTGAAGGAAAAAAGGTCCAGGAGAAGTCAAGAGTGGAAGAGAAGCAATCTGTCTTGAACAAGAGGATGAAGAACCGACTTGGAGTGCATCCCTTGGAGTAGGTTTTGACCCACCTGGTATTTGACTGCTGGGTCGAACCTGAAGACCAGTCAGCTGCTGGAGGATGCTGAGTTCCCTTTGCAGCAGTGCCCTGGAGGCTCCCAAAGTGAGACCACAGGACAGAGAGGTCAGTGCCAAGCACATGCTTTTCACTGTGCCTCTGTTTCTCTTTTGTAAGTCTTCAATTTGGCAATGGACAACCTACTTAATCGTTCACTATGCTAGAATAGTTTTTGTCTCCAAGCTTAACTAAGCACACGTCTAAGCCTAAATCAGTCCGAGGCTTGCTGCTCCTCTGGAAGTAAAGAATCCACATAAGGTAGTGTGTGCAGACTGCAAACCAGTATATGTCAGGAAGCGGCTGTGGTATGGTGACAGCTATCAGGGCACACCAGGGCTCAGCCACCAGCCTGAAAGAGACACACAGGGGAGTACCACAAGTGAGAGTTCATGGGCAAGAATTCCTCAGGTTTACCCACCTGACTATCCTGGACTATGGGAGATAGCTCAGTATGCCTTTTTATCCCAAAATGTCTCACCTGATAGAGGCAGCCTCATAGGCTAAAACAGATAGCACCAATTAGGAAAAAAGCAAGGAGATTTTGAAATGGGACCCATCTCCAGCCTGGTACTTCAAGATCAGTTTTGAAGAGTAAAATAAGTGCAAGTATGTCCTCTACAAGGTGAGCCATTTCTGTCCCTGCCTTTTGTATGAGCATAATAATTGGAACTCCTTATCTGTACTGAAATGCACCCATCTCCCTCCTGTCTCTCCTCCTCCTGAGTTCTCAGTCCCAGATGCTGAGTTCTTTCAGGCACTTATCAGGCAGGTATGTATGAAATGCAGAGTTAGTTCAAGGACATGTACTTATAAAATAAACAAATCACATAAGACATCACCTGGTTGATATTAACCTTTTCTGCAGTAGATAAACTGAGAAGGAACTGATGAAGCAACAACTATTGTTATTTTTACATATTCATCAACTCAGATGGACAGGATTCATCTCTGGTCAAGCTTCCCTTCCTGTTACATCTCTCCAGGGAAGTGTCTTTTATTCAACTCCCTGTGAAAGCTTACTATTAATAGGGGTCTAAAGTGCAACAAATTGGCCATTGTCAGTCCCATTAAGATGCATAAGTACATATTACTCATTTTATAGTTTGTGTGTAAATTGAGCCTTTCAAATTCCCCTTGAAAGCCTTAGCTTATTTACGTATCATCACCTTAAGCAAAGGTGGTGAAGTTCAGGGAAGTGTTGCTGTTGGACTGATTGCTGCATGGTGTTGTTGGGGCTGAAGGTGTACATGTGTCCAGGACACAAGCTACTAGAGGCTGTGAAGGTGTCTTAGCTGTTGTTGGTGAGGACTCCAGGTTAACCTAGGCTGTTTTGAGGGCCTACTGACAAGCCTCCACCATGTGCTAAAAGATACAGTCCTATCAACCATGTCTCCGTCTCATCAAATGTTGCTGGTTTAAGAAGGAACCATTAGAAAACAATCTGCCTGCCTGTCTTCTGTTTTGCCTGACCACGCTGGGATTGTCTAGACCAATGAGTGGTTAGTTCTAGTCTGGCTGAGCATTTTCTCAAGCAGAGGATCTGGGTAAGCGCACGCTGGCAGTGTGATAATCACTTTTCAGAAAAAAGACTGTCTTCAGGAAGGGAAAAGAATGGTCTTTTATGGGGGCATAAATGCCTAAAATGTATGTACTTGGACTTTGATGCTCAGATCGTCCATGCTACACTTTTCCTTGTCTCTGACTGTAGAAATTCTGAGAACCCTGATCATCTTTGCATGAATTATTGAAAAGAACATAATGAATGCTAAAACCAAGAAAATATGTCAGTGATCCAAGATGCTTTTCAAGTATCTCTGTTTCCTTCTTCACCATATTGCCTGCTGCATCCTGGACACTGCAGGTAGTCTTTAATTCCATTAGCTCTGTACATGAATGCTTAAGCTGACCACTAGCATCCTGTCACTAGGAAAAAACTCCCCCAAGGTGAATTATTACACAGTTATGGAGGTTTTTTAGCCTTTACTGAGGCATTCAGTGCTGATCACTGTGTGCAGACAGGACTTTGGCGGATAGGGACTATTGGCAGGGCAATGTGAAGAAGGATCTTTTCTTGAAGATGTCTGGAATAGGAAAGCAATAATATTAAGTAGTTGGTACAGAAATAAAGCCACAGGCTTTGCTTCTTATCTTGAGGGAACTGCAATTTAATATCCATTCAGATGTAGCATGGGAAGGTAATGAAGAAATCAGAGAGAAGAATAGGATCTGAACAAGGTTGGAGCAAACAGGCATTGGACAAATTCTCCTTAATATTTTCTGGTGAATAGGTAACATGTCAACCTCCTTTATGGTTCAGAACAATAGTATGATCAATATTACTGATACTATAATTATATATATGATGTGTGGAACCAACAGAAAGAAATAAGCAATAAGCATGTTACCAGACCAGAAAACTTACGGAATCCAAGAAACATTTTCTGTCTTGCTACCTGTCTTTTTGATCTAATAGGTCATGGCTCTGCTACACAAACTACTGTGCAAACATACCACAGCAGACCTTGAGCTCTATTGTCACAGAGCCATCATTTTAATTGGAAAATGCCTCTCTGCCGGTTTTGTGATACTTTCTACATGGGCCAGACTTCTCTAACTATGTGAAGGAATGGCTTAGTGGGATGTGGGGAGAAGTGATGTGTGATAGGTCATGGCTCATGGCCATTTTTTGCCATGTCAAAAAGAAGTCATACAATTCACTTCCGTAGGAAATGTCAATTCTTCTTGGATTTTGAGGACGTTGAGTCATTTGGGGATGTTTGTGGAAAGATGGGCTGGTGGCTGATAGGGGTTTTGCTGTAGGAAAAGAGGAAGGTTGTGTGTGTGTGTGAATGAGATTACCATCTCAGAGCATTCCAGGTTCATTGCCCATCAGTGGTCTACTTTTAGCATTGGAAAAAAGGGAGGAAANTATAAACTAATTACACGCAATTGAGCCCTTCAGATTGTTATCTCCTGTTGTATAAAGTATCACAAAGGTCTTCTTTATGGATGTTGACTGCATTTCTGATGATAAAATATATGGACTCTCTCTGGAACCCCCGCGCTTTTTTTTTGTGTGTGTGTGAGTTGCTCCTATCTCAACAACACACTTCTGAGAGAAGCTTTGTCTTCATCCTTCACTCCTGCAGGAGAGCAGGCTGGTATGTGCGAGTCAGATCTATTCTGATAAGTTAGCCTGGATCAGATATGGGACAGAAAATCCTGCTCATTCTGGAGCATAGTGTTATTTGGTAGGTACAGCTACGTAAGAGATACAGCCACTCTGTAGTCCAGAAGGCAGCAAATATGAAAAATGTTGTTGACCTCTTCAGTGTGTAGGTGTGGAGACCTTGTGAGAGATGTGTACAAATGGGGTCATCATGGTGTACCCCTGAAATCTGAGCCAGAACCATGAAGACCACAGCCAAGGACAGAGGTTCCCTCTTGCTTGTTTCTCCATTTCCACTTGAGAGAGTTCTTTGAATTGTGGGAGAAGCAGAACTTTTTGGTATTGAAGATATCCTACAAGCCATACCAAAATAAAATGATACACAGGGTTTAATATGGAATAAGCTTCAGCACAGCTGCAGACTCTATCAGTCATTATGTTCATGGCTCTCATATTGTAGGCAGACCTTAAAGTCAGCTTTGGTTTATTTGACATAATTACTGTAATAGTACCCATCAGCTTGTTAATGTAGAAGGCTCAGGTATTTGGCATTCAGGTCAATATGTCATACATAGATATTCCCCATATTTGTACAGTGCTTGTTAGTGCAGTGGCTCAGGAATGGACTAATGTTATGTGAGTAATTTCATCAGAGCAAGATTATTTAGATCCGTTCGCCTGCAAACCCACATTATTTTTAAGAGCAATACATGTATTTAAATTCATAGGAAGCAGAGAAGGCTGCACATATGAAAGGCTGCCTCACAGCAATCTGCAGCTTTAAAGAAAGCAACCTTTGGGGTCTAACTTAATTTATAATTTTTTGCCTCCAGCTCTGCAGAGCATGAAAAAGATCCACTTCCTCTCCCACACCCAACTCAAGTACACAGGTGAAAGCTAACTCAGAAAAGCAGCAAAAACAGTCTCAGAAACCTGTGTGCTGAAAGATGTGGTCATCTTGATGTCCACATTAACAATTCATTCTCCACCAGAATTTAATATGCTAGTCAATGCTCATCTCAATTGGGTTTATAGAGCTGTGGAGAATTGTAATAGGTCCATAAATACCCTTCCCTAAGTCACTGTTAAAACTGTTATTGGTTAGGAAATTATTTGGCTTTTCTGTTTTGGGCCTTTGCCACTAGGTTCATGTAATTTTTGGTTGCCTTTATAGAAAAAAAAGAGAAATCTATGTAATTGTCACTAGCAATAAACTTACATAACAAGAGCTCCTTTTCTCCAGAATATTTTCTGTTTTGCCACGGAAGTAATTTCTTTTTTTGCATAAACATTTGAGTAGGAGTTTTTTCATCATTCAGGAAGAGACAACAATACCATTGCCTTTTCTATGCAAAGGAAAATCAGTCAAGGAAGAGGCTAAATGATCTATTTTGTTTTCTGTTAGAGTAGTGAGGAGAGGAATATGCTGGCAGATGTGACCTTGGAGGCCAGTATTCTGGGCACCTTGGAGTCCCACAGGAACAGAAGAATAGGATGAAGTGTGAGAGCACAGGCTGTCCTTTGGGCTTTGGACTGTCTTGGGTCACGGGCTGCCCTATGCCTGCAATGTGCTGTGCACACTAAAATATGCTTAAATATCCACACGCCTCAGACTGCAGGGTAAGGTCCCTTTGCAGTGCCTTGATTTCATCTGTATGAATTGTGTATAATCTTGCTCCCGAACAAAGCCTTGAAATTGAATTCACTTACAGTGGGAGGAGACAAGAATTTGGAGAAGTACGATCACCTTTGTGCATCTCAATTCAATATGTCTACAGGATATATTAAGGGAATACACAAATCTGTTCCCAGAGACCATAAAAAGACATTTTCCTCTTATTCTTATTGTTTCTATTATTATTTTTGTTACGGTTATTGCCCGATATTAGTTTATGTACCCATGAATTTTTTGACTAAATTCCTCAGTGAGTCTTTTTGGACTCTGTTCCTGTGTAGGTGTGCCATCAGCTCGGGGCATGGTCAGAGCATTGCTCTTTGATAGTCCATGCATGGGAAGAGATCAGAAACTTGGAGAGTGGTGAACAAGCAATTAAGAAGTCAAGGTAAATAATCCACTGCCTTTTGAAGGGTCCTTATTGAAAACTAGCACATACAGTGAGAACTTTATCAAAGAGCAGATCATCACTGTTATACTTCAATTCAAAATATGCCAGTGCTTCAGTGTTTTCAGCTCACCTTAGCTAAACATGTGATGAGATGACAGCCGACTATTTTAAAGTGACTTGAAAGGCTTTTTTGAGATATTTAATACTGAAAACTTTGGCACAGTTTCCTTCTGATATGGGCATGGTTACGGGGCTTCATAGTCTGTCCCATTTCAAGATTTGCCTAATACCCTCATAATTACTTTAAATTGCCCAGGAAGAAGACTGAGGTAGAGAATATGAAGACCTGCCTACTAAGCATGATCCTGGGTGACAGCCTAACTTATCATCATTCCAAGATTGCATTGTTTTCATCATGTTTTCAATAAGGAACAAAGGTAATTCGGTATTTTAATGTTTGTCTTTTTATAGGTCTAATTCTAATTGTGTAAGGGAAAGTTTTATGATGCAGATATATTACCATTTATATAACAAAACACTTCTAGTAGGAACTCTTAAACAGAATTGTCCAAACTTAGTGAGCAAAGGGTAGATAATAGGGAAAGGAACAGATACAGCCATAGCTGCTTGTGCTGCTTCAGAGAATATGCAACTGTCCCAAACATAAGGATCAAATAAAAATTTTTCACATTCACTGAGATTTGATATAGGATAAATTCACTTTTGTCTTAGATACCCATCAGATTGCATAAGCTTTTTCATCTGTGCTGCAATAGGAAACTTTGATTTGATTTCCAAGGGACTTGAGTTTGAGTTTCTTCTAAATTAAGTCATTTGAGTGTTAGGGCCACTGAAAACTGTGACTGAACTCTTCCATCCTCCTCCATTCAATTTCATGCTTCCAATTCCTGTGTTTCTAATGAAAGGGATGTTTACTACCAGGCATCTAACTTGAAATGATTGGCAAGTTGCTGAGAAATATAAGTTGCAAAACATTTGGTATGAATGGTTTTTATCTCCATTGAATGTCAGATGTGAAGACAAGTCTCTGCTTTTGCTCTTAAGTGCTGGATATTAGACATTAAACTGGAAATTCAATTACATGGTTATTAATCGGATGCATTTTTTTCAACTTGGGGAAAAAAAGGCCAAGTAAAACAAGAAAATCCACTGGGAAACACCACCAATTAAAGCAATTAAAAACGGATGTGGAATTCTTAATTCTTACACTTGGCTAGAAAGTTGATTGACTGGGCTTGACTCTCTTGGGAGTGGATGTGCTGGGCAGTTTTTTATTTGCTTCTTGATATCAAATGCTTCTGTTTCCTTATGAAGAATAATTAATTTTCTTTGCAAGAAAATTGACTTATTGTGATATGGGTAGCTGATCAAGTTTAAAATATTTGATCAGGTTAAGCGAAGCCTGTCATTTATCATTTCCACTTATGGAGAGAAGCACATATTCCTTACACTCTTATTCTGCAGACAGACTTTCTGACAGCTGAAGTGTAGCCAGTAAATTTCTTTTCCATTAGTTGCAAATTGTACAACAATATACTAAAGTAATTACACCATAAATCTTCTTGCCTTGAAGTTAGGCTCTGCAGTACACTCATAAAATAGTGCAGTAGCAAATAAAATCACTGCATCTGTGTATATTTGTCTTGCAATAATTTTTCTGAGGGTGGTCTAAAACATTGACAAATGTGAATTGGGAGGAACTGGAAAGAATTCAGTGGTTTTTGGTTTGTAGAAGAGAGGGGCTATAGTTGTTCAGTAATTAGGGCTACCTTGGAACTGCACATGGGTCAAAGCAAAGATTCTGCTGACTCTCCTTAGATGTGCTTTATGATCTGAATATAATATTCCCTGGGCCACCCTGGGCGTGGTGAGTCTTAGCTGAACATCTGTTTCCAAGACAGACTATGTTGAAGCAACCCAAGAAGTCCACTCAGTGTAGACAGAACACCTCTAGGTTAAATCTAACCATTGAATGGCTCTAAAATGCTTTGAGGATCAGGGAAACACAAATGAGAATATTTGCACTAAAAGAAGTAACTGCCAATACATCTATTTTTCTTAGGTCCCTAGAAAAGAACAGACAGGTACTCTACCTAGGGCACTCTCTCAGCACCTGAATGTGAACAGTCATCATTTAGCATTCAACACTGTGTTGAAAATTGTGGCAATAAAATTAGGGCTTCTTGGCAGTTTTGTTCCCAAAGCTAAGGGCTGCTCTGGAGATAAAGCTGCCTGCAATGCTCCTGAGACTCATTGTGTAATAGGAAAGTTCCTCTGTTTTTGGGGGAAAGATGCCAGCATTGTCTGTCCCATCCTGTCCTCCTTCTCCAGGTGGAGACCTTCAGGAAGCCATATATTGCTGAAGAGCTCTGGATTCAGCTCTTCCATTGTTTAGCTAAGAACCTCAGGCTGGATTTATAGGAGTGCATGTCAATTTTAATTTGCTACAGTGTGTATGGATCAGCAGTCAGGCTGTGTGATCTTTGCTCTCTCCCCAGAGAAATGTCAGTGCTGCCATTCACTCCTCCCAAATATGGGACAGCATTTATAGAGTTATTTCCAGGGTTATTTCTAGATTATTTGTGGGTCATTTCAAGGACCATCAATTTCTTGTGATTTGGTGGCACAAAGGGAGAGGTGGATTCATGGTGGTGATCAGATTGCTGGAAAAAAACAAGAAAAACTTATGCTTAAAAGGCAGCATTGAGACTTCTGATCCTGCATGACACTGCAGCCACAGACATGTGACAGGAGTCAGCCATGGCAGGTCCCAGATAAACCCTCAGGTGAATGGGCTTTGCTATTCTGTGAGTAATTGCCCTCATATATGCAGCCTGGGTTTTGAAAGTTTGAAACAGGCATCTGACTAATTCATCTGGGAACCCGGGATGCACAGGGACACCGGAGAGATATTTTCCCTGCACATCAAGGGCCAGGAAGTACATTTGATTATATTCACTATATTTGGTGTGATTTGCTGCACTCAGAGATTCAGCTGCAATTAGGTGGTTAGAGACTCATCATTAATCTTAACTCTGTGCTGCCTATCAATCTGTTCCTTTACATAGCTTATGGCATTATTCTGAACATTTTGATGAGGAAATATCCCTCCTTTGGAGTGGTTGCTAATGGTAGGATTTGTGTGCATCTCTTCTCAATATCTAAATCTCTCCTATTCAAGATTCTTTAGAGCACTTGTCTCTCAAATGACAATTATTATGCCTCTTGTCTGATTCAGAGATCTGGTCCTCGTTGAGTTGGGGTCCTGACATTAGACCCCCTCAAAAATGGCTTGTTCCTTGATACCTGAGCATATTCTTTGATGAAATCTCTCTTTTTTTTTTTTTCTCCTCACGTTAAGATTTCTTAGAATGTTCACATTCATCTAAGTTATCTCCTTCTGCTTCCATCCTTCCTAAAAAGGCTCACATTATTGTTGCCCTTACTATATTCAAAATGCTTTGAAGTTGATGCTGCACTCACTGGCTTTCCTGCTTTTCAGTTCACTCTTTCAGAAATTGTGATAATAGGAAAATAGGAGACATTCTGTTGTACTTGTGGTGGGAAAAGATCTTGTTAGAAAAGCCACCGTGGGAATGGCAGTGGGAAACCTCTGCTCTTGACAAAGCTCTCTTCTAGCTCATAGTATCATAGAATAGTTTGGTTTGGAAGGAACCATAAAAAACATCTAGTCCCCAAACCCCTGCCATGGATGGGGACACCTTGCATTAAACCAGGTCAGGATACTCAAATGTGCCTTTTGATTTTCAATGCTTTTAACAGACAAAAGAGGCCAGTAACTGTATGGACTTTTCCTGGCCTGCATCCTTCTCTGTGGAAGCACTGATCTCATTTAGCCTTGTCCTGATATGGACACGTGGTGATATCTCCTATTAGGAAATATGTCACAGGTAAAGCTGTTCTTCATCCATGTAGTGCTCAGCCACCCTGAAAGAATGACGCTCTAGAGGTATATGGAGAATGTTTTATATATAGCTAATCATCCTGTTGTATTCTGTATCACAAGTGACATTCCTTTTGAAGCCTTCAGGATGGTTTCAGGGCTATGAAGCTGAGGATTGTTTTCAAGTACTAGTAAGAACAAGCTCACCCAAGGTAAGAGCTATAAACCAATCCTTATGCTATACCATGCTGAAGATCACCATGAAAGACAATGGGGAAGTGACAGACAGAATTCAAGTGGTTTATTTATTTCTACCCATGCACAAAACTGCAAGCAAATTTCAGTCTCAAGTACTTTTTCATTCAAATCCAATTTTCCTCCTTCTCTAAAGTCAACATATATTTTTCCTGCTAGTAGAGCTAAGCTGTCCAATGACTGGATGTACTATTGTCACTCTTCTACTTCCAAAATTAGAGGACTTCCTCAAAAAAAAAAAGAAGTTGTTATTCAGTCAGAGTATTGGATATAAGGAAGAATGTAATGTGAATGGAGCTATGGAGAGATCACTTGACAATCATAATGTTTTTCAAATCTGTGGAACTACCTCTTAAGTTAGACCCTCCTGTGGATGAAGAAGCTTTGAATGAAGTTGTAAAGCTGGACATTTGTGCAGTTTAACATGAATGAGTTCTGGACTTTTCTTTGATTGCCAGTATCTCTAGGACATTCCTTAAGCTTGCCTGAAGTTCAAACATTTTTGTGTCTCTGTTTAAAAAATGTGGATTTGCTCTATTATGGTTTTGTATAGATATAGACAAGGTGGGACAATGAGCTGAGTTTTATATATTGTTTCTCCCCTTCTTTGATGAGATGTCATATCAGATTGATTATAGTTGTCTCTTATGTATTAAAATTGAAAAATGTCCAAATTAGTAACTCCAATCACCTGCACAGAACACCGCCACAACTTTTAATCAAGAAACTAAATCCTGTGGACATCTACAGTATAAGGAGTAAGGAAAAAAGAGAAATAAATGTTTCAGACAAGTAAATGCATATGAATTTCCTATGATAAGCATTTGCTGTTACTTTGGCAATAGCCAGACTTACTACAAATGCTATAACTATACTATGGAAAACAAATAGTTGGAAGAGAACAGTACAAAACTAGACATTAATCTTGGTGAATTCAAACCTTTCATGAGAAGAAAAGAGTTTTAGGAAAGGATCAGAGACCATCTAAAGTCTCTACAGTACTTTACTTTCCACTGTTGAATATGGGGAAGCAAATCCAAATTATTCCATGCATATCTTGCCTTGCTTTTATTTACATTTGGCATCAAGATGCAGCTGTACTGCCTCTTCTCGTGTAAGATAAGGTCATATTCATCATTCCATATTTAAACAATCCTTGTGTTTTCAGTGTCTTGCAGTACACATCCTACTAGACCCTTAAACTATTATCTTTGTTGGGTTTCTATGAAATTTGTCATTCTTCCTTCACCCAATGAAATGAATGATGATGATGTATTCCTTACCAAAAGCAACTGTCATTTAAACTCCCACATTTCCCTGAGCTTTCAGTACTGTTAACAGTCAACTTAATGCCTTTCTGCCTTCAGTTCATGAAGACTGACAACAGTGTTTAAATGGAGTCCAAAGGGTACCTCCAGGTATATGTTATTTGGGTTAAAATCTGGACTGCTTTGTCAGAAGTTCAGGTTCCTCTAGAGTTCAGGCTTTATGGTAATCTAGGTCAATTCTGTGCAATTATGGAAAAGCAGGCAAAACATTTTCTATCAGCTTCTAGAAAAAAAAGTGCTTATTGGGCATGGAAGCCGGGAAGTTTTGCCTTATGAAGTCGTATTTTTTCTGTCTGGCTCTCTTTTTGAGAAATGCAGAGATGTCAAACACAAAACTCAAATTGTTTTGTAGTTCCATGGTGGAATTCAACTAATTGAAAAAGTATGAAACAAGCTTAGATTGGTCAACTCTTAAAAAAAATAAAACCCAAAGACTAAGGTATAATCGGAACTAAGGCTGGTATTTATAATGCTGTTAATTATATTTTATAGTATCTGGGGCATTACCAAAGCTGGGAAAACCCCTGGGAAAAGACTGGTTGCCTGTGAAAGGTAGAGCTGACAGTTACAGACAGAGGTTTTTCCAGTGTTGGTTTGCAGCCCCCAAACAGTTGCTAGCCTTACCAGAAGCTTTCAGAAGATTATTCTATTTTTTGTTGGTTCTTTTTATCCTCTTGATGTTGTACTTTATGTCTTTATGTGGTTCCTACAGGGATAATACAGTGACTATCCAGTGCAAAGTGATTTGGCAAGGACTGAGAGACATAAAGTTGATTCATGCTAATAGACTCTAATAATTAATGGCATTAAGAGCTGGAATAAACATTCATCCTGTGTTGTGCCTGGATCCACAGGACCTACTTACCCACTTCTCACATACATCAGGGTATCAGGACATTTCACAGATGTGGGGTGGTTGTGGCAAGTACTGAGCATCATTTAAGAGGGAGATACTGATTTTCTAGGAGAGACTTCTCTAGCATTTTTGATTGACTCTTAAAAATGATGATATTAGCCACTAAAAGGAACTCCAGCAGGACAACAGCTGCTTGGTTCAATATAGTTTGTATAGTTTCATTCTCTGTGTGTGTATATTTATGTCTTACACTTCTGAGTATATTAGCCAATTTCAGCAAAATCAGATGAAGGAACCCAGGACAGTAGGGCTTGGGATAATTCAATTCCCATGAGATTTTTGGAACATAGCATCTACAAATTGTGCCAAAGTGAAAACTAAGCACTCTGAGAAATTGTATTCGTTCTTTGGTTGTAGATCACTACAGTATAGTCTCAAAAGAAATTAGGAGCCCACAGGACTTACTTTTAAGCTGATATGCTGGGAATTAGAGCTGTGTAAGCTTCCTGGACTGGGCTAAAATATCTTTAGAGTGCTTTAATGGTGTAGCAATGCTACTTCTGAGATGACTTGAATCACAGCTTTCCTACACTTCCTATATTCTGTCTTGTAAAAATCACAAAAATGAAGTAAAGAAGGGGTGTGGGCTCCACTGGAGACATATCTGTAATGTCAGAAGCCCAGTAGAGATAGAGCAAACTCCACTATGCAACATTACAATGAAACGCAGCACAGCCTAAGCAGGGTGGGTCACATCCTCAGTTCTTAGATTGCAGTCAGGGAGATGTGTGGTCATTGGGCACCTCCAGCCTTTCTGCAGTCATTATTATTTCTACAGCCTGTGCATGTAAGAGCTCTGTTGTGGTTGATGATCCCACCATTCTGGGCCTGGTGCAGGTTGGAAAAAACCCAAGCAGATTCCTCCTCATGAAAATACATTCTGCTGTATTTTTGTTCTCATTGTACATGTCACTGTTCCCTCATCTTTACTGCCTCCAGGGAGAAAAAGAAAATATTAAATGTCTCATCTTTGGCAAGGGAGAGTAATTCAGAGAGATTTTCACCTCAGTGCAAGCTTTCAAAGTTGGTTCTTTGGTGGTAAATAGCAGCAGATACCTCAGGGTTTGGAGAAACACACAGATTTCAACTGCTGATTGGAAATTTAACTGGCACAGCCTTCCCCAGAATGGGTGGATTTCAGAGAAGCCATGAAGTGAATCTGGGAGGAATTAATCTGGTCTCTCTGTAGATATGGAGCCGGAGTAGGGGAAATCCTGGGACTGGATTTCTAGTTGGCCTTCCAGAGGCTGTGAAATTTTGGTCTTTAGGAATCAAAAAACAAATCAAGTGCTGAAATTGCAGCAAACCTGCAGTAATGGTTGCATGCTGACACCTTCCCATAGGGAATAATGTCTTTATTTTGCTACAGGAAGTGTGTTAGCAAAGCTGTGGCGTGTGGCTGAGGGTTAGCGTGGCCCTCTAGCAGAGCTGCAAACCTGGGCTATCTGAGGGGACACGGGAGCAGACAGCAGCAAGACTTGAGGGAGCAAAATTTGCTTCTTCCACCTTTTTCATGATGCAATAACCGGTTGAGGAAAGCTGTGACATGCTGGGAGGAGCCTTCCCCCACTTCCTCCTTCTCCCTCCCTTTCCTAATAATTAACTCAGTTGTTTGTCAAGACCTGGAATTCTGTCTGGTGCTGAAAATGTCAAGGCATTTCTTATGTTCTTCAGCATAAGAAACCACAAGCAACAAATCCAGCCATCAGCCAGTCTTTTATCATTATGCAGCATTATGAAAATAATTTCTCCATTTTGATAGGCCAACGGTGCCATTGATTGCTCTATTCTCTGGCAGTCGGCGCCAGACTTATCCTTTAAACCACATAAAGATTACGTATCTCAGTTTCCTTTCAGCTCTGTGATTTCTTTCTTGCCACTCACTACAAGAACACAATTTGGACTACCTGGTTTTCTACCTTCAAGTATCCTATCAGGCTTATGTTTTTATAAGAACTCAAGACATTCTTCTGTTGGTGAAGTGAACAACAGGGCTGATGTGGCGATGAACAACAGATGAAACATGAAAATTTCTTAAAAAAACGCAAAATGGCACTTTCTTCTCTACTGTAATTCTGGCTCCTGCCCTAGATATAAAGAAGATGGCCATTCCTCTTTGCTGGAGGTTTCAGGGATCTCACAGCAGAGTCCTTGGGGCTTTGTTGGGGTTAAGTAAATGTATTCACTGTCAGAGAACAATGAAATTTAAAAAAATCAAGAGCAAATAATGACAACTACTTTTCTTCTTCGAGGCCTATGAAGCAACTAAAACTATCTTCGAGCAGAAACAAAATAGAGTTTGTGCAACAAAGCTCCTTGTGGATCCTAAATCAACTTAACATCTCTCTTTAGTTGGAACAGAAAGAGCCTGGAATTCACTTGGTTATGTGGCATAATATGCCAGATTTAGAACTGTGCAACCCAGCACAGAAAATGTCTCAAACAAACTATGGAAATCATTTAAAAATATGGCCTAAGCTAAAGATTAAAAACCTACACTTGATTTTAAGCACCTTGTGAAATTGTTAGAAATTAGAAGTTTCCCCTGTTTTAGTTGCTGCGTGCTGGCAACTGTAGTTTTTCACAATGGCAGATAGTGAATAAGACAATTTTCTTGAATTGGTGCCTGAAACTACTAAGTCTGTGAGCACTCCCAGGAAACCCATCCAAGGATTGATTTGAGAATCAGCACATCATGAGACCCTCTGGGAACCTTCCTTTAGTCCTTCATAGATTGTAAGGCTCCAGACAGCTGAATGTAAGTCATTAAAGCTCCTTATTCTATCCATTAGTACACTCATTAATATTTCTCTGTAACTTGGGACACAACATTTCTCATGACAAGCTTAGAAAAGTTTTCTCTTCCATCTAATTTTGACCTAGAGACAGCTGTAAGGATGAGAAGCTCACCACTGAGTGGAAGAAAACCTTTTTTTGGTAACATTTATCTTTGCAAAATCTGTCCTTCTGGGCAAAGCAGTAGAGATTACTTCAGAGATTAAAGTCTTCCATGAAGTTGGTGAATATAGGGATATTTAACTTTTGTCATTGGCCTCAGCGTTTCAGTCTGGAGCTTATTGAACTGCTAACAGTAAAACAATGAACTTTTCACAGCAGGTCTCAGAAGGAAAAACAAAGAAACACTAAGAAAAACTTCTTCTGGGACCTGGGGAACTGGATAAACATGCTGCTAAATTGTTCACATGCCCTAGAGATGGGTGCCATTAGAAGACAGCCAACTTAAAAAATTGCTTTTGGGTAGAGAAACAGAATTGCAGGATCACAGAATGCCCACGCCCCTGCTCAAGGAGGATCACCTAGAACTAGTTGCCCAAGACCATATCCAGATGAATTTTTATTATCACCAATCTAGGATCCAAGTTTTCTTCTATTGCATGTGCATATTCATACAGATGTAGATATATTTATATACTTTTAAAACATATGAATATAGATTATATATGTGTACATATATATGTAGATAAACTATTTTGTATGCATATGTGATCATGTATTTTAACAGTAACATCTAGATGCTCATCACGAGTTTGATGATTTACATTTACAGAGGTATTCTGTAAAATCGAGGGGAAAAAAACCTGAACTATTTGATTCCACCAAGAAAAAAACCTTCAGTGCTGAACACAGCAGGAGAGCTAATCGTTCTCTGAAAATGGTGACGTTGTTAATGTTTTAAAGAAAACAGTAAGCTGTGCGTCCTCATCGCTTACCATGCTGTAATTTAGCCTTGAGGTCAGAGGTTAAACATTTGCTTTTTGCTCTTGGCTGTACATGAGAAAACTCATTAAGTAGGTTTTCTTTTATAATAAAATTCATTCATTTCTAAGAGGAATTTGTAGGAGAAAAGAAGTAGGGGCACTGGGAAGAGACTTGGAGCCCTGTAGAATGTACACTGCTGCCAAAGTCAGTATTTCTTTTCTGTGCACAAAACAAGGATCCCAGAGGCTCTGAAAACAAGTACAAGATTTCACTTTCTGTGGGTTTTTGCAACAGCTTCTCATCTGGGATGAAGGGCTTTGGTTCTTGTGTGTGCAACATCACTACTGTAATTTGACTTCCTTTTCGGTGTTCTCTACCAGCTTGGATAGTTATGTGCATCCTTGCTGATCATAGGTTAATTATTTCTCCTCCCTCTTATTCTGTGGTTGTGTTGACAGTCACTGAAAGCTCAGTAGCACTCTTTCTTGGCAAAGTCTGGATGGGGCAAGACTAGAGTCATGTTGTAGCATATCTGCTGAGTAAAGCCATCTAATCAAAAAGACAAGCAATATTGTTAGAGGGATGGGATGGAGATGGCCCATGGAAACAGTCCAAGCTGGAAGGAGTGCATGTACGTGTGTATTTTCAGCTTTTGGGGTCTTGTAGTGCCCTGGTGTGGAACTTGTGGAGGATTGTTGGGTCCAAGCCACCTTGACCAGCAAAGGCTGATGTGAAAGTGTCTGATCCCTTCGCTGGTAGGGGTGGTATTTTGATTTCAGCTGCATTTCATTCAGTGCCTAGCAGCACTGTGAAGAGTAAGCAGAGCTTCTTCCCCTTGATGTCTTCCTTCCTGCTGCATCCACTCAGAGTCTTCCAGCCCTGGCACATGTGTTCTCACCAAGTGTTCGTGAGGCTAACAGTGACTCACAAGAGAGGCTTCTGACAATGCTGCTAGGCCTGGCCAGGGACTTTCCTGCCATTTTGAGACAAATTCTCTCTATGGATTCGTTGAGACTCTTGGCACAAGCAAAACTTAAGAGGATTAAAAGACATATATCCTCTGTCTCTGCTACCATGCACTTGTACTCCTCCAACACTTGTAGGCACCTCTCTCCTTCTGCCTCAGCTCAGAACTCCTTGTTCTGCTGGGACTTCTACACAACTGAGGACTTCAAAGCCTTTGCTTAATTTGTGTTTGCACTTCTAAGTACTGGTTGAGGGCGTTAGGAGGACACCCGTTCTTTCTGAAGCATTTGTGTATAAACATGAAAGTTACAACCTTCTGCTCCTTGCTCCTTTCATCTTTTCAGGCTCACAGATAAAATACAGTTGGATTTTTGAACTTTACAGGAAGTTTTAGTAAGGAGTCTCAGACTCAGAAGTTCTGCTGAACTCCTTTTCTCTTTCTCCATTCTTTTTATTTTTTTTTGTCTCCCCCTTCCTTTCCCTTTTCTTCAGCTTCCCTTCTTACTTTCTCCATTTAATCCTTCCCAGCACGTTTCAGATGGTTTTGGTGGATGTCTTGTTGCATTGTTGCTTTACAGCACATCAGGGCTCTGCACCTGAGGATGTCATTTATTACAAGCCTCTAAATCTGTCCACTGCACGGTCCCTGTCACCTCTCATGTGGGTGAAAATTTGTGGAAAAGGTGTCCTTTAAGTATTGTGTTGCCAATTTACCTACAGATTACTAGGGATGTCTCTTCATTGACAACAGAAAGAGCATAGATTAAATTTCCCTATTTTCAGATTCCCTCCACCCCCTTTATTTGGGAGGGTATTCAAGCTCAAGAAATATTTTAATGTGTCAAAGGGAGACTCCTCAAAGGGAGAATGCTGCCATATGCAGCAACACAGAAAGAACTTCAGTTCTGTCAGGTTCCAAGAAGATTTCCAGCTGCCTTTTTTTTTTTTTTGGGGGGGTGGGGTGGGTGTGTGTGTCACTTTTCAGGTCATTTGGTCTGTTTGCATGAGGTTTCATTTCTTATATTGATATCAACATGTCTAGGTTACAGTGCCTGGGTAGCTATAATGAAAATGTTAATATAAAAAACCAAAAGTAGCATCAAGGAGTTCTGAGGCATTTTGTACTTTAACCACCAGATCTAAGACATAGAGCAGGTCTAAATTTGTAGATCAGTGACATATGATATTTATTTTGCTGAGTCTTCTATTAGTCCCAATTTTCTTTCAATCTTATGACCAAAAACTGAGCAATGAACACCCTAGTTACAAATATCTTCTTGTAGGTACTTCAGCATCGGGACTTCAATGAGTGAATCACTCTAGTGACTTTCAGGATGGACCCCATAGGCATATAGCTCCTCTTGGAAGTTTTAATTATTTGCTTGACTTGACTTTTGTGTCAGCTGCAATCTGACAATTTAACTGATAATAATAAGTCCTGGTGCAGCTGTTTATCTTCCAATACTTATTCTATGAAGTATTGTAAAAAAATTGCCACTTCAAAGGTTAAAAAGAGCTTAGGTCCTTGAGGTATGCTTTTGTATTTTTTTTTCCTAACATTGAGAGCAGTAGATATAATTTAACCATTTTGTGTCTGAAACAAATCTTGCTGAACTCCATTACAATGACGCACAGTGCTTAGTCTGTATGTGGAGACAAGAGTATCCCAATACCCTGCAAAGTGATTAGCTCTTCTATGTGGTTACCACAGTGACATTCACCCATAGGCATCACTACCGTTTCCTGAGATTTAAATGCTGGCCACACGGATTATACTGGGCCAAGGATGCAGGATGTTAGGTGGAAATTGCAGCTTTTTTCTTTTAAAGAGTATTTTAATGAGGATTTTCCTTGTTCACATTATATCCACCGCTTTTGCATAACAACACAACACAGGCTTTCTTTTGAGATCTACAATGAATTTCTTAAAATTGTGGTCAGATATTTGGAAGCAATGAAATTATCATCCCTCAGGTGAGAGGATGCAGCTTTTTGCATACATCTGTGCCGACCATTTCCAGAAAAACTTGCTTAAGAGAATCCATTTTGTGTTGCATTGAAGGATACTAGAAGCGCAGTAGCTTTCAATTTCTGTGGTTCAGCTAAGGGAAGGTAAAATCTTTAAATATGTATCACTATCAGTATAAATCCAATATTCACTAATGTTAAAAGTCGTTGTTTGCAAGAGACTTGTGACTATATCTTTGCTAATGAGTAATAAAGAAACCTTAGAAACCTGAATTTGCTGCTGAAAGGAATGCATTTTGGATGATTTTTCCCCATTCTTTTTTTTTATTATTATTCTTTTAAAAAAATTTCTCTTGTTCCACTTTGTTGAAAATCTCTGTATTCTTTGGGGGTTGGTGCTGGGACAATGTGATGCTTAACTGAAGAACTCCTATTTCTCATGAAGTTCACCTCCTCCCCAGCCTCACTTGGCATCAGGATAGCAGCCACCCACATGTGACACACTAAAGGATTAAGACTGTAATGACAATTTTAAAATACTGTTATTAAATGGGGACTTCCATTCTGCCAAACACTTGAAAAATAACATTTGTAAAACTGCTTCCTGAGCAGTATATTCCCTTTTCCATTATCTCATCTATTTGTATGCTAATAGCAATTCTTCTGCCTTTCTACTCAATTTGTGCTTGAGGACTTCAACACTGAATTCATGATTCTGTGTTTTGTGCTGTTAAGATTTTACTTATATTTAAAAAAATGGTATTTCAATAATTAATTACAGATAAATTATTGAGAAAGCAGCAGCAGATGCAAAGGAAGATGCAATGGTCTGTATCTAAGAGACTTTTAAAACTTTTAAAAGATCCCTTTGCAATATTACAGATATTTCATATTGAATATTTCATATTCAGTTATCAGAAGTAAACCAATGCTTGTTTAGCATTTGATGCTTCATGTGATACCACAAACTACTGAAAAAAAGGACATTTCCACTCATATCATGTCTGTAACCAATGTCTGTTAAAAATACCTCCCAAGAGAAAAAATATACTGTATCTAGACTACACTTCTGTGGAGGAATTCTTACACATCTAGGAAAAACACCTTTGCTATCGGAGAAACTAAGTGAAGAGCAGACATATAATTTTGAATTTTTTTGCTAATTTAAAAACATTTACAAAATCTGAATGTTCCCATATATTAATAAGATTCTTGGAGTTAATTGAACAAAGTTATGGACACTTCAGTGTTTGCTGAAAGCATCTTTAACCAAAATTTTCAGTATCTTTTCTGATGCAGACAGGACTGTTATTGAGCTTAGTACATTCTTGTGCATCTCTAAACCTCAGTAAGGATTTGGGTACCCTGTCTTAGCCTGAGGTAATGTGAGCTATACTAAATCCCTTACGAGTCATTGGCTCCAGGAATGGTTCAGGCTGGAAGGGACCTCAGGTGGTTGTCCAGCCCCAAACAGGGCCAACTCCAAAGGCAGATTGGGTTGCTCAGGGCTTTGGGCTGAGCATGGAGAGTCCATAAACTCACTGTTCCTGTGTTTTGTTGCTTAATATCTTCTACAGTGAAGGCGTATTTCTTTGTATCCTTGTTGTCTTTATCTCTTATCCTCTCCTTGTCCTTCCACAAGAGGAACCTGGCTCCTTTTCCATAAAATCCTTTCAGGTAGTGAAGGACAGCAACCAAATTCCTTCTTAAGCTTCTTATGCCCAGACTGAACAGCCCCTGTGCTTTCAGCCTCTCTGTACACAGCATGTGCTGCAGCCCCCAGCCACACTGATGTGCCTTCCCAGGATGTCAGCAACCTGTGTTACTTCTTGTAGGTGCCAACACACAGTGCCCAGAGTGGACTTGTACTGCAACTCAAGTGACACACCAGGTATGTCTGAGCTCTGGGCAACCTTCACCAAACCTAGAAAAATATATGTAATTTTATTTCCAGATCATGGAATAAGTCTTCATTGGTAATATCTCTGACATCTCTGCAGAGAACTGTCTTTGAAGGCCTAAGTGTGGCAGACAGAGTCTTCCTCTTTAATGTGACTGTAAAATATTTAAGAGTTTAGACTATGGAAGTAATTTCAGGGCCTAGTTCATTTTTGCTTCTCTCTTCCAGAAAACTCATCTTCAAAGAACTGCACCAAGGCCTGGGGATGCGAAAAAGAATATTTCTATTGACTTTTGTCCTCTTTGCTTTCTATTCTAAAGGAAATCCAATTTTCAACTAAGCTTTCAACTACATTTGGCATGAAACATTGGCCAATTTCACTTCTCAGCTACTTCAAGGAGACATTATGCCCAGGCTGAGTTTCTGTTTTCATGAAGAACAACACAAAAACCAGGCTCCTTGTTAGCAACACAAAAACCTCTGTATGGGGAAATGAGCTGTCTTTGGAATGGCACAACTGATATTTTAGCCTCAGGATCCTTTTCTAAAGGTCACAGCACAATTCTAAATGCAGAATATTGCAATGCATTTAAATATGTGGAATTGAGGGTAAACAAGATCTACTAATGTAAAACAGAAATGAAGAAATCACATCTACCTTCCTCATGCCAGAATTGAATCATCCCAGGAATAACAATTCCAAGCAGTGGGAAATTAAAACTGGGCTTTCAGTGCCCTGACCTTGGATTTCAGACCTTCCTCACTGCACAGAGGGATGATGAGAGCCTCTACAGTGAGATGACTGGCTTAGTGGATGCGAGAGGTGGGTGTTGTTTTTCTTAACTTTAGGGAGTGACTTGCAAATCTGTTCTTCATTAGATCCTCAGGGACAGACTGATGAAGTAGAGGGCCAATAAATGGAGATGACATGGGGTAAAACTGGCTCAAAGACTGGACCCCAGTGGGTGACACCAGCAGTACAAAGTCCAGCTAGAGGTCAGCAGTAATAATGTACACTAGGGGTTGCTACTCAGTCCTGTAGTGTTTAATATTTTCATTAAATATTGGGGTGGGACAAAGTGTACCCTCAGTGAGTGTGCACGTGATACAAAACTGGCAGGAATGAATACCCTATGTAAGTGTATCCCTGTTCAGAGGGACTGAAGAAATAGGTGCAGAAGGGGACCAACAGCCATCTCTTGAAGTTCAGTAAGGAAAAAGGCCATGGTAGGATTGGTTGACATCAAGTTTAACGTGAACAAGCAATGTGCTTTTGAGGCAAATAAAGCCAAGGGCACACTGGGGTTTATTAAAGAGCATATTTTCAGCAAGTGAAGGGAGGTGATCTTTGCCCTTTATTCAGAACTGTTCAGACACATGTGGAATGCTGGGTTGGGCTGTGGACTCTCCAATACGACAGAAATGGACATGCCGGGTCAAGTCCAGCAAAGAGGGATGAGGATGATTAGGGGATTGGAGAATCTGTCACATGAGGAGAAACTGAGAAACCTGGTATTATTCAGTTTGGAGGTGAGAAGGCTCGGGGGGATCTTATCCATGTGTAAAAACACCTGGTTGGAGGAGTAAAGAAGATGGAGCCAGACTCTTCTCAGTGATGTTCATTGACAGGATGGAAAGCACAAGGCACAAGCTGAAATACAGAAAATTCCATTTAAACATAAGAAAAATAACTTTTATGTACTGTGAGGCTAGTTTAACACTGGCATAAATTTCTCAGAGAGGCTATGGAGGCTCCATCCTTAGAATTCTTAAATACCCAACTGGACAGCCCTGAGCAACCTGTGGCAGTTGACTCTACTCTAAGTAGGGCTCTAGAGGTGCCTGCCCACCCCACCGATTCTATGATGCTTTGATTGGACAATGCAAACAATGTCTTTTTGCAAGATACATTGAAGAAAACAGGATGTTATCTATTGTTAAGCATCATCAAGGCCACTAGGAACTGATCAACTCTGAGTACTGATTAGAGAGAAACTCAAAGCAAGACTGCACTGTAGCTGAGAATATGGTTTTTAGCACAAAATGACGATGGGCTCATCATAATTCGATTGTTAATTGTTCTACAGCAAAATGCAGACTTTTTTTGCTGGCATTTTTATGCTAGAAAAACATTTTTGTTAAAGTATTTGAACCATCAAAACATGCCAGTCAATTTATCTGTAAGATGGTAAACCCTGCAAATCACTCTCATGACTGTTTCTTACTAAACAATCGATGAAATTGAAACTATCTCAGTATGCATGTATTGACTTTTATTTCTAACACTGATTTAACTGTAAAGGTCTGTTAAAGTAGAAATCAAACCATCTGCGAAGGAGTTCACATAGCTCTTTAAAAAGCACACAGTACTTAGAAGAGAGTGTAGGAAAGCAATTGAAAATGCAGATTTGCAATGTAATTTGTGATGGAAGGGTAATAGGTGTTCGTTGTAATAAATCTTGCCAAAGAGAAAGTGCCTTGAGAGAGAATAGGCTGAAAGACAAAGTTTTATTGCACTTTTGCCTAATAGGAGATGAATAACTGAGTTGCACCAGAAGTTAGATTCAGTATTAAATGTGAAAGCTGGATAGGAGTCCTAATCTGATGTCTCCATTAAAGAACTGTCCTTCCTTGTGGTATATAGAGAGGGGATAAGCTATTTCAAGTAAACTCTGGTCTAGGCACTTGAATTAAGGAATATAAAGGAGGGAACACCACTGTGAAAGCAGCCATAGAGTGGCATGAAGATAGATGGTGTCTGGGATGAGACGGGACTAAAAGAAGAGAAGTATTATGGTTTTTTCCATTGCAGTGAGTCATGTAAAGCAGGAATCCACAATAAACTAAAGATTTTTTTGCTTTCAACTGCCACAACGAAGCTATAGCAGCAGCTGCACAATTAAAGCAACCTGGATCCTCTCATGCACAGGGAGCAATTGTTTCTTTGCTTGCAAAAGGAAATGCACTCACGTGTGCACACACACACACACACACACTTAAAAATGGTTTAAAAATGTTATATTTGACTTCCTGGCTATTTTGAAAATTCTCTTCAAAAATAGCTCTTATAGCTGCAGGCTGGCAGAGCTGTTCCTGCCTGGATTTAAATGGGAAAACTCAATTAGAGTTCAAATCTGTTGCACCAAAATGGAATTGTATTTTGCAGGCAGAGCTCAGTCACGGACACAGGGTAGCATGAATGAGAGGAGAGGGAGAGGAGGAGGTTGTCCCTTTGTGGAGGGCAGGCTGTGAAGGGCTCTGAGCTAGGATTTTCCATGTGGTGTCACTCTGGAAAGGAAACTTCATTGCTCTTCTCCAAACACATTCAAGGAACAGTAGCTTCTTCCAGTCTTTTACTTTCCAAACCTTACTTTCCAAACCCCTTCATGTGTGAAGGATCCCCACTGGATCTGGGGTGGCAGGAACTGGGCACTGAGCGGCTCATGGGCACAGAACAGTTGGTTAATTGGCTCATGGGCACAAAGCAGACTTGGTTAATGAAGATGACCTCCATTTACTTTGCTTTCACTGCCTTTGAACAAATCTCCACCCTTCCCCGGCTCTTTCCATCAGATTCAAGGATGCTATTTGTATTTCTGTAGTCTAGAAATACTTGTGAGAATCTTGGCAAGGCTGGTGTTTAGGCACTGAAAAAATGGCTTTTTAGTGACAGGTTCACTACAGGATCCCCACATCCATCCCTCCTTGCCCATCCCTGTGTCCCATTGCAGTCTCATGTCTCTCCTGGTGGTCTCCACAATAAGCTGTTTCCATCTGTGAGGGGAGACACTTCAATCCTGCCTCTGCTAATGGGAGCCTTGAGCTGACATTGACATTTTTCTCATCATTGTGCATTGAGATATATGTCTAGAAATGACCTGCTTCCCCTTGCCTGTCCTATCTGGGATCTCAGTCTGAGTTTCCACTTGCTCTGTAAGTCATCTGTGTTAAACTGCTCCTCTTAAATAGCAGGTTCCAGCATGGCTTCTTTCATCTGTGGCCTGTATTTGTGTGTGTGAGGGAGAAAACAGGTTCATTTACATCAGAGCAGCTGGCTCCTCTGATCTGCCACCTGGAGACTTGGCCAACAGGGAATGTGTGTCTGCAGATGAGCCAGACTTGTGCTCCCCCAGCCATGCCTGCCTCTGCCCTTGTCTCCCTGCTAGTAGGGGGCATAGGTACTCCTTGTTCCAGTCCTTTGGGACTTGCTGGTTGTTATGGATTGAGAAGAGGATGCACAAGTCATAGCAGTGCAGCGGGCTCCAGTGATCTTGCAAAACCTGCAGTGATCAGGAAACAACTCAGGAAAAAGGCTTGTGCAGGGGTGGGATGGGGCAGTGGGCAGGCAGGGCTCAGGTGTGCTCTGATCCTGTGCCCTACCCTGACTCTGCCATTCAGTGTCACGGTTATGGACATCCAACTGGAGATGTTCGTGTGCACTGTGTTGCCCTTTGTCCGAGGTAGGACACTAATGATAAAATAGTGATAAAACATTTTTACTGATTAACAGGTCCTTAGAAAACCTGTTGCAGAACAGGTGTTTAGATCTTCCTTTGTGTATGCTGTGCAGCTGACACCAGATGGAAATAAAGGAGTTTTGACAGCCACACACTCAGAAGAGCCCTGGGACATGTAGTTATGGCCTGTTTGGCCTTTGATCAAATGCCAGTTAATGTTGAAAAGCTCCTCACTGCAGGCTCCTGCTGCTCTTGCCTGCACGGATGGACGCACCTGCATGGTCTGAGCTGAGGTGATGTGTTGCATGTGCCTGGGTTACACCGTCTTTGACATGAGGCTGTTGAAATGCTGACACTGGGGTTTGCAGGCAGAGCTCAGAGGTTTGACAAACTGTGACAGTTACTGTAATAGCATTCTCCACACTCCAGAGAGATATTCCATGGACTTTTGGCTTGCACCTGGTTATTTTTTTTTCCATCAGTTGTGGGATTTTCTTTGGTGTCAGTTTCAAATGAGTAAAGGAGAGAGTTTGGGAAAAAATCCATATATGACTTTTGATGGTTGGAAAAAGCAAGGCCAGTCAGCAAGGCAAGAACCATAGCTCTGTGGTACAGATGAATTTTCTGAAGAGGGCATTCGCAGGTGTCTGTGACACTTTGGCAGGAGCAGGGAGGAACCCATCAATGCCAAAACTATCATGTGGGCAGCAGCTACCTGATGTTCCTGGGGCTGAGTGGGGCCATCAGCTTGTAAGGGAGAAGGTGAGATTGTTCTTACTTTAAAAATCCCACAGATTTGTGATAGAGACAGGAAAATTTTCCAGAAGGATCTCCTGGGAAAAATTAGCTGAGCTATGGTGGCAAAATGGTGAAGATAAAGGACCACCTCATAACTCAGACTATGGCTTTTGCAGCAGCACCATGGAGAAACTCCAGGATGGAGAAGGGGATGAGATGGGAACGGAGAGCAGTTCTGAGAGGAAGTGTTTCCAGTCATACACTGCAGACACCATCCCTGTGGCCAGCTCTGCCTGTAGCTGAAGTTTTAATGACCTCAGAAGAGCTAAAATGAAACAAAGAGCTTTGTCTGCTTTGAGCTTCTGTAGAAAGAGACTCCGAAGAGAGGGCAGGCACTTCCAGCACGGCATATCTGCAAAACCCATCGCCCCCCAGGGCAGGTCTGCTGCCTGCTCTGCTGATGGGTCACTTCCCCAGCTAATGCTGCCGAGAGGAATCCGTATATGTACCATGTTGCCAAGCTGAGCGAAGAGCTGGGGGCAGCTGGAGGCAGGAGAAGGGAGGTTTCATTGTCACACCGTGCCCATGGAGAGGAGGGGCAGCAGCCAGCGGTGACCGCTTCAGAAGGACCAGGTGAGGAAAAATCCATCGCTGAGTGGAGTGGCAAGTGGCGGAGCTGGCTCTGTGCAGCCACAGAGCCCTCTTGTGTTGTCTGCTGGGCTGCAGACCAGCCAGAGCAGTCTGTTCCTTTCACAAGACCCAGCAGGGTAAAAAATTAGTGTCTAAGGGTTCTCCGCCCCCTCCCCGCCATCCCCTTGCTTAGGAGTTTTCAGCTTATGGGTGTTTCTAGATGGCAAGAATGGGATGAATTAAATTATCTGGATCCCCCTTGTCTGTAGGAGAAGGAGATACATCTGTACAACTTCTAAAAAGCCATAGACCAGGAGGGTGAATTTACTCTGGAGCTGTTCCCGTGGTGTTAACTATTATTAATTGATCGATTTTCTAGACAATATTCCAGCTTCTTGCAGAAACCCAAGCCCCATGAGCTTCTTGTTTCAGCTAAAAGAAATATATAAAAAATGTTTTTCTTACAAAAATACCTGTATATTTTTCTCCCTGTGGAAAATAGCTACCTTTTTTTTTTTTTTTTTTACTTCTTTTCCTCGAGTAAATTCTAAAAAACATCCTTTGGCTGACATGTCAAATCTCTGAAGATGTGAAGTTTTGGCAACTTTCCTTCAGACAACATTAGAGACACAAAGGGCTGTTCTACCCCATGATTTTTATTCTGACCTGTGTGATCATTGCTACAAAACAAAAAACTGTTAGAGGAGAAGAAAAAAGGAGACAAGGTTTTACCAGCCACCTTTTCCTTTTATAAAATAGGGGTTATAATCCCTTGTGTAGTGCTTCATGCTTTCCTTCTGCTGCTGGGAAACACCTAAGTCTTTGCCTATGTTTAAGGCTGCAAATCCTTCACTGCAATCTCTGTTTAAGGGAAGCCACCTCAGGCACAAGGACTTGTGCAGTGGAGGCTGATGAAGTACCGGGAAGCTCTGCTCCAGTGGAGTCCCCAGGGAAACAATACCAGCTTCCCCTGGCAGTCGTAATTCATTGGACAGGTTCCCAGAAATCACAAGCAGATTAAACATTACAGGATCTTTTCCCTTGCAATGGCACAGGTATGCTTGCCTCTCTAATGGTTTCAGAAAGGACTATTAGATCATTTTAATTTGCTCACTGATGGTTTTGTGTAAAGTCTTAACTACATTAATCACCAGCAGGTACCAGTGGCAAGGAAAAAAGGTGCCATCAAAACTAAGAATGCTTTAAAACTATTGTGAGAGGGAAAAAAGGGCAGAAAATTCTTGTGAAATATGTACCATGCTGCAGAAAAAGGCAAAAGTTGTCCTTCCCTCGGTCTACACTAAATACAATGAATCTGAACAGAGAGAAAATGATTTCCTACATTCAGATCCAATGGTCTGCAAACCCTGATAATGCAAACAAGGACCGTGCGACTCAATCATTCAAATACAGTGCAAAGGAGGTCTTGTTTTTAATCATATCCATAAACAGCAAGCAGAGCTGTGTGCCAGAATGTTTTATTTTTCTGCTTACAGTCAGTTGAATACACTCTTCTTGTATATGTCTAATATGTTCATGAGTTTAGGAGGAGGTTAAGAGAGTTTAAGAAACTGATAAATGTTTTGGAATTTCCTGTATACTGAACTATCTTCTCCTAATATTTCAAGGTGTTCTTAAATTAAGTAAAACTATTCCAGTGGTGATGATATATATGTGCCAGCTTCTCTTTCAATAATGTAACTTACGTTTTGACTGCTTAGGATTAGTTTTTGGACAACAATTTATTTTTCTCCACATTGCTGCCAGCATGGTCCTATTTGATCCCAGTGTTGGCAAGAGAAATGTAAGAATGTGGACCTGTTTTAGTGGTCCCTTTAGTTTACATTAATGCCACTTTTGACCTGTACTGCTGCATTAGCACCTTATGAAAATATTTGGATTTTTTATTGTTTTGGGGTTTTTTTTAGCTCCTCCTTTCAAAGTTTAAGTAAAGTAATTAGTAAAATTATTTTTACTCATTGCACATTTAGGAAATACTGCATTAATTCAGAAGAAAGCTCCTGGGTCTCTTTCTTTTTCATCCTCGGAAAGTGTTTTCATAGAAGAGTGAAAAGTATATAGATTTGAAAAACAATTGAAAGAGCTGAATCTTACAGCATGACTTTTTGCTGTTGCATTGTTGTGTCAAGATAAGTAAAGTGCTGCCCAGAGAATGACCATGTATAGCTCTAGTAATGCTTTTTTGGTGGGAGACAGATTCTTAGCCTGGCCCATGATAAATAAATTCAGTAGTTCAAATCCTTTTTCTCATTGTCTTCTTGCAAAGCCACCCCTTCTCCTACCAACTGTAATTGAATTGACTGTCTGTATTAGGCTCTTAGATTCACCCACCATATGCTCTCTGTTATTCTGTGTTATTCAACAGAACCAAGAGCAAATGAATGCAAAGCCTATAGGAGCAGTCACAGAATATTTTATTGTGCCAGGTGGTGTTGTAGCTGTCCTGAAAGCTATCAAGTGGGTGTTCCAGACATTTATATATTCTTCACCTTTTGAATTTGAAGAAAATTTAAGGCACTACTATGAGATGATCCCTAAAGCCTTCTAGTCCAGAGAAAGAGAGAAGTGTCATTTGAATGGATAGTCAGTCAGTGAAAGAATTTGGAGTGCCTATGCTGTGATTCTCACCTCCAAGGAGGTCTGTAAAATTGGCACAGATTTACAGGGTTTGTGTCTGAAACACGAATTTTTCCTCTCTGGTCCTACTTGGCATTGGGCATGTTTTCATGGGTTACTTAAAAAAAAAGGATGGTGGAGTCACCATCCCTGGAGGTGTTTTAAGAAAAGACTGGATGAGGAACTCAGTGACATGGTCTAGACGATGGGAGGCTCAAATGGACAGAGCGTGGTGCCCGTGGTTCCAGGGTTGTGGGTTTGATCCCTGGGAGGGCATTCGCTTGGGAGTTGGACTAGGCGATCTTTGTGGGTCCCTTCCAACTTGGAATAACCTGTGAACTTGTATTTGCAAACTATCTGTGTCTGTTCCATGTTACCCTTGCCAGAAGGTGTCTCACTTGCATGAGCATTGCAAGAAACTGTAGGTTCATTTACACTGTATGAGATATCTTTAGGTGCATTAGATATTGCCAATTTGGTTTAAGATGATGTATTGCAACCAGTCAACAAGATAATTAAGAGAATATATTAACCAAACCCGGGTTTTGTAAGTGAAAGGCTTGAATAAGCAGAGCAGATTTAACAAATCCTAAACAGCAAAATATTTTTTCCAGGGTTGACTGTGTTGAAAACAAAGAAAACCAATCAGGAAAAGGGGAAAAGAGAGAAAGAGAATGAAAGCAAATACTGAGTAGTAAAGAGAGAGAAGATGTTCATGTAATGTGATGTTTGGAAGGGCTGAAGGAGATGGGCGTTTGTGTATAAAACAATGGAGGAATGCAGTCTGGATGGGAGAGAAGATGACAGTGGAAGGAGGAGATCTGAAGAAGATCTCTGGTTAGAGGAAAGGGTGTGAGCAGGAAAGATCCAAAGCCAAGTGTCTGAGTCTCTTGCTAACAGCTCTGCCAGTTTTCACATCCTCTGGTTGTGCTGGTCCCTTACCCAGCTGGATACCTTGCTCAGGAGATATTCTCCCAGGGCTGAGCCCTGCCCTGACAGGAGGCTCTGTTGCTCCAATTACCAAGTAATTAACTCACTTGAGAACAGGCGATATGAAGGAATAAGGGGGAGAGAGAAAAGCATGGCTAAAAAGTTGCTTTAATGAATTTGGCTTTCCTCACTGAAAGTTTGAAGACATGAAAGATGTTTTCAAGGAAGCAGGAAATCTTGCTTAAGGAATGGATTATTCAGAGCTGAAAAAGTGCTGATTACAAATTGCTCTGTGTATGCTTTAGGTTGTTAAGTGTAAAGAGCTCTTAATAACTAAGCTAACAAACTCCTCAGTGTTTCACCTTGATATTTTTATTTATGTCTTCGTAAATATGCTAACTTGCTGCATAAGTAGCAAGGCATATTTTGTCTTGGAGCAAATAACAAGCGCACTCAAAAATTTCTTCAACGTAGCAAGAAATGAGGATTTTTTTTCATTTATTTTATTGGCCTTTGGGATCTTTTGTGTTTCCTGTTGTCCACAAGTGAACACAAAGTTTACCTGCAAGATTTTCGTGGAGTATCTAGCAGATCCTTGCTTGCATCCAAGTGACATGGAATCTGCCAACACTAATGTGGGAGGAGGGAGGTACTTTAAAATGTGGATTAATTTAAAATGCTTTAGAACTAGGACTTTAAAAAAAATACAGGTCTGACCAACTAACTTGATTCCTTAATTCTGACTTAAAGCTTTTGCCATCTTCTGTTCCAAAAACAATTTGTAGACTGAGTTGCAAATAAGATCTTTTCCTGAGAAGGTGAGAGTTTACAGTAAATTCCCTCTGTCTGATGGGCAGAAAGATCTTTTGAAAAAGCTGTTACCCAGCTACTTTTAATGTTGTCTTCCCCCTGAGGCAGGCAGGCCCCATTTTGACTCTACTTATTGATCTGCTTTATGAAAACAATTACAGTAGAATTCATGAGCTTTGAAACGCATGAGCAAAGATAATATGCATACTTCTCTTAATTCGGTAAGTTTGGTGGGGGATATAATATGCCTCTTGGAGCGTAGCTTGAGGAAATCTTCTTGGTTTACACTGCTTGAGGAGGCTCTGATAATGTATTTAATAATAACAACAATAAAAACCAGGCTTAGCAAACTACCTGGTTTATGTGGTTTTGCAAAACCTCTGCTCACTCTCTGTTGTCATGCACACTGGCCTTGGCTGGCTCCAGATATCCCCTGCCCCCACGCCTGTGGGAAGAGGGGGAACAAGTGCATCCTTGCTCTTCTCCTTCTGTTGAGATAGCAAATACACTTCAGGCAGGAGCTGCCTCTCAGTGGCTCTGCACAGCACTGGCTAAAGCAAGGTCTCATTTTAGCTGGGACTCTCAAGCATTACAGTAGTATAAATAATTTTATGTAATGATTTCATTTTGTTTCCAATCCCAGGCTTTGTCCAGAGACTCACAGTGGAACTATTAGGCTTGTCTGGAGTTGTTATGAACCTTTTCCCCCAAAAGTGATTTATCTTGAGTGAGCGTAATACAGTGTAATTGTACGCCAGCCTCTGACTATTGTTCTAGGAAAACTCAGTTCCTGTCCTTCTGAAAACCTTCTCAAAATGAATAAAGACAAGGCTGCTCTAAAACCAGACACTGTCCCTTCAGGGTGGGCTGGTATTGTAGAAAACAAAGGCATGCTGCCTGGATGCATATGTTGTATATCCCTCTCTAGTACCATTCTCCTGGGACCTGCCCAACTGCTCAGGGCATGTGCCACATTTTCAGGCTTTGACAACATGTCATGTCATTAAAATGAAAGACCCAGTGGGTCAAAAGTCCCCAAGAGACCTTGAGCAGTCGCAAAGCTGAATGTATGTATGTTCATCTCAGCCTGTTCTGTTTTCTCTAGCTTTAAAACAAAGTTTGTTCTTACCTTTGTAAAGGAATTTGAGCTAAAAGAGTAGGGAATCATTTGAGTTTGAGTACAAATGTAGTGCATTCAGGAATACTTGGTTCCAGCCAGAGATGGTGAAAACAAGTGTGGCAATGATCATAGATGCTTTTGAGGATGGAAGTTCTGTCAGTAGATGAAATCCCTCTATAACTAGTTCTCTTGAAGCTCTGTAGCCTCAGTGAATTTTGAAACAGGCCTTTTGAGGGCATCCTCAAAATGTTGGCCTCTGGCGAGAAAGATCCTCATTTGCTGAAATAATCAGTGCTCGGCATATAACAGCCTCAGCAGCTCAGAGGCCTCCCTGCTTGATGTGCAGCAGGAGTACCTTGCTGGATTATGCGCCCATTAACGTGGCCTGACCAATGCAGTCAAGACACATGTTTGTCTTGCCAGAACATGTGAGTACATGTGATAGAAATTAATATTTCTGCAGGGCTCAAAAATGCATGAAAAATGCTATTTTTTACCCTCTCGAATAGTTTTGTACTCGAATTCTTGCACCTTCTTCCTTGTGTACAAGACTACTTTTGTGAAGGGGCTACTTGGGTTTTGCCCAGTGCTCAGCAAGTTGAAGTCTGGCAGCTGTGCTTTGTGCTGGGTGCTGTCTGCACCATCACTGAGAGAATGTAATGTTCTGTAAGATACTGTTAGTTGTGGGGTTTTGTGTCATACAAACAATTAACAGTGAGTTGGTCCAACAGTTTTGCTGAGAATACCATGCTCTTCCCCCCTCCCCCACGCCTTTCTCTTCATTCTGCCTGTCATTTTTATTTCTTTGCTTTTGTTTTGTTTTTCCTTTGTGGCATGGGAGTTTTGCCATATTTGGGATATAGATTTCTGGGACTATGGAAGCAAGAGAAAACTTAAAAAATGTCATTAGAGGCTCAAAATTCAAAATCTTAAGCTTGGTCAAGTAAGCAAGTCTGGGCAAATAGTGAGTGCCAGGGATCTACTCTTTTGAAATTGAGAACTATCTTAGTGGAACAGAGTCTGCTTTAAGGTAGGTAAAATATACCACCTCAGAAACACTTCACACTGACAGGAATGACTATGTGCAGATTGGTAAAATCTGTCCATGTTTTCCGTGGTATTTTTCTTGAGTACAAGCATTTGTTCTACTTTGTCTTTGATTAGTCCCTGATAGTGCTACTCTGACAGACTAAATTAGGTGTCAGTATAATATACTTTGTAAAAGCAATCATTTTTTTTCTGTACAGAAATTCTCCATGCCAAGGCTGTTATTGTTTTCCGTGTGTATTCACTGCATGTAATTACATAATAATATTCTAGAAATACATGCAGAACACTGACTAGATCTTAAACTGTGCCATTTCTCAGTTATTACTCCTAGGCTGTTGCTGTTGGCTAGTCCACAGGACAGTAAACCTGTTCTCAGTCAAGAGACAGAATTGTTTAATCTGGGGGATAAGGTATAGCAACTAGAACTAGTCTATTTAGAGCTGATCTGTTTATTTAGGAGACCTGATCATGAAGTGCTGGCACTGAGATTTTTCGGAAATGATCACCATGTATTGAGATGTCTCTGTGCTGTTTCACAACTTCACAGAATATGTTGAGTTGGAAGGACCCACAAGGATCATTGAGTCCAACTCTGAGCCCTGCACAAGACTATCCTCAGGAGTCACACCATGTGCCTGAGAACATCATCCAAACGCTCCTTGAACTCTCTCAGTCTTGGTGCTGTGACCACTTTCCTGGGGAAACTGTTCCAGTGTCCAACCACCCTCTGGATGAAGAACCTTTTTCTAATATCCAACCTGAACCCCCTGGCACAATTTCAAACCATTCCCTTAGGTCCTGTCCCTGATCCTCACAGAGCAGAGAGCAGTGCCTGCCCCTTCTCTTCCGCTCATGAGGAAGTTGTAGCTGCAGTGAGGTCTCCCCTCGGTCTCCTCCAGGCTGAACAGACCAAATGCTTTCAGCCATTCTTCATATGGCTTCCCCTTCAAGGACCTTCACCCCTTCAAGGACCTTCACCATCTTCATTGTCATCCTTTGAACAGTCTTTAAGAGATGAATATTTTCCCTGTATTGTGGTGCTCAAAACTGTCACAATATTCAAGGTGAGGCCACATCAGTGCAGAGCAGAGTGGGACAATCCCCTCCCTCGACCAGCTGACGATGCTTTGCCTGATGCCCCCCAGGACACAGTTGTCCCTCCTGGCTGACAGGGCTTTGCTGACTCATGTTCAACTTGCCATTGACCAGGACCCCCAGTGACAGGTCACCAGTCTGCTGTGACCCATTCATTATTACGCTCTGTGCTCAACCCATGGACCAACTGTGTTTATACAGCTGTGTGCTGGACAGTTTGTCCAGAAGGATACTGTAAGAGGCAGGACCAAAACCTTTACATAAATCCAAAAAGTTTACATCAGCTGGCTTCCCTTGAACAACTAGATGGGTTAAATTGTCATAAACTTTCAGAAGGAGATGCAGTGGAAGAAGAGGACCATGTGCTTTTCACCAAAAAGTTTAATAAGAATGCTTTGTCTATTTTTCTTCTTACTTTATATACTTTGAATTTAGAAATTTATTCACAGAATTTAGAAAATTCTGGGTTAAATACGAAGTCAAATGACAAGTTTTTGTCTGTTTCCATCCTTGTAAAAACTGAATGATGTCTTTTTCTGTGTTCAGAGATTTCTTTTTCTTTAAAACCAAATTCAATACAGCAGGGAAATTAGGCAGGAGTCACATTTTTCTTCTCATATTTTGTATTGTCTTGTTCTAAAATTTTCTGTTTATGAGACCATTTTAAAATATTCCATATGAATAGGCACTCAGCAGAAATAACAGACTTCAATTTGTCTAGCGGGCTGTTGCCTGAAAAGGGAGAAAGTCTTATTGTGGCTTCTCAGTGGTGGCTGCTTTCTTAATAATGAAACATGAAGAACAATTTTCTTACTTTGCATTTATACAAACCTTAACAGTAGGAAAAAGAGAAACTTCAGAAAACTTCCCAAACAAGACTTCTAACCATTCTTCAAGCCTCCCAGGCATCAAGGACCTTTGCAGATCAATGCCATTATTATATGAATGAGAGGACTTCAGAAAGCCATCTGATGTAGGTGGGGGTCTGTGGTTTGTGGCAAATCCTGTTGGAAATGAGCATCCCTTATCCCTGTGTGACTTCCTATATTTTTCAAAAGGGAGTAGTTTGAGAAGTGTTTGGGATTCAGCATTTGTGATGGAATCTGTAACAAAACTCAGCATGGGAACTGCAAGAAGGTATTTAAGTAGTTTGAGTGAGAGTCAGAAACGGGTTTAAAAAGCATTTCCTGAAGGTATAATCACTTGTGGCACCAGAGTAGAAACACTTATGCATATTTCTGCACCCTGGGGCAGTTTTCAAGGATGTAGCTAATGTTAAATCTGAACTCAAAGGGTTTTAATTTTTCTGTTTGATGGGGAGCACTCATTATTCAAATAAGATAGCCTTTGGTCAGCTGACTATATTTCAGAAAGCTAGTTTAAAATGGAAATTTCCACCTTGAAGTTACCTCTTTAGTCACATCTTTTTGGTGTGCCTCGAAAACGTGAAGTGGAACCCAATCAGATACAAGCATGATTAGTAAAGCCCCATCCTGGCATGAAAGAGGCCTTGTCTCAGTTTGGCACTGTCAGTGTTGTAACTCATCTCTGACAGGGAAATTGCAGCAACTTCCACTCATCCCTGACCTCATGGCACAGGTAAAATATCCTTAATTATCTCCATAGTTGGCCTCCAGTGGCCGGTTACATCCCATACTTCCTGACCTACCTTCACTCCAGGTTTCTGGGTCAGGGGCTTTTTGGGCCAGGGTTTCCTCACTGTTATAATGGTAGCTAATCTCTGTACTATGCCTTACAGTACTCTTGCTGTGCTCTTGGCATTTGATATTGTAAGAGGGACTTCAATCCAGTCTTCCTGGCCGGCATTTCCTGAGCGATGGACACATGGAGAGTAGTGGGAGACGTGGCTTTGTGAGAGGTAAGTGGGCATTTTGGCCTGTGCTGTCCTCTCTTTTTCCCATCTGGTGGATTCCATGGCTTTCCTGAATGTGGACATGCATGCAGGCATGCTTTGTCTGTGCAGATACATCAGATAAGCAAGGACCTTATTCATCACCAGCAAAGTCAAAGAACTAGGCAGAAGAGTGTCTGAGGACACATCCTAAGTTTGTATATCACACATGCCGTGACCAAAGCCAATGGAGCGAGAGGATTTTATATCTGCAGAGATTTCTTTCTTCTGATATGGTTTTCTTCTTTCAGCACTGCAGCCTAAAAATCTCATGGCGAATTCAGGGGTTTTGACCCCAGTCACCACTGTGAATTCTAAGGGCCTTTAGGAACCAGGCTATAACCCCTGGGGATAAAAAAAGACCATAAGGGAAATGAAAAATTGAAAAGCAAGAAAGACCTTCAAGTGTATTTATTCCCCATTGACTACTCTGTCTCAGAACATGGGAACAGGAACCTGGACGTTCATCTCCAGGAGCTCAGTGGGTCTGGAGCAGCCCCTCCCTGGGAGCAGTGGAGGAAAATAACAGCTCTTCCTTTTATGATGCCTCTTGTTTAGAGGAAATTATAAATTATCTAATTTGGTACCTGTGATACACTCAGATATTTCCTCCCTAGGCTGTTTCCTTACCTGTAACTCTCATTACTCGTGCTGGGCTGGTGGTAAGACATCTGCTTCCTAACATCCCAAAGGGATTTGTTGTGCAGTGCTAAGGCAAGGGCTCTCTGCTGAGTTTGGCTTGCTTAATTAACAGTTTGTGAAATGCTTTGGATCCATCTGGAGGAAAAATCCTCCTGAAATGGAGCTCATTATTCTAACACTGGAAACCGACCTGGGTGAGCAAGGGCTGGGGGACCAAACCTTGTCCATAAGGAAGATGCATGACAGAAGATGGGCAGCTTGCTGAGGGGAAAGCAGGTGGCTCTTGTAGGTTGAGTGGGAGCTTTGCTCTCCTGGGGAGGTGAGCAACAGCAGGCAAGTGCTGAAGCTGACAGGAAAAGTTAGTGGAAGTGCTTTCCTATGTTGCAGGGCCCAGCTGCAGCAAAGTGCTTTGCGTGCTTGAATGCTTAGTGTTGCTGAGCTTGCAGCTGGAGGTGGAGAGCTGCAGAGCTAGGCAGGGAAAGCTGTACACAGTGAACTTTGCTTTTCATCCAACTCTGTAAAATAATCGGGATTTATGGCGTCAGGATTACGGGCTTTCAGGAGTATGAGAGGAAATTAGACGTTGTTGGGGTTTTTTTAGATGAAGGAGTAGCTGCTGAACATCCTAGCACGTGGATGGTGCCTCAGTCTCCCTCTTTCCCAAGCATTCTGCCTTATCACGTGCTGCATGTGGTTTTGTCTAAGGGCGATCAAGGCTATTAATTCCGACTTGCCTCTCTTTAATCGCTGTGCAGAGGAACATTGGGGCAGGGCCCTTAGAATTGTGCCAGGCAACTCCCTAGGTAATGGTCCGTAGCATTCATTTACTGTTACGACTGCTTTCTGCTCTGCTGGGCTGCTTTCTCCTCAAAGGTTCCCACTCCCTCCTGTTTTTTTCTGCCACGACCAACCTGGGCAGAGTGGTCAGAGTGGCTTTCTGTGTTGGCAAGCACATTTTGGAAAGAAAAGAAGTCCTTAGCAGGAAATCACTTTAGTCACAAGCATTTTATTCACCTCCTGCAGTGGACAAAGTGAGCTATAGGGAAGGCTGCTGAGGTGGTGGTGGCCGCATGAACCAAAGTTCACCACTTCATATGGTGTTTTGTCTCTGGCATCTGAATAACTTTTGGCGCAGTTGTAGGACCCTTTGAAACCCAGCATCTTTTTTTTCTGACACTTGGAAAAAATAGACCCTGTAGGAGGGGCAACAGCAAACCAAATCAAAACATATTTTCCCAAAATACACATAAACTTTCCCTTCCAGTAAGAAAATACCCTAAGGACACTAGATCTCAGCACTGAATCCAAGCCTTAAGAAACAGGATGCATAAGACAAACAAGGCTGCCGGGGTCAGCCACGTGCTTCTGCTGCTTTTGTCCTTGGACAAAATGCTAAGACCACCAGGAAGATCCGTATTTCCGTGGCATTTCAGAAACACATCAGGAGGAAGGAAGCAAGGACTCTTGCTCTTGGTCTTGCTTGGGTGGACAAGTGGCACCCAATCTGCTGTCTCCACAGCTGAACAGGTGCAGTTCCTACACAAGTGGGGCTTGCTCTGTTTTTATCTAAGTAAGGGTGGGGAGTGTTTTCTGAGCTGAAGTTCATTAATGTACTGGCCCAAATAAAAACAAAGCTGTGCTTTCCCTTTTTCAAAGCATGCTGCAGGCCTTTGTCACATTCCTTGCTAATTTTGTTCTAAGGGAATACCAGTGACTTTAAGGAACTTCCTGGTGCCAACCCAGAATTAGATGTTAATGCTGCCAATTTTAGGACTGGCTTGGTATTTTCTCTTACTTTCTTTTCAGAAATGAGTTGGCACAGTGACAACTGATTGGTGACCAGACGCTACACAAACTATGCTCTGAGTTTCACTGTACATTCATAGCCTGTGCAAGGAAGTTCCCTTCTGGGTGCAAAAAGCCATGAAAGAGTGTTCACAGACATTAAGGTGTCATTTCAAGAGGTGTAAGGGATGCTCAAGAACTGTTTTTATGATTTTCCTTTTTAAAAGAGTCAGATGTTTGATTAAAGGCTCAGAAACTGGCATTTCAAAAGCCAAGGAAGGTTCCTGACCTATCCAGGAAGTACAATGAAAGAGAAAAGAGAGGACACCAGGGAGTGATTTACTTTTTCCTTTATGTCAAGAAAACATTCTGGTGGGATGGCTTCTATGAGGTTATAGAAGATAGTTATTATTCCTTCTACTGCTGGAAAAGGTGAGGTGCATGGCAGTACCATAGCAGGAGACACTGACCCTGTGTCCCATTCTGGGGACTTTACAGAATCCACGAACAATTGCACGGAGATGCTCAGTGCCTTTTGACATGAGCTTTCATCTCTCCTTGGAGAGTCATTGACTGTACCTGAGGTCATTTTTCTCTCTGGTGGATGAAATAAGCTTACAACAGACAGATAGGAATTGTGCAACTGAGACTGATGGAGTGTTTCATGCACGATAGGAACACATAGGTTTTATATCACCCTCTGTGCAACTGTGGGTAAGAACTACAGGCAGCTATCTCAGCTGAAAACCAGAGCCATGCTGCAAAGTGGGATGAAGATAGAAAAATCTATCAGAGGACAAGAATAAACCCCCATAACCTGACTGTGAAAGGGAATTAAGCTCCTGCTTCAGTGCAGTATGGTATGGGGACGGGGGGTATGACATACTAGGGCAATCTCAGCGCACTGTCAGCCGCAGCTATCTGACAAGTATTTTCCTGTCATTGACTATTCTGTTCTTCCAAGTGTTCTCACACAACTTTTTTTGGTTACTGAATTGGCAAATTCTGCTCCCTTGTGTGTTTCTCACTGTCCCTACAGTCACAGATATGAGAAGAGTGTGACTGCTGCAGAATGGGCCCATATGCTGTAGAGCAGATATCGCTCCTGGGCAGCTGGGATGGGTTGCTTATATGCTGTGAAAGTTCCTATCTTTTTGCATGAAAAATGAATTGGTGCTTTATTAGTTAAAGTAAAAATTCAGAATAAAATTCAGCAAATGAAATAAAACACTATTTGATGAGTAATTTGAACATCAGCTGTAATAAAATGTACTGCTTTTAAAATGAAAAGATCAGTTTCTTTCATCTACTTGCTATCAGTCTCCATTTCCTGAGTTTTCACAACTGTAGATCTTAAAAAAAAAACCCAAACCCACTCAGCTTTGCTTGTAATACATTGAAAAGTCCAGAGAAAGACTTTAAGCTGAAAATCTATAATAATTTTACAAAAATCTCTCCAGATTTATATCCGAGTTCACAGTTCTCTTTCCTTTTAAGGTCTATTTGCTGTCATTTCAAGAGAACTTTAAAAAAGATTTAAATCTTTTAATCTCTTTTTCCCCCTTTTCAGGCAGAATTTAGTATTCATGCTAAATTGCTAGCAGTTTGGATAAGGTAGATGTGAATTCAAATGGTTATAGACTTTCAAAATCCAGCCAGTATTTTTCTACACAACATCATTTAAACATAAAATGTTCAAATCTCATTGCTATTCATAAGTTGAGCAATTAGTAGATGGGCCAAAACTGAGGTAAAGTATAATAACTTCGCCGAAGTCAGATGAATTTGATATAATTTGCTTTAGATACAATCTGGCCCATTTTTCCTTTTAGTGCTGTATTATCCTGCTTTATTTTCCGTAACACTTCTTATGCTGGCCTCTAAATTTCTGTGCGAAACTGCGGGGTTTTGTCTACAACCTCTTTGATCATAATTTCTATAGTAATTGTTATTAGCGTCAGGATGAACTTGTCTTTCTCATAATTAAAAAAAAAAGTGAATGCTGCATTTCCATCTCTTCTCTTTTCCTTTTTTTCCCTTTTAAAGAAGATTTAAATAAAAGCTACAGCAAGTCAAATGATGAGCAAATAGTATTAAACAACATACAGCAAAAAAAAATGCAGTGACCTGGGTGGTTTGCACTTTAGGAGCTTAAAAAAATGCATTCATTCTTTGCATAAAATATTAGTGCTTAATCCTGTTTTCATGGTTTCAGTGGGAGTTCTGCCACCATTCAACAAGGGATAGATCAGATCCTTAATATATTTGGTGAAATGGCTTGGCCAAGGATTGTAACTTTCGATACACAAAAGCACACATGAACTATGGCCAAAATAAACTGAAAATAAGAAAACCCTCTCTGATGGTTGAGCCATGTCTCAAATCCTACTTTGAAATGGGGGCTGTTGTGTGTAAATGATTGAGCAGGTTCAGTAGGAATGGAACAGAATCACATTTCCCCTGTGAATATTTGATGTAACGTTCAAATTATGCGACACAGAATAGGCTGATCTGCAAAGATTCTGATAACACAGGAAGGATGCTAGCAAGGCCAAGGGACGTAAGGCGGATCTCAAGTCATGCTGTAGAGACCAGGGCTCCATATGCAAAGGAAAGCCTGACTGCCTCTGAACTGTTTCTCTGCTATGTTAGCAGGAATATTTTCTTTTCCTGAATTATTTTTTTGATAAATCATTTTCCTGATGTGGTGTCCCATCTGGATATCTGATCTGAAAGGAGGTTGTAGTGACGTGGGAGTTGGTTGCTTCTTCCAAGTAACAAGTGGTAGGATGAGAGAAAATGGCCAGAAGATGTACCAGGGGACGTTTAGATTGGCTATTAGGTAAAATTTCTACACTGAAAGAATGCTCAAGCCCTGGAACGGGCTGCTCAGGGAAGTGGTTGAGTCACGATCCCTGGAGGTATTTAAAAGATGTGTAAACATGGCAGTTAGGGACATGGCGTTCTTAGTGGTGGACTTGGTAATGCTGGAGTAACAATTGGAGTCGATGATATTGAAACTCTTTTCCAACCTAAAAAAATTCTGTGGTTCTATATATTGTGACAGCTGATGCACTCACATTTCCTCAAGGTATTACTGTAGTGCCATTGTTATAAGGAAGATGATTGCAGAGAGATCTTGGCACACTATTTGAGTTCTCAAATTTCCTTTTGTTTAAACTCCACACCTCTGAACTGAACAGGAAAGGGAGGAGCATGGCTACAGTTTTGTTTCTCATAAAGTACAAATATTTCTTTTAAAATTCCTTTTAAAATGTCCTTCTTGAGCTGGAAGCAGAACTGCTTTGTGGCCAAACCAGATTCACAGCAGATGATTAAGCACCCTTGCAGCCTTGTTGTTAAGCGTCCTGTTAAGGGGAACTGCCAGATATCTTGAATGATCAAAGATACACGGCAGGGTCCAGACTACAGAAAGAAGTGATGAACTGTCCCAGTACTGTATCATGTGAATTCAGTTCCAGTGCAGTCATGCAGTGACATAACTGGGTTGTGAAAGATACCAAGTGGTTTCTCAAGAGGCTGCCTTTAGCAGCAGAAATCCTTAGCTCACTGTGAGGCCATGTGAGGAGCGGCTGAGGGAACTTGGTCTGTTCAGCTTGGAGAAGAGGAGACTGAGGGGAGACCTCACTGCAGTTACAACTTTGTCATGAGGGGAAGAGGAGGGACAGGCACTCTGCTCTGTGGGGACCAGGGACAGGACCCAAGGGAATGGCCTGATGTTGTGGCAGGGGAGGTTTAGGTTGGATATTAGAAAAAGGCTCTTCACCCAGAGGGTGGTTGGGCATTGGAACAGGTTCCCTAGGGAGAGAGTTCAAGGAGCATTTGGATGATACTCTCAGGCACATGCTGTGGCTCTTGCAGGAGTTGGACCCAATGATCCTTGTGGGTCCCTTCAACTCAGCAGATTCTGTGATTCTGAGTTAGGAGGATTACGCCATCAGACACCACCGCCTATCTGATTAGTGTTTTGGAAGGCAATGAGCATTTTTACTCCAATTACTTGTGGAGAATGGTCTGCCCAGAAACAAAAGAATCCAGCACAAGTGAAAAATGTGTTGTCTGTTGGTCTGTGCAAGTACGTCAGAAATGGTGAAGCTCCCAAGGTCCACCCAGATCTTAGATGGTTAAGTTGTGGTGGTGGCTGCTGGCACACTGCTATTTGATGCAAAATATATGAAGCTCATAACACTGCTAACCTTGTTCTTTGGACAGTGCATTTCATTTTCCACGTTTGCCAGCTGGATATGTTCCTTGAAAATTACATTTGCTTGGAAAGAAAATATAGTAAAGGCTGGTAAAAAAATGACAACAGTGCAATAGGGTTATGCAAAAGAGAATGTAAAGAATTTTGCAAATCTGAGCTTTTTCCTTCCTTGTATCTGTCAGAAGCTTAGCATAGAAAGTCTACAGGAACAGAACTTAGACAGTAAAACTGTCACAGCAAGGACTTTGGAAAGGCAGAAATGATCCTTGTTGAACCCAAAGTTAGTGACAAATACAGAATCTGAAAGAAAAGTACAAACCCTAAAGAACACAGAAAATATGCGTTTTCTACATATTTGAAAAAAATTCACAAAAATGCATTTTCTTCTTCACAAACAAGAGTTACAGGTTTAAAAATATATCTTTTAAGCAAAATGTATTTGCTACCTGTAGTTCCTTCTTCCTCCCCTTGAGATGGGCACTTAGATGTAGCAGGAGTTTTAGAAATACATTTGTAAACACTAACTTTGTCAAGATCTTCTTGAAAAAATTTCTCAGCTTCTAAGGTATAATTATACATATCAGTCCAAGCCCATGAGTAGATGTCCACAGTGTTACTTGTGCTTAAGGTAAAGTACATGCTTGAATATGTATTAAAGATGGATCTACCTCTCAAAATGGACCAAAGGAGGGATATTGGCAAGATCTTTTAAGCTATTTAAGCTACTGTATTCCCCTATTTTTCTGACTTAAAGCCAAGTGATTTCTAAGAGTCCTGTGCATTTATGCCTCACTTAAGAGTACCAGTCTGTCATTTGCAGTGGCTTTGCTTATAAAACAAACCCAAGTTGTCTTGATAAACTTTACATTCAAGGGAGCTAAAATGGACTAGACATCTACTTCATGAGAAGAACTGAAAAAAATATCATTGTTTTATCTTGAATCATGAAGAACAGCCTCTTTGAAAATCTATGTTAGCTTTTCCAATATTATCCCTACATTGATATTTCCATCTATAGTTTGTTATTGTACAAGATGTCCCATGTTCTGTTTCCATTTTTGATGCTTAGTTTTACTGAAATTAATGTGTTCCCATGAAATAAATTTAATCTGGCACATTTTCTGACAGAAAGATAGATTTCCCTTGAAAATTTTAACTAGCTCTAAACTTCATCATAAAAATGTGATTAATCAAAAAAGCAATACAAAAGCTGACTCTTTGCAATGCCAGTGAGGATACTGAGTGCTGTTTGTGTTGCAATTGCAATCAAGCAGAGCAATGAAACTGGAAAATAATTAGGGCGCTTACGCAAAGTTGAAATCCATCGATTTTCCGCTGTACGTTCCTTCTTACAGATCCAAAACACTTTGAGTTGAGAGAGTCCAGTCCATGAACATGAAATAATTTTTCAAAACTCCAAAAGGAAAGGAATACCTTTTATATTGACATGTTATGGCTCACAAGTATCTGAGTTCTCCTCAGGTACCGGTAAGAGTGAAAAAGAACAGATGGATTGGCTTTTGGCTGGTATCCAATGGAAAAAAAATAGGAATGCACCAATTAATTCTTCTCAGAAAAAACTTCTCTTCTGCAAAGATTGTGGCCTCTAAGCGTCATTACATGCTGTGTCTTCTTGTTAATTTCTGAACTCCTGTGTTGTATTTTTTACTATTTTTTGCTTCCTATCTACACTGCAAACTAATTATAATAAGGACCTTTTATTCATGTCTAGCACTGAACAACTTTTTTTTTTAAATTTAAAAAATGACTGTAAGTTATATCATATTTATAATAATAATTCTGATTTTTTTCCTGTTTACTTGGGGTGCGAATCAGGGAAAACAATGCTGAATGAAATCAAACATTGATAGGAATGCTGCTCACATTTTGAAGACATGCAAATATAGAGAAATAACACAGAAAATACTTTTTAAAAAACCTCAATAAACAGCACTTATAAAACAGACTTATAAAATATTTTCCCTTTTTTTTTCAATTTTTATTACAAATCAGTCAAGAAGCTTGTTGATGAATTTCTGGGTCAGTACAGGAATAGACCTGGGAAAGGTGCGTAGGAAGTATTTTAACAACAGTGCCTATAAGGACTGATGCAGCTCTAGGTATATTTTTATTTCTTTTTCAAGTTAGAGAGACCCTGGGTTGTTCAACTTCTCTGTGTACAGAAATCATCCATCCTTTTCAGCTTTTACAATTAATTTTCTGGGGCTGCTGCTCAGTCTGTGAGATGGGTGGTCACACCACTTGCTCTTCTGAAAGCACTAGAGAGTCAATTAAAGTCACTGAAAAGGAAGTAGTGAATTCACCCAGTCTTTGATCTAGCTTGCTTTTATGTAATGAAATTGAAAGGTACAGATGATTTTCAGAAAGATGATTAACTCCAATCAGGTAGATAAGCAAACCTGTTAAATCATCACCTATGGCATGTCCCCAGGTGCCCCTATAAATCAAGACTCATAAGGATATAAAGATGCTAATTATTGCTTTTTTAATTTCTGATTAATGACTAGCTAGTCAAGTGCCTGTAAAAATGTATTAATTCCCTGAGAATGATAAACCTTCTTTAAGTGAATACAGGCTGACAGCCCAAGATCGCATGTTCTCCAGACCCTTTGATGAATGTTCTTTTATTTCCGATAAACTTTGATACATGAAACTGGATAATTTATTTACACTAATTAATCTTTGTTCTCCTGGGTATCAACTCCTCTCGTTCCATATTTTCATCCTAGAGAAACACAGTGGAGTTTAGATCAGCATCAGTAACAAGAGGCGTAATAAAAATCAACTGGAAAATAGAATGTGAGTTCAAATTAATAGCAAGACAGCTGCTTGGTTATATTAGAAAAAGAGTGGTAAAGAACCATGCATTGTGTCTTCTGTACTATGGAAATTCTGTGCATCTTGACAGTGAATAATTTCATTTTGTCTTTAATTCCAGAATGCTTCACTAACACAATATATTGCTATGGATGGGAAGAGATCATGCTATGTGTGCTTTATATACCAACAATGAAAGAGCAAGTTCTGGATGCAAGGGTTTTGCTTGGGATTTTTACTGTGTGAAACATGGATCAGAAAGGTATCAGGACAGAGAAAAAAAATTCCTTAGTTTAGGTGGATTTTCAGAGGCTCACAGCCTTTTGCATGATGTTATCCATCCATCCATCCATCCATCCATCCATCCATCCATCCATCCATCCATCCATCCATCCATCCGCTAATTAAAAAGAATTCTGACTAGAATTATATTCATAGAGTAGTAAATATTTCTTATCTGTAGCTTTTGTTTGCAGTTCTTACAAAAAAAATGGATTCAATTCAGTCCCAATAGATAAGGGAGATTAAAATTCAGAACTGTATCTTTCTGTTTTTTGATTTTGCAAGTGATTAGGAATCTGCACGAGTCATCTCAGACATTATTCTCCTGCCATTCTTTCCCAGTAACAAAGCATTCTCCTTCACAAAATACACTCTATTAAAAACCAAATCCAGAGTACTGCCTCACTACAGAAAATAGAAATCTACGGGAGATACAAGGAGCAATCACTCCAATTCCAGGTGCTGCAGGCTTGTTCATCAATAGAAGAATGGGACATTTCCAAAGGAGATGCCATCCCATATAGAGAGAAATTGTAATTCTGGAAGACCCTTCCATGAGATTTATTACAAGAAGTTAGGGCTCATTTCGCTTAGAAGTCTTTTCTGCCTGGAAGAGGCATTTTCCCCCAGAAACAGCTTTAGGTGTTTTATCTTGCTGCATTCCAGAGAAGTTCTCCCTGTTATGAGAAGAGAAATTCTCTCAGACATTTTTGAAGGCTCCCATAAGGAGGGGGTTCGGGTATGATAAATACGCTGAGAAGAAGGGAGTGTCCTTCCCTGAGGCCCAGTGTTTTTAATATTGTTAGGTTTAATGTTCTTTGGTTTTAGTGTTCTCGCCTTTGGAATAAATTTTCCTGCATGCTTCCACTCCTGGAATTTTTTGGTGTTATGTTCCTTCACATAAGTGAAAATATAACCTTCAAGGTTCTATAGCTGGAACACTCTAAGATTCTTGCTCCTAGGAGATTCGGAGGTGTGTCTTGGAAGGCTGAGGACAGGGCATGCTTTTTGAACATCATTCAGGATTCAATGGTAAGGAGATTCTCTGGAACAAAGAGGTTTAAAATGCTTGTTAAGGTGGGAATGGAGCTTAAAGGACATGTCAGGATGAGAGAAATCTGCCAAGCAAGCTGCCCTCAGGAAGAGGAGTAGTGACGACTCGGGAGCTGGAGATCACAACATCCCAGAATATGCTGAGTTTGAAGGGACACATGAGGATCATCGAGTCCAACTCCTGGTCCTGAACAGGACATTCCCAAGAGTCACACCATGTGTCAGAGACTGTCATCCAAATGCTTCTTCAACTCTGTCAGGCTTGGTGCTGTGACTACTTCCTTGGGAAGCCTGATCCAGTGCCCAACCGCCCTCTGGGATATCAGAGTTGAGTATTGTAAAAAGGATCTGTTTGGGTTTGTAGGTCAAAACCCAAAGGTTTTGACATGGAGAAGACGGATCAATCCTGTATGTAAATTAAACCAAAGGTCAGTTCTTTTCCCAGCTTACATGTCATTTCAGAGGAAAGAAGCTTGCAACGTACTGTGAACAGGGTGTACTATGTACTGCTCTATACAGCTGGGAAAATGCCATAATGATATTCAAACTGCAGAAACTAATGTTTATTCCCAGTTTTCACTCAAGCTGTTTCAGCTAAATATACTGCAGGGCAGTTAGAAAATCTATGATACAATATAAACCACCTACTTTCTTTTTACAGAGTTAATGGGACAATTTTAAATGAATTTTCCTTCTAAGTAATAAATTTGCTTAGGGATTAACTTTTTTTTTACTTAGGTAGAACATTTATTCCCCAATGATGAACTGCTTTGATCATTAGAATAAGCTGCGACTACAGTGCTATCACATTCTCTATCATTTATTCAAGGTTGCTGAAAGAAGACTAAAGCTGTTATGAATATTAAGTATTCAGATATGGTTTCTTTACTACCTTCAGACTAGTTCTATTAAGGAAAAGTGAGGAAACAATGACCTTACTGTCGTAGGTTCTTCTGTGTGTAAAGTCAGATCTCAACATTGTTCTTTCAGCTCTGATGACAAAACCTAGGGAGATGGAAATGAAAGATGTGGGGGGTCATTTGTAGGATGAAGGATATTTAGGGGACTACTTCATGAGTAAATGTCATCAGGTCAACCCATCAGCAAAGAGAAGGGGAAAGAAGAATATGTCTGTGCTGCTCTGAACCAAGCCCTTTAGGGCATGGGTTCACTGAGTCGAAGACGACAGCAAAGCACAACCCCTGGAAGAGGCCAGAGCAGGGATGGTCCCAGGATGATCCACCCTGCTTTAAACTCCAGCCTATGTTCAGGGATATTGTGTTCATTCCTAGTCAGAAGGGGACAATTTATGTAAGTAAAAAGATGATTTCAAAGTATAATAGGTGAATAATCTATTGTCTGCTAAGGAGCTATACACTATGAGTGCTGTGTGGAGAAATCTATCTGCAAACATCTCCTACATCATGTGTGTATGTTTATTGGCATGTAATATTCACAGAATCACAGAATCACAGAATATTATGAGTTGGAAGGGACCCACAAGGATCATCTAGTCCAACTCACCATCTAACACCCGTACAGAGACCGAGAGCACATCCCAGAGCGTAACACCAACCTAGATGCCTCACAGTCTAACAGGCCACTCCGAGCCGGAAGGGGCCCAGGATCATCCAGCCCTACACCCCCCAGCTAGACCATGTCACTAAGCTCCTCGTCCAGTCTTCTCTTAAACACCTCCAGGGATGGCGACTCCACCACCTCCCTGGGCAGCCCATTCCAATATGCAATCACTCTCTCTGTGAAAAACCGCTTCCTAACATTAAGATTAAACCTCCCCTGGCATATTCCATGTTTGTTTCACTGCATATCATACAGTGGTCTTTCATCCGGCATCTGCCTTCTACTTGAGAATTTCCTGTATAGTGAGAAATACCTAAGATGAAGAAATAGACCTCTACTGCAGACCCAGAAAAAAATGTTGTGCAACTTAAATCATATGCCTTAAATCCTAGTTAGTAGAGGAACTACCCACGGAGCAGTAGTTAGTTGTCATGTGATGAGAGATGGGAATGGCTTGTTGAAGTGTGTGCTCATCTGCTGTGGCACAGCGGAGAGTACTGCGAGGCCTGAATGCATGAGAGCCTGGGAGCTATAGTCCTCTCTTGAAGTGTGGCCCTGTCTCCTTGCCAGTGCTCCAGACCACTTTCAGCCGTAGCTATATCTGAAAAGGGCTGTAAAGCCATGGTGATTACTAGGCAGATGCAGAAGGGCCATGGTTTGGCCCATAGCCAAGCCAATATATAGTATTTCCAAAGTGCATTGGAACCCTATGAGACAGCATATGGCTATAATTATATGAGTTAAATTTCCATACAATATCATCCCTACTATGAATAGGACTTGGGAGTACTATAAGACAATTTTTGGCTGCTGCTATTTCTCCTTACTATAGTTAATAATTAATCCTCAGAAAAAGGTGACTTTTTTTTCTTTGGTGGCTTCTATGAAAGTGGTCATGGCTCTGTTGCATGTCACTGCAAATATTTAGGAAAACAGGGTCTGAGGATGGGAATGTAAGCTGTTTCTTATTGATAGTGCATTGCTGGGCTGGTTTGATTAAATCTCTTAATGGAATTACATGATTATTTTCTTTATAGTACTATGTTCTTGGGGACACATTTGTTCTTTCAGAGGGTTTCTCTTTGAAGCCCGGATTATTTACTTCCTGTTATAGCAATACGTTCCCCAGCAGTGAGCTGAAGGTAAGCCCCTGGTGCTGTACACCTTGTGCTGGCTGCTGTTGCAATTATCTTTTGGAGGTGTTGAAGTGCAACACTACTCAGGGGGGAGATCCTGGACTGGCACAGTGCATTAGCCTGGTGCAGCTGGGACCCAAAGTGGTGTTGCCTCCTCCCCTTCTCCTCCCTGACATTACTGAAACCATTTTTCATCCCTCGAGGAGAGGTTTGGGTTAGCGGCACTCTCCTTCCCCACTCCTGTTGGCAGAAATTGTGCCCTTGTGGCCACATGGTTTGGCATGTTGGAAGTGACTTCCCCTGAGGCCCCTTCCTGAACTCAAGTTACTGGTGAACAATTAAGTGATGTTCACCAACCAGATCTGTTATTTTGGACTAAACTTGTAATGGTTATCCCAAGTTTTAATCAATCTCTGATTTGTTCATAAAAACTTTCACCTCTGGATTTCACCACACATAATTGATATAATGTCATTGCTTCAAAGCATGTCATTTGCTCAGTAACAGCCACAATTACTCAGAGGTTACTGACTTTGGCCTTTTAAAATGCATTAGCTACAGGAATTGCCGTGACCCCAATTACTACAAATATGTTCATGGATCAAAGACCCTGCAGCCAGACTTCTCCTCCTGACTAATCATTAACCAGGACAAACATTGTGGAACTGACACTGATTTTTCTTGAGTTACTTTAATGGGATGACCATAAGGCTTGTATCTCACTCCTTTCATACATAGAGGACTTCCAGAATATTAGTGAGTTAAGCTGGGCAGGACTTTTGGAAGGAATCAACCTAGCAGAAACAGAAAATACTTTGGGATACAAGATCTGTCATTGTTTTTGGTTGTTCCATTGGCACCATATAATGAAGAGCAATTTTTTTCATATCTATTTTGCCAGAAGTTTGACAGAGCTGACTCTGCAGCTAAGTGTGGCTGAAGCAAGAATTCCAAATCAGTTCTTGTTTTGGCTATGCTCATTGAAACAGCTTTCTAGATGCCTTTCAGAATTGAGATGGGGCGTAAGATAAAGGCATTTTTAAAGATGTATGAGATGAAGAACATCTTGCTAGTCCTTTCTCTGCCACTAATGTCTCACAAGCTTAAAAGGAGCTTGGACTACTGGCATCTTTCATATGGGCTGTGCATGGGAGTTACTTTAGGGTGCAAGCAGTTGAAGTACTGCCTTAGGATATGCACAGATTATTATACATGACATTCAAGCAACAGATTCTTACTTGTATTTTTGTTTGAACAAATAGCCCCCCATATACTGCTGGGTATTTCTGTAAATATGGGGCTTTCTGATGTGATCACCTAAACTTTTTCACAGGTGCTGATAGCCCTTGAGGCATTTGTAGTCAGATCCTATTCTGCATCACCAGGAAATAAATTCCTTTACCCACGTGGTAAATTAAAAAACCATACACACATCTAGAATCATTTATGTAAGCATTACAAAATTGTGGTTGTCAGGAAGCCTTGCATTAAAGCCTTCATTCCTGATTAGAAGATGGCATGCTGAGTACTTCAACCCACTTTGCACTTCAAATCAAGCTATTATTAGGGCATCTGTCCGTTTACTCTTTCACTTAATGAGAACTGTTCTTTAGAGATGCAATGATAATGCTTCTAATAGAAACTTTCAGCTGAAAGTATGATTTTGTTAGGCACCTCCTTGCACAATAAAAAAAAGTGAATTCTACTTTTCCAAAGCTTGAATAGTACTGGGTGCATTGATGTGAGTCTGGATATTGCCATTTTCCCTTCAGCATAACTTTGTAACTCCCCCATGGACCTTGGCCAGTCTGCCATCTCTGCTGGGTTAATGTAATGCTGCAATACATGTGAAATGTATGCTCATTAAGACCACAAGATCTAGCCTTTGTGATACCTAAAGGAGCATGTCAGAATAGAATCATAGAATAGTTTGGGTTGGAAGGGACAGTTAGAGGTCATTTAGTTCAACCCCCTGAAGTGAGCAGGGACATCTTCAATGGAGATCGGGTTGCTCAGAGCCCCGTCCAACCTGACCTTGAATGTTTCCAGGGATGGAGCATCTATGACGTCTCTGGGTAACCTGTGCCAGTGTTTTACAGCCCCTGTCATAAAACTTTTCCTCCTCTTAGGGTTTAGGCGGAAGGACCGGGAAATAAAGGGTTCTAGGACTGAAAAACCTGTAGGATTTGCTCATCTGCTTTTGGAGGAAACAAATTATGTGCTAAGGAGATCTGAGAAAATGATTAGAGAGTCTGTGTTTCAGGAAAACAATTCAGATAGGACTGGTCCTGAGAGGTGGGTTGGCACAAACAGCCAGGGCCCACTGGAGGCAACTTACATGTAGCCACATTGGAACCATCAGGCAGGCTGGACTTAACTTTCTCTGCAGTAGCTCTGGGAATGACCAGGCCTTGGTTTGATGCTGTGGTCATTGATTTCAAGAGCTTTTCAGTGGCCTTTAGAACCCTTCACTGGTATACTGGAGATCATGCTGTATGAAGAAAAATTTTTCCTAGTGCTCTCAGTACATTTTATAAGCATTACTACAGCGAGGTCTGCTCTCATCACCACAAAATCAGAGCTCTGCAGCCATCTATGGTGCTACCTTTCTCTGCAAAGGGTACCTGCTTTGTCTCACAGTGGTAATGTTCACTACCCATGCATTATGCTTAGTGGAATATTTTGTATTATTTCTTCTGTCTCAGCTTCTGGGGAGTTATTGCTTATGTGATAGCTAGCAGATTGGTCGGGGTTATAGGAACAAGAAATGGTTAAGTGTAATAGTACTTTTGTTGATTGAATTTCTTAATTTGAAAAGTGCAGGGTCCAAAAATGCATGAATGGAATCTACAGCTTACCATGACTAATGTTTTATAAATACTAAGATGGAGACAGATGGATTAAAAAATTGTTGGAGTTAAACCCATGGCTGTTACTCAAATCCTCTTACACGCTCTCCGATCTTTCTTGAACCTGATATAGTTAAGGGGGAAATGCAGTGTCTTCATTGCAGATAGAAAAGATTATGCTGAAAATGAAATAATATTTACTTTAAATATGTTATCTGCAGACATTAATGCAGGTAATGCTCATAAAAAAAAGAACAGAGAATTTTTTTACTGCAACTTGTTCTTCAGCCATGATTTGTTCAATTTTATGTGACTTGTATGTGAACAGTGATTTATTCTAGGTCTTCTGCAAAACCATTTGTTTTACATTTGAAATGTCAATGGTGATCAAGGTGTCTTCTGTGAAACGTCAGCAAAACAAAATCCAGGGAGCTATTTTGATGATAAGAAAAGACTTCTGATCCTGAAATGAAACTGAACTGTGCCAATTCATGTTAGGTTGATATGTTTTGCACTAGCACGTGATATGGATGGGGACACTGTGCTAGAGTAGGGGTCACTTCATTATTGATAAAAGCCACTACTCATCAGCACAGCCCTTCCTTTGTGATGTGACTTCAAGCACATGGTACTAGAAGAAGAGCTAATGTGGAGGACACTGACCTCTGACTGCCTCCTCCCTCCGGGTGAATCTGTGTTTGCATATTACAGACCTCAGTGGCCCAAAGATGCAAACTGCCATTGTGAAAAATTTCATTGACTTGCAAGGCAGGAAGACAGAATCCCCCAGGCCAAACTGCAAATCTTCAGATCATGGTGTAATGTAGAGGTGAATTCAGAAAAAGCAAGAGAAAAGGAGAACAGAGGGTATAGAACTGACAGTTCCCATTACTACTTGCTGAGAGCCCACTGAGGTACCCAGGAACACAGCCTTGATCTTGGCTGAACGGGAACACTCTGGAGGCAGCTTCTCGAGACCTCCCTCTGTGCAGAAGATGCGCTGACATTGTCACAAACACAGGCTGAAGGAAGAAAGCTGCCACAAAGAAGAAAAAATTCTCCTCTTAGAAGTATTCAGGGCTGCAATAGGGTAACTGGTACCAGCCTTGTATGTACACCTCTGCTCTGCTACTTCAAAGAGGCAGGATTGTACGAGCAGTAAGTACATCAGTTTTGTAGTATGTACTTTGAATGGTTTTCTTAGGGGTTATATTGCTGATTACTTCCATTTCAATAATAATGACATGTTCTGTCAAGGGAATTTCCTATGCTTTAAGAAAGATTAATACAAATAGTCTGCCGTTTGCAAGCTTTCTCAGCCTTACTCTGTCGAAGTCCTATAGAAGCATAAGGGTTTGGGCTTCCACGTACTAAAATCTGGGGGAAAAGCTCATATATGCTCTGAGAAACGTCACTCTGGGACTCACACTGCTTCACACATTGCCAGCTTGTGCAATGTTTTCCACTCTGTGTAATAAATGAACAGAGTAGTCACTCCTAGATAACACAGCTTGCCAAAAGTGTGCAGACTTAATCAAATTAAGACACTGTGCACCCTGAAGTTTTCTGGCTACCTTGGCAACACTAATGAACTTTTAATGTTGAAAGGTCTAGAACAGTTTAAGCTTTCCTTTTTTAAACAAACTTTGAGCAACCTTTACTCAAATTATACACGGTCCCCCACCTCTTCTTGCATTTGAAATAGGTTTTTTTTTCCCCTGGGCTGAACTAAATAATGAATTATTTCCTCTGATTCATGAGCAGAGAATCCTTCCTGAAATCATTTCAGTTTGACACTAAAAATGAACTCACAGCATGGAAATCCAGGCTGAGTCAGCCTTCACACCGCTTTCCCTGAAAGAATCACCCTGATTTCCAATTATCCAAAGCAAGTATTGATGCTTTCAGTTACAGACATCAGAAATTAGTTACTGAGGCAAATTGCCTTGCTGTGCTTCCATTTTCAAATGCAATTCCACTGAAGGGACTCTTGGTTTTCTCATTAAGACCTTTATACGGAGGGCAAACCAACACAGAGAACTTTCTTGGACATGCAGTTCTGTTGCACAGAGCCGTTTCAAGGGATAGGAATTAAAGAACTTGGAATACTATGATTCTGTCTCACGTCACTATTTGACCTCTCTCTGAACAGGTTGTCTGCAGGGATCTTGGCATAACAGGACCAGCTGATGGACCTAGTCAAACACAGACTTTTTGGCTGTAGCAAGGATTGCAAGATGAGAAGTGCTGTGATTACAGACAGGATTTGTAACTCAGCTCCAGAGCTCCTGCTCTGAAGTCGGAGCAGACAGACTGATTCTGGTGCTTCTAGAACATCACAGGTGGGAAATAAGCAAATCATCTGTAGGTAGGGCCCCATAAATTAATTTCTTTAGCTTTATTCTTCTAGCTTCCTGAAGTAGGCACCTAATTGTCTGTAGAATGTGTTAGGAAAAAATAGAGACACAGATCAACACCCTTACTGGGCGACTGCCATTTGCTGGCAGAAACACTGAGCAGGTAAGTATGAACTTAATGTTATTTGCCAGCAGCTCAGATGTGTGACTGAGAAGGAACTCTCATCCTGCTCAGCCTGTGTAGCTCACTGAAGGGAACTGCCTGAAAACAATCTTGATTCAAGGGTGAAATGCAGTGAATAGGGGAGAGCTCTTCTCATCCCGTACCCTTGTCCAGGAATGCAAAGTCACCTTGGCCCAGGCTCAGCATCTCATCTTATCTGCTCTAATTATAGCCATTTATAACTGATTCTAAGGTTTCAGCCCAGCTCTTGATGAGAGCAGTAAGAAACGGGAAAGCTTGGGTGAGGTGCCCAAAACTGAGTCCTGCTCTAAGATAGTCCCCTAGGTTGGGCAAGAATATTCAGGTTCTGTTAATCTGTTCAGCAGCTCATTTGTCCCGCACCAGCATTTAGAGAAGCTGCCGAGATTAATTTCTCAAGATTTTTAAACAAGCAGGATTGAGAAACCTTTATGTTAGGTAACATCTCAGAGATGTCTTGGAGGATGTGAGTACTTACATTTCTCTGTGCATCTGACCGTAGGTCTCACGATTTGTTCAATTGTTCTCAAATTTAATAACTTCACCAATGTGATGAGACAGGGTCTCTGGTGTTGTGTAAACATAGGGCATGAACATAAAGTGCACCTAGACTTCCTCATCACACTTACCCAGACAAATAACATCCTCACACTTGCAAACCACCCAAAGATAGTAGATCACTGCTTTGCTCACAGCTACCAAGCCTATTGCCTACATGTGCAGGGTTTGTGTGTGTGATTGGGATGCTATTCTTGCAGAGGTGACTCACAAAGTAGAGGAGACGTAAAATCCCATCAGCATTTATAGAGAAGTAAATGCTCATCTTTTAGGGTCTCCATAAAGGCAACTCCGTGGTTTTATTCATCCCATCCTCAGAGGGACCAGTAGCACTTCCTCTCAGAAGACTTCATGTATAGGTTTAGCACAGTTTGAATGGGAAGCACTAAAAATAATAACAGTAGTCCTGACGAAGAGAGATTTGGGGTCAATGTCAAGTCAATTAATAATTCAGCAACCATTTCTCAGACACTTTCCTTGATTTGTTTTTCTGTTTTCTATTTCGTATCAGACACATTTTTTTTTGTCTTAATTAGTCCATCCATAAATATGGATTGGTTATTACATAACCAATATCACCGTAATCTTTATTATACCAACTTTCACCTTAAGAGTAGGCATTTTCTATTTTTAATCAATTTTTTGTTTATTAAAGTTTAGCCTAGAACTTTTGTGTAATATACAGTTTAAAAAAAATACTGGTTTTTTTTTTGGTCTTGTTTCTTCAATAATATTTTAAAAAATGTTTTGAAACATTTCTATTTAAAATTTTATTCATAAAAGAAAATATTTTTTTCTTGTAATCCAAGTACACCTTCATTTAGATAAAAAAAGGTCTTTTGTCAAAAAGAATTATTGATATCAGCATCTTCATAAGACTGGAGCAAAATCTCTGTGTTTGGCAGATGACGCAATGCCTTTATTGAAAAAAGTGGAAGGTGAAATCATAGAATTTACAAAGGACACCTTTGCTTTCTAAAATCCTTTATTAAGGGCATTTTAGGTGTGACTGGACCCAGATTTATTCCCAGACTTGGTCAATTGTTATTTCTAAAACACTATATGTGAAAAATCAATCCTTTATATCACTTAGCTTAAATTTCAAAGTTTAGCATGCTGTTAATCACTTCTTGAGAATCTGTCATGGCAAGGAATCTCTCAGGAGCAACCTCGAGAGTTGTTCCTGCTCAAAGGTGCATCCTGGTGTGCAGCCCCCTGTGCAGGTATGCTCAGCAGGCCCTGGGCTGTCTCCTGTTTGTGGAGTGAGATGACTGACTTATTTGGTACCAGCCGTATTTTGGGTTGGTGCATGATCAACTTGGCCTTTGTTGAGCCATTATGGCCATTAACTGCTTAAGACATCAAACACAAGATAATGTGCAGGTTTTGGTACACTAAAGTAATCTCTCAAAGACATTGTCTTCCTTTGAGTTTTTGAACCTCTCCAAGACTTTAAATTAATGAAGAGCCTTTCCAATACGTAGATGGTAACATTATAATGCATAGGTCTGTGTGTCTTTCTGTCATTTATTCCCACAGAAAGCTGCAACACAAGCTCTGGGGATGGGTTTGGTTTTAGGTTCTACCTCCTTGCAGCTAAAGGCAACTGTATTAGTATATATTCTTAAAACCACCTTTTATTTATTCTCAAGAAAATAAAATTAATACAGTTAAGGAAGGAACCCATAAAGTAGCTATTAAATTTCGGAAGCTTTTTTCGTGCATCTAGTAGGAGAGGGTAAATTTTTTTCACGGCATCTCCAAAGCCAAGTTCTTTGAAAGCTTTTAAGAACTAGGATACAAAAGGACTGATAAAAGCCTCTAGGCAACTATATTCTAGAATTTCAAGTCAAATCCTCTAAGCAAATATCCCAAAGTCCTACAATAACAACAATTGGAATTCAAAGCTAATGCTATCCATTGAAATAAAACAAAAAATACTGGAAGGTATAACTCTAAATTATTAATGTTTTTTTGTTTTTAAATTTTGGTTAGCTGGGTTTAAGTGTTGCAAATATTGGCAAAGGTAATTAAATAAATTCTCTTGCATTTCTACTCTCAGGCCTTGCCCCTAACTGAGCAAAGCGTCCAGAAATGATTGAGGGCTAGTGGGATTCAGTGGACTTTTGGTATGTGCAAAAGGAGGGACAATATCAGATCCAGATAAAAGAGTGAACATTTTAATTGAATCCAGCTACAGCCCCATCACAGTCACCGTTCCTTCTTGGTTTGAATCAGAATGCTGTCTGCTGCTGGATTTCCAGTTCCCTCTGGGAGTGTGCTCTATGGAGACTCTTGATTCATTGCTTTAGTTGGCTTCTTCCACATGGAAACTCCTCTATTCAAGTCACTGCTCTGACTGCTGTGGGAAAATGGAAGATTAAAAAGAAAAAAAAAGATAAAAACTTCCATGTTTTCTGCTTCAGGCCAGCAGCCAAAGCTGTTCATTGTTCAAACCATTTCCTTCAGGTTTATTACAAGTCCTGCGTCAGACCATTAATTAGTTAAAGTCTAATTCTGATTCAAATCAGGACCATTTTGTGTCCATCCATCAGGTGGATTTGATTTAGTAGGTAATGGGGAGCTACAGGCAGAGTAAGATTTGAGTCTTCAGACACCTTCTTCAGACACCATGTCTCTTTTCTTCATCTCTGAGCACTTGATTTTGGCTATGACATTATGATGAAGCACAGGACTGGAGCAATGAACCCTCTTTGGCATTAAAAATCAGGTGATAAAGCATCTCTGGTCAGGAAATCCCATCATAAAGCTTTCCTCCTGGAGAGGAGAATGCAGGCTGAGATTAAACTGCAACAATCACAGAAACATTGAGATGATGAACAGGCTGTTTGGAATCTTCAGAGGATTGGCTGCAACATGTCAAAGTATTATGCCAGTTATTTTGAGAGGTGAAGGTTAACACCTTTGTTGGGACAGATGGAGCAGAAACCAGTGTTTACATTAGTAGCTTGGCAATATGAGAGTGGGAGTTTGGCTTGTCACTCCACACTCCATCCCATCCCAGCTGTGTGGAGCAGGAGGGGCTACACTCTCTGCCTGGAGGGGTCTAAAGATTTCTGGACCATTTGACTTTGCAGTGGTCGGCAGACAGTGTGCAAGATTACCTCTAGGCACTGTGGGATCCTAGGGAAAGAATGCTCACAGAGCCAGAATAGCAACTTCAGTTCCTTTCACTCTATTTGGTCCTGGAGGAAAAGAAAGTCCAAGTTAGCAAGAAAAAAGTAATGATGAAAAATTCATCCATTTGTACAAAAACACTGTTGCTGGAGCTTCTGTCATTTGCTTAATTTTTACTTTTGGAGAAGAGTATTGGCTAGACTTTCTTTAAAAACAGAGTTGAAGACCTCCAGGGTCGAAAGCATTTGCAATTATACATTTCTAATCTTTTTTCTCCCTTTCTTGTTACCTTAAGAGAACGTATAAAGATTTTTGTTTAAATGAACTTGACAAAGAAATCCAAGTGACCTCAGGTTGGAATTTGCAAGTCTGGATAGAACTCAAATGAATTTTTAAAGATCCATTCATAATGCCTTACAGCGTTTGTGTATGAGGAATGCTTTTAGTTTTTTCCAGTCCTTCTAAGAATGTAAGCATCACATCCTTTTTCATTAGACTGGAAGCCTGTTTTCTCCTTGATGTATCTTCTCATTTAGAATTCTAAATCTAATGATTTTTTTTCTCATGCTGACAAATAGAATAAAAGGCTTTATACACTGTTTCCTTTAACATTTTACAATCTAAAGTGAACCTGAAAACTGCAAGAAATCATTTTAAAAGAGTTATATTAAATAAATGCTACACCAGTATTAGGTCTTCATACAACTGTCAAATTTCCCCAAGTAGAGATGAAACACTGACTGCTGTATCTCCAAGGCTATTTATATTAGTCAGAGTGTTGAGCCCTAAGAACCTGAACATCTTAGTGTTTGGAGATCAAACAAGGGGCTTTAATTTTACCCTGTGCCTAACCAATGGCCTTATAAGTTGCCCAGCATGTTAACAGCTGACTATTCAAGCAAGATGCAAAGCAATGGAAAAAAACCTCTCATGCCACTGACTCTGTTCCTCCTGTTCCTAGGAGGAATGGGTGTGCTGTGCATACATCTGCTCATCACAGCCAGACAAAATGTTTCCCCATCCAGTTGAACAAATACATGTTCCTAGCTTCACAAATCTCAACCCACAAAAAATTGGAATGACTTCCTTATGATGCTCTTCCTTCATATCTGCAAAAGTATCTCTTTCCACGAGTTCCTTGGTTTTATTTTTTTCCTTACAACAGTTGCTAATAGAAACACTAGAGTGAAGGTTTAGAACATCTTGCTTTATACCATTCTTGGTTTGTTTTTTAATTTTCCACAGAGATGCAACTTTCCCAACTTTCCCATTATTAAAACAAATTTTCCCAGGCTTGGTTATATTTAAAAGTGAAATTATTTGGAAAGTTTGAGTAAAGTCTCATAACTGGCTTTTAAATGAGGCGAGAATGAGAAGCACAGGAAACTTGGTAAGGTCACACGACATGATCCTGCTCCCACAGACATCAATAGTTATGTTCTCAAAGTCCTGCCAGAGGATCTAGAACCAGGGACAGAGACTGTTGCTCTGTGTTCCTTTTATAGACAGAGCTGCCAATGAGTCTTGGGGTAACACTACTGTGAAGTACCAATCCCAGACTCAACAAGGCCACACAAGCCTGTCCAGATGGCCAGGTTCTGGGTGAACCACTTAACTAGACACATGACCAAATAGTCCAAAGAGTTTTAATTTGTTCTCTCTCAGAAAAGCACTCTCCAGAAAACTTGCCTGTTTATTATGGGTGGAAGAAAGCAGAGCATCCACGAAGCCCTGATTTTGTGTCTTTCCATAACTTTGCTTTTACCTGATACACGTCAATTTAAAAAGGAAAAAAGAAACCAAGCAAATAATAACAAACAAAACAAAACAAAAGTTTAAAAAAAGCCCCAAAACAACCCACCAAACAAAAAATTTCCCTTGGTCCCTGTGAAGAGGTCTGCATTCTTTCAGTTTTGATGCTGGAACTAGACTTCAATAGTGATCAAAGGAATAAGCTTGTTTTTGTCTATATCCGTGTTATGAAAACATCTGTTGCAAAATGACCTCCATGATCTATGCCAGAACCCTCAGGTGTCAGTCCTGTGTAAATGGCCGAAAAGATTTTGCAAGTTAACAATTACTTTTGTTAATGCAGCTGTAAGCTTCTCTATTTTTTGTACTGTTCCCTTCCTCCAGAAGACAGTGCTCCTTCTGTTTCGCAGCAGGCTCAACCAGCAGAACCCAGGAAAATCATCATTGGATCAAGACTGCAACAGTATCAAAGGACATGTGTGCAAGGTATATAAAAGTATCCAAGATGCAGTTCCAGCAAGCAAGCATACCTGATAAGGATTTTGAATAGCTAGCTCTTTTCAAATCTGTGAAAATTCTTGTTTACAAAAATGAGAACTGTGTTGCATCCGAAATTGTCTAACCCTATCACGACAACCAAATTATCTGAGAATCCAGAAGCCTGGCAGGAGGGGAGAGAAAGGATAACATCAAACTCCTGTTTTAAATGAAAATGCTCCAAGTTTCCTAGAAGTAGCTAATTCAGGAGCCATTGGTTAAGCTTGATAAGGATGATACAGGTAGAATGTGAAAGCACTGCATGAAAATCTCTGCCTTTTGATGCCCTTTGATGGAAAGATCCTGCAATCTGCCATGCAAATAGCACCCTACTCCTCCTGAAGGATGGTAATTGCTACCTTGACTTTCCTACAACCAGCTTCCTCATTACTTGGATCATGATGTGGCAAAAGAAAGCCCTTCAATCTCATCACAGTGACTCCAGTATATGACACAGGATGAATGCAGGATGTATTAGCCTCTAAAATATATTGTTTGTATCTGTTGCATCTGCTTTTTATTTTAGTTTAATGATTTAAACATTGTGAGGAAATGCTTCTTGCTTACAAAACATATATAGTTTGTATTGTAAGCAAGGACTACACATCTCACACTCCAGTGTCTTTTCCTCATGCAAATATTTTGAGTGACTGTGATATCAAGAGATGCTGGCATGTCTCCAGGAAAGATTCAAGAGGGAAGTTAAACAGCCTGAGTTGTTATGGTTCAGTAAGCAACATCTCTTTTGTCTCATAGAGCCTACAGTTTCTTGATTTCTGGACATAGAACAGTAATGTATCACATCAGGGCGCCCTTGTCTTGCTACAGGAGCCATCAACGCAGAGGACTGTGTCCGTGGACTTCAGCTTGGAATTCATGTGCCCTGTGAGAGGAAGCTGAAACAGGTACATGTCTCGCAGATATCAGGAGTTTATACCCTATATGATGACCATTGAACCACATGATCTTCTTGGGTCATCCTCAGTTCTTGCTCCCAATAAAAGTCAAGATCAAGAAGATAAATTATGATGTTTGTCTTGAGTCTGGTGTATGTGCACAGACCACCAAAAAAAGATATGCAAATGCTTCCTTGGGTCACAGGCCTGCCTCTGAGGGTTAGAGTCTTCCCTTGTGCCAATCATTGAGAGTTCATAATCCAAACTGTGCTGGGATTTCCAGTGTTCAGATGTCTTGGCCGCAAGGATGACAGCTCCTCTCTACCATCATGTGATTGCCCTTAATCCATTGGAGGTTATGTAGTGAATTCATCATCATGACTGCAATGGGCAGTTCGTGCTCCAGCAGACTGTTAAGCACAATTACTGATGGACTCATTTCTCTCTGTTGGATATGCTCAAAGCACATGCATTTTTAATCAATTTTTGCTGTCACCAGCAGTTATTGAGGGCATCTTAATGACCCAGATACTGTTCTCACTTAACAAAACCGTACATATCTTCCTGGAGATAAATCTATTTTATTTCAATTTTCATCATGGGACACGAGCATGTGTAGGAAAGATAAACTTTCTTATGCTGGCTATTCTCCACCAACATGCTAAAAATGTCTCTAAACAAACCAGCCTTTTCCTGAAATCTCTCACTGACATTTGAGAGGCTAAAAATGACAAATTTAGTTTCTCAGTAAACACTATGTCTATGGGAGTTGGCAACATTTCCCATGAAAGGAATTTAAATGAAAAAAGAATCAAATAATTTCTATCTCCAAGGGTGTGATATTAAGGAGATAGATGCCCTCTGTAGATAAGTCTTTGGAGGTGCACTGTTTTGGGAACTGTCCTACTGAGTTGGTCCTTGTTAGAGTACAGTTAAATATCTGGAGAAGGGAAATTCATGCTACTACTTTCCTCTGCTACCTTGTACAGGTAATAGCATCTTCCACCTTTGTATTATTCAGGGAACAATGTAGCATATTACACAAAAGCTGGACACCCTCCTGTCAGTGGCATCGTGCATGGAGGAATTTTTTATTCTTTTTGTTCTCTGCTGTGTCCTCTCATGTGTCTTGAGAACCAGGAAAGGATCTCTGGACACTTGTAATTCCACTAATGCAATTTCTTTTCTCAGCGCTGTTTTAGATTTCTGTTTTAAGTTGCAGTCAGGAAGACCAATCACATCATGCTTTTGGGAAACAGACCTAGCGCTTGGGAGAGCTGTCTCTGCTTATGAAAGCACTGTGGCAGTGTTTGCAAACCTGTGTTTTCTCAGGCTTCAGAAAATAAAGACATGTCAGAGCTCACCTTTTAAAACAAGCTCTAATTCACCTTCTAAAATAAGGTCTGACCTGAGGTTTCTACATATGGAATGAGGGAACTCTGTCAATATAGTACTGCAAATCAGCAATCATTTGGAGGGGCAAGTGCCTCAGGGCCAATCTCTTTTCTTTGCTATCATTTCACTCCACAGTGGCACCTTTTATTTCCCTAGCACGGCTTTCAGTTTGCTCATGGAAAGGCTTGAGAATTCATGTCAGACGTGATAACACGACTCTACAGATAGATCCACCACACTTACATCCCAGAGATTTCATCAGAGCTAGGTGCCTAAATAACTGTGGGTCTGGATTTATATGATTTCAGCTATTAAGTTCAGCTTCTACATTCTCACTTTCTTTTTTTAATTTAAGTAAGCAGTGAGAAATGTTTAATGCCTTATTTCAGAGTCAGTGAACCGGAGTCATGTCAGGCTCTTGTAATGATTTACCTCTGAATGGTGACTGTGTTATTGTTCTGTAAGCCAAGTATTTTTATTTTTTTTTTCACCAACAGTCAGAAATGCAGTTCTTGAATCTGCAAGAAGTGCATGTGTCTGAGAGACAAACTGGATTTAACGCTCAAATTTTGCTTGTGATCGGGGTACATAAAAAAATTTCAATTCAAATACCTCAATCAATTAAAGTGCCTCAAAGTGCCTCATGCAAGGAGGTTGAGATCTACTCCAAACTCCACCAATTTCAATGGCTATGAGATCCAGAAAACCCCATTGTTTGTATCCCAGCCCACTGACAGACATGGCTTGCCAGCAGCTTGTGGCATGTGCTTTCTGATGCTGCAGCCTGGAATCCCTGCTGCTATCCCTTCCTTCAAAAAGGGATTCCTGCTGAGCTGGCAACGTTTGTTAGCTCACCAAAATCACAGAGCTGATCCTTGGCTGCACGAGATCCACTGCTGGGAGGCTGCCTTCTGCTAGTGAGGTGCCGCACGGTATGTTGCAAGCTTTCCATATTAATGGCGTAACATGAGGCTAAGCAGCAGGGGTTGCTGCCTGAAAACCTCTCAAGACACCAGCACTTTTACTTATTTATTCTTCTTCTTCTTTTCTTATAAGATCAACGAGAACCTTTCCCTGGTCCTGGGGGGTTTAGCTTTGCCTTCTTTTATAAGGAGGAGGGGTTGATACCTCCTGCTGTCTCCTCTGACCCATATTGTGGTCACACCAAAGGAGGACAAGCCCTTCCCTTCAGGCACCTTTTTCACTAGTTGTACAGATAAATAGTGAAATCTCTTTGCCTTTTGTATGTGTGTGTGTGAGGCTATAAACTTCTCCCCTGATTACTGGGGATTTATACCTGTCCAAAGGAATTGGACCTTCTGAACCATCTCGTCACTGGGACTTTTGGCTGGTTAAGCATTGCCTGTAGTAGTAGCAGTGGGTAGAGCTGCCTTCATGGAAAACATACATTTCTATCCATAATGCTCCGTGTGTAGGGTTTGCTGCTTAATTGACTTGGACTTTGGGTCACAGTGAACTCTTCTGTTCAGCCAAGTAAGAAAAGCTGGTCATATTTCAATCAGAATAAAACTCTGTTGGCTGTTCCCTTACATGAAAACAAGATGGAAATCTGGGCAAAAGAAGGAGAATTATGGAAATTAGGAGCTCTTCCTTCTTCCTGTGACATGGTGTTTCCTTGCAGTTGTGTTTACCAGAAGTGTGGCATGTAGGCACCTGGGGTGATAGAAGGATTGAATGGCTAATGCATTTCGAGACACTCCAGGTTTCATCATTCAACAAAAGCTTATGTTTGAGAAGACTTACATTAGAACATGGAAAAATGGGGGAAGTGTTAGGATTTTCCTTCACTCACTCCTGGGTCTCTGGCATCCAGCCAGGGTCAAACCACGACAACTCCCCAATTACAAGCTGCAATCTCCTCAGCCTTGCTCACCTGGCCTTCTGTGTTATCATCAAACACCTGCCTTGAACTTTCCTTTGGTAGAACAGTGGTAAAAAAGAATCTCTTAGAGAGGAGCGATCTTCCCTGGAGGAGGTGAATTCCTCCAAGTTAAGGAACTGTGGGATGTTGGAAGGATGCAGCGAGGGTGAAAAAGGGTCATCCAGGAAAAGTCTTTGACACCTTCATTTTGAGAAAGGAAAAAATACATATTACTGATATCAGGAAGAGAGAAAGTTCCAGACATGCAAAGGACAGTGCTTCAGTGGTAGGAGTAGAGCAGGCAGAAATTGCTTCTCTGAATTAAAGTGGGAAAGCATTTGCTATTCAGTCAAGGAACTGTGCAATTTGTAACTTCCTAAAACAAATTTCTCAGGAAAAACCCCCAATAATTAAAAATATAAAACCTCCACTTTAAATGAATTTAGTGATGTGAAGATGAATAGCAGCATAACAGCACCTGTGCACACACCCGTGCTCCCATCCACACACTACTGTAGTATTATTAAAGACTGTGAGGACTGTGTAACTACAGCTCTGTAATGGGTTTGAGCAGATCCTTTCTTACCTGACGCTTGTCCCTGAACAAGGCATCTCTACTCTGAGTTTAGGCACATGGTTCTTGATTCATTCAGTTTTGAACCTTATTTTACACTGCAGTGAAACCTGTGCTACCATCTGCCTGTTTTAGCATCCCATAGCATGTGCTTGGTGTTGTTCCACCACCACAATTACTTCTATATTACCATGTACCTTCTTGTTACTTGCATGTGAAAGCCTAAGGGACCTGTGAAACCTCACGACAAGCATCACACTAGAGCTTTGTCTGACTACCAACTACATCAGTGCAATCAGCCTCTGATTTTTTTTCCTCAAATTTTATATTTTTACTAGGTGACAGTAAATCCTTTATAACCTGGAAATACTGATCCTTAGTTAAGGTAAAATAATCTGACCCTGGAAATGTCACATCTTTGACACCCCAAGTAAATAACATGGAAGAAAATACTTGCTGCCTTATCCTATGAAATGAGTGAAGGTTTATGCATTGCTTCCTTGCTCACAAAATGCCTTAAAAAGCATTTTTGTTGTGGCATTGATTTTGTACTCCAAGCAATGTGAATGGGACTGCCAATGTGTACAAGGGATACAGAGACAACAGAGGCTGTCCGGGGAGAAATCAGTATTACTTACTATCTGTTTTAGCATTTGTAGGATGATCCTGGTGCAGGTTCCATGACTCAGACCTTTGTGTGCTCATGGCCCTTGCTTGCTCCCTTGATGTGAGGCTGATGCAGAAGTGATTGTGTCTTGGGAAGAAATGGCCTATCAACCACCACTCTGTGCCTTTAATACCATGGAAAGGCGTCAGGACTCTAATCAGGAAGTAAATCAGTTTTTCATCATTGTAACTGTGAGACTGTTTCACCTCTGCAAATCAGTGAAACAGTTGCGATGAAAACACAATTAATATCCTGTAGAAATTCCCCGGGTACATCTTTCTATCAAGATTATAGGCAATAAAATAATTAATGTTTCAAAACAGTTAAGCCATAATGAAATTAGTAAACTTTCTCAATCCTTTTGCCATTACTACTGGTTGGCTTCATCTCTGAAGCTTTATAAAGAACATTTTTATGTAGGACAAACATTAGAAGGGCATAATTCAGATAGAGTTGAAAGGTAGAAAGATAGACCAGATGATATCTTGAGATTCCTTCCAGGACAGATTTTCTTCTAAAACCTTTTGAAAATCTGTTTTCTTTCATCAGCAGTGATTTGTATTCATTTTGAATGAATACACTGTCTCCTTGAAATAGGGAAGTCAGTCTCTATTGCATTCGTATCAGGTCCATTTTTAACTTTCAGGGATTGAAATTTCAAACACCAGGAAAATATCTTATTTTGACATAATGCATGCTCCTTTGCTGATTTTTAATGAACAAACCCTCATATTTGATATATTCTCGATCTACAATACTAGCTGATGACTAGGATTAAAACAGACATTTAAATTTTCTTTCCACAGCTTAGCATTATTTTCATTCTGTCCATTTTAATTCTTTCTTCTTCCAACTTTTTATCATTGGAATTGCAGTTCATGTTAAATGACTTTTAGAAGGAAATGCTTTTGCAGAAGGGTAAATCATTATTTCCTTTCTGTAAAGCAATTTTTCTTTTCTTAATCAAACACAAAACTAGCAAAAAGCCAGAGAAAATGTTTGCTAATTTTTCCCATGTTTTCTCTGACAAGATGATTTTTTGATTTACTTTCATTTAGATTTTGCATAAACAGAAAAGAAAAATATCTGATTGTATACAAATTCTTCATAGTCTTTTAATCACATACAAACTGACCTTAAGTACCCTTCAAAAAAATCTCTGCTTGTGAACAGTAGGCAAAAAAAAGTATAAGGAACAGTATCAAATGTAGTAGTATCAAACAGTAGCAATGGCACAAAGCAAGCTATCTAGCTTTAGATTTTTGGTTTTCTCTGTGTGACACTTCCCTTCTGTATTTTCAGGGTCTTGACATTGCCACCTTGGCCCTTCATTTAGAAAAAAGTCATATTCCATCCAAGTCTGGGTAGGCGGTATTACCCCAGAGTTCACCAAAACACTCATGTGGAGTAAGAAGTGACTTTCAAATTCATTAGAAAATGGTGTTGTAAATGGAATCAGTGATGTGAACACAGGCTTAGATTTTTAGAGGAATGGGTTTCTTGAGAAGACCGTAACTGAGAGGTTTGGGTGTGCCCATGGCACTGTGCTGTTGAGTTTGGTGGCTGGGGCAACTGTATCGCGGCTTATGATGAAATGCAAGAAGATGTTAGCAAGCACAGGTGGCTGAAAACACTGTCTGGGGTTATGCTCCAAAGATAAATTGGGTAACTGTGTCCTCTCACCTGTAGGTATAAGAGATTTGGAGAACTCGTGCAGAGTGTAGTTGCCCTTCATGAGGTCAGTACCTACATGTATAACGAGTTCTGTGCATTGCCAGGCAGCACTCCAGGAAAAGTGGTGACATGGGTAGATTAAGAAACCACAAAGGGAGAAGAGTTTGGATCCCTTGGGGGCCTTCTGATTTGCCCCTGATTTGTGAGCTGATGTTATCTCTGTCTGTTCTGCATAGACATTGTAGACATGAAGCACAGAGCTTATAGATAGATAAATGAAATACATTTCACTCATTTTTAGAGCCTAAAATCACTAAGTATCATGACACATGAAGTGCATCAGGATCTATTTGACAGATTCTTAAGTGGAATTAATTGCAGCACTGCCTTTCACAATGTACTTTAGATCCACAGAAGAATGTTGTACCATCTTCTAAGAAGCACACAAGATTTCATCATGTACACCAGATACCTAGAGACACTGCTTTGTGCTGTTGCCATGTTGTATCTTAGAAGGAATTCAAGAGCTGAATCACTGAGATTATTAACTATTCTATTGGTTTTTTCACTGTACACAATTACTCCATCCAAACTATGACAAAGACAAGGAAAGACATACCTTTTCTTTTCAGGCTTCCTCTGACCTTGTCCTTCCCTTACAATGCTATTTTGTAGGGTGATGGTAAGTCTAATAAAATCAAAAGAGAAGATCTTTGCTGTTGAAACTAGTCACCACTTCAGACAATCAAATCTTTTATTTATCTTCATTTTAAACTGGATTGCCGTGGAAAAGAAAATACCTGCCTTGAATGTCTTGATTTATGATTAGACCTTTTCCTAGTTTAGGAAACTCTTAAGTGGGACAAAATTTACTGGGGGGACATGGTATATGAAAGATGTTTTGCACGGGGAATGAGAGTTGCTTGGAATTTTGTGAAAATGTAGATACCGAGCTATTAGCATGCCTGATTAATTAACACTTGTTTATGTTCTGTTTCTTTCAGCCTTATTTCAACACCCTAGAACTGATTCTAATAAAAACCCTTTGGAGAGTTCTTTTTCCTTCCACACACTTAACTCATGATTGCAAAAATCATTACCACTTTTGATTATAATCTTTAATTAGCAGGAAAATATATGTGTTGAATTATTTAGTTAGTGTTCATTTTCATCATCATGTTTTGACAGCTTTTGCATTAATAAATCTTTCATAGACCCGAAGATCTTGGATAGCCTTGGATGTAGCTCTCTAAGTACTTCTGTTGAACACTTTTTCTTCCAAGGACCTTAAAGCACTTTGTGGTATCCAGGATTTTTCACTCCCAGGTGGGTTTCCTGATCACTAGCCTGTCTCTTCTGCTCACTTTATAACTTAATGAATTTTTAAGAGCTTTCGTCCTCTGTGGAACTGATTCAAAATGAGAGGAGGAGATAACATCTCTGCACAGCCTGTCATGCAAGAGTGATTGTGTGGCCTGAGGCCAAATTCATCACTTATCTGCTGCATGGCCTTCTGGGTTGGTTCTGTAGCTGCTCAGTTGGTTTTCCACAGATAAGAACTTTGAATTTAGCTTATTCTTTACTATGTTCTCAAAGAAGACTTTACCTGCCTCATAGAAGGACCTCAGGGTTTCTATACTTGATCTAGTACCCCTTTTCTGTTAAATCTACATTTTCAATGAGTGAGTGAATTGGCTCAGATTCTCAGAAGGGCCCAAACACCCCGTCAAGGCCTTTAGGGTTGTAGACAGCAGAAGGTAAGGGTCTTCTATGGCTTGAGCCATTTAGGTAAAGCAAAGTTTGTAATCCCACAAGGAGCTTCAGAAGGAAGGATGCATGGTTACCTTGCACAAAACCACTTTAGACCCAGCAGGTGTCCCTGCCAAGTTGCAGTGGAATGAAAAAGCCTTTTAGACCAGACCTATGCTTGTTATTTAAGACATAATGCAGTCCTTGTTTGTTCAGCTCCAGGATTTCTGTCCCAGCTGGCGTGTCATGCTGAGTTCAGCTGTCAGTGATCTGATGTTATGTGGTCTGAAATTCTCTGACACTATTTGAGTCCACTGAGATTTTAAGCTGTAGATAGGATGCTGAGGTTTAGCTTTGCCTGATTATTGGCTTGATGTGTTTTTCTGTTCAATCTGATAAAATGACAGTGTTTATAATTGCAAGCATTGCGGGTAGTTATTTCTAAGTGCACGTATTTTATTTACTTTAATGAGCAAATTAGCACCTAACCACTGTGGAAAGAGATGCTCCTCGGATCTTTAAATAATAATAAATAATACGGTCATGGTGGAGCTCTTAGACTGGAGTAATTGCCCCATGTACCATTATACCCATACAATAAACCATTTAAAGCTGTTTTAAATGCTTCCTGTCATCACTGGTGGTGAAAAAATAATTTTGCATGGTTCATTTGCTGCATTAGTTTTCTTTACTGCTTCTAGAAGGAGTGATTGTTATCAGGAAAAAAAATTACTATAGCAAGACTCTGTTATTACATGTTTAGTCTTCATCAGGAAGTTCTCAATCCAAATCAAACTTGAACCAATGCAGCAGAGGAGTGCTTGCAATGGAATGGCACAATTTGTTCAGAACAGGGTGGTGCTGACTAATCACCTGGAGACTGATGAACTTCAACAGTTGTATGAGTTATGCAAAAGTATATTATTAATAATGTACTCTGGCTGTGACCTTGTTCTGAACAAGCCCCAGAACTCTGAAAAACAATCTGAAACCTTAACACAGATTTTGTTAAAAAAAATGTAAAGAAAAGTAGCAATGAGAAATGGTGATTTCTTCTGGAAGGTTTCCCTTCAACGTTTTCTGACCAATTCTAAAATATTATCTCACCCACCTCCCCCCAAAACCCCAAACCCACAACTTTTTACATAATGTAAGCTAAAAAAAATTCAGATGTTCTGTTTTCAAGTAAAAGCATCCATTCAGGGTTTTATTACAATTCAACAACTTCACTTAAAATATTTGATTGAAATATTCAAAGAGATTCCACTGACCGTCCTTATATTGCAATATTCTTAATGGAATGAAGAAGTATGATCACTGATAGAAAAAATAACAGGTAGATAGAGATTCTTAGAGTGTTATGGTCTTAATTTAAACAGTATAGGTCTTTCCTGTACACTTTGAGTAAAAATCAGTATTCTTAGAGCCATGCCATTTTTTGAGACATCCTTGAATACAAGATACTGCATCTCAAGGACTTGCATCCTGACAAATTGATCTATTCAATTGCTTTTTCTAGCTTGTTTATGCAAGCTAGAAAAAGCAAAGTTATCCTCTTTTAAGTTTAAGAAGATGCTTAAACTGTGATATACTTTTTTTAAGGGCTTCACAAGTCTGGCAACTCTGTCGGAGTAGAGAGGATTAAAATGGTATTCCTGACAGCAGAAATAATTAAAGGAAGACTGTTGAGATAGCACTTGTGTATTCGGAGTTGTTATCATTATATTTACTGAGATGACTCTTAACAAAGCATTAGAAATGCAGAACGTGTGAGCAGTCTTACTGGTATTATCAAATTTCTAGTCTGTTGCCCACTGTGAGCCCACAAATACCAGACAGAAGTCTAGGAAGTGAAGGAAACATCTAGTCAGAGCACAGATTTCATGGACAAGAGCAATGCTTTGTTTTGAAAAAGTAAAAATATGTGAGCATAAGAAAGAACTGTTCCCAAACCTGAACCTGCCCCCTGAGCAGCAGTTAAGCATTTCGGCTGCTGAGTAGGTGAGCAGGGAGTTGGAGAGCAGTTAGCAGGACATCAACCCCAAGCAAGATGGGAGCCAGCTGACCTTCAGCTAGAGAAGCTAAAAGAGAGCAAAGAGGTAAGAAAAGATTTTTTTTGTGTGTAGCTTCTTGGGCTCTATGTCTCTAGACCTCATATGCTTCATGTGTAAGAGATCTGAGAGGGAGAATTAGCATTTCTGAGGACACAGAGTAGCACTTCCACTTCTGCGCTGAACTTGATGGTGACTAGCTGTACACTGATCCAATCTGGTGTGTTATCAGTGCCCAGAGGTTCCTCAGCTTGCAGGGAAAATGAGATTCTTACTGCACTGCCTCCTTTCTTGTCCATCACACTCTCCCAACAGCCCCAGTGCTGCTGCTCAGGGGTTCTTGGTGTGAGCCCATTGTCTGTGATCCTCTTCTAGGCCTCCCCAAGGGAGCTCTTTGATGCTCCAGCTGGGAAGGTGGTCATCCTCTCATGAACCTGGAGTTGGGAGGGGGCCAGATGGGAGGGGACAGCAATGACATCTCCAGAGATGATCCCAGCTAACTGGCAGCCACCTTGTCCCTGCTCTGTGTTCTGGATAACATGGAAAGCTCTCCACGTTTCTGCTTGAGGATGCATTATCTCCCTGCCTCTATTGCACCTATGGTAGCAGGAGGACTCTCCCAGTGCCTGTGGTATGGTGCCCTCGGCTACTCTGTACCGTAGAGGAGGAGCTGGTGAACAGGAGGAAAAATAGTCAAGTTTAATGTCAAGTGAATGGAAATCAGGACAGGAAAAATGAGATTGGAAGATGGAGACAAGGAGTGATCCCCTGGGTCATGGAGTACACCACTGAGATAGGCAAACAAAGTGAAAATCAATTAATTAAAGAGGAAGTAATTAAAAGCAAGTTAATGAATGATTAACTGATTGATAATTAATTACATAATATATACGGCTATGGTTAGATTAATTGATTAATTAGAAATAAAATCTATTTATTAAAGTGCAGTAAGAGTTTAAATCTGTGTAATGAGTTTGCTGATTTTTTTTTGCCTAGTAACTGCAAATCTTCCTAAATTTTAGCCTGAATTAGTTACTGAGCACACTTGGCCAGTTTGTTCCTGTTTCCCTTTAGAGAGAAGTGTATGTTTTGCTTGACTTGGTATGACAGCACTGTCAGTTATACTTCATGCACTCCAAGTGCAGAGGTGTAAGAGGTTACCATGCCCATCTGCCTGTCCCTTCTCTCTCAGGGTGCTTGAGTCAGCAGTTCGAGTGAAACCAACAGCTCAGCACTGAGCCCAGATGCCAATATGTTGTCTTTTCTCGGGGAGTTGAGCCAATCTGTTTGGTTTTGGTTATTTTTCAGTGACAAATTAACCCTGGACTCCTTTAATTTGTGCATTCTATTTCTATGATAGAATGGAAACAGGTTTTGTACCCTATGGGAAAGTCCACCTGCCAGATTTATAACTTGACTATCCTAGGTCCTCATGTGACATGTGCAAGTTGCAGCTCCTAGTTCTTTAGAGAGGTGACAATCCGTTGAAGAATCAGGAGGTGGCCAATATCTCAGCAGGCATTTCCGGTCCATGAATAATGGCCTTAAGACACTTTGCAGCATTTGACCTGCCATCCTGTGAGTAGCAAGCTCTTACTTATTTAGCTGACGTGTGGAGTTCCGAGCCTATCCACTGGCATTTATAACATATTTAACAGTGACAGTAATTATTATAATCCTTCCCTTCAGTAGCAGGCTTGAAGCCTACACTTTCCATTGACATAGTTGATCTAACTGCAGAAGTCACATGTTAACAGCTGGACTGAAAAACCACCCACAGATGTTGCTTAATAGAAACGTGAGTAAGTCCACCCACTGCTGGAACATTTCGTCCTTCTAGAGGAGGCAGGTGTATAATCTAGGAACTTTTCCAGTTCAGCCCTTACAGACATGAATCATTAATGTTGAGTGCAAAGAAATAATGTCCTTTTAACCCATAGGGGAAAATGACCACAGACGAAAAAAAAAAAGGAGTACATACATCAGGGAGAGAGCTCCAAAGAAAAAAGTAGCCAATTTTTCTTTATGCCAAGCCTAGCTACTGGTTTTCACTATGAGAAATAACACAGCAGTGTCTCCCAATACTCTGAGATAGTTTTTCATGTCTTATCTAGAGCTGTCTGCAAGCCAGGGTCAGATGTGTCAGGCTCTGAATCAGCTGAAAGAGTTAGGCATTTCTGCTGCTGGCTGCTCTGGGAGTTGTCCTGCTCTAGTTTTGCTTGATAGAAACAGGCTTGTGAACTTGAAGTCTGTATGGCCCTCATTGTTCTCTTTGTCTGCTGCCTGCCTGCATTCCTATCACACCTAGGTTTTGCCTGCCACGGGGGCACAGGAACACAGCATTCGGGGCAGAGGAAGATGGTTCGAATTGCGGATCATCCTTACTAGGCAGTGCAAAACTGAAACAGGTTCACTGGCTCGTTTTCAGAAAGAAAAAAAAAAAAGCCTTCTAGAACAAAGTCCAGAAAGCCATCCACACACAGAGCTCTGTGTATTCCCACAACCCTCATATTGTGCAGGAAAGTGGCTAAGTAAATAATAATAGCCATTTTTAGTATGCCATACTTCATAGTTATATTTTAGCCATAAATAGTAAATAATAGGAAAAAACGAGAAGCTACCTTTTTCTGCCTCTTCTGCCTTTTTCCTCATTGTCTTTCTGAACCTTTTCTAAAACTGGAGTATTTTGTAGGGTTAGAATGATTAAAACCATAATGAGTCAACCAATTGCAGGCAATGGGGAGAGTCCCAGAACGGCCACCCCAAACTCAGTCTTTGAGTGAGACCTTTGAGCCAAAAGCCGTTAGCTTTTTGGTGTTACTGAACGTCACCCACGTTGTGTGACCTTGGTGATCCAGGTTCCTTTGCCTGTGAAAACTGGCATTTTTCTCCTCTAGAAACAGCACCTTTTGCTGCTGTAAACTGGCAGGGTGTGTGACTCAGGATCACTACTTCTTTACTTCAGTTCTCCTGCTTATTATTTTGTTCTTACTTTAAAAAAGTACATTTAAGAAAAGAAACAGAAGGAAAAGGGCATTTCAGTTTTGTTCACTGTGCCTTACTAGAAAGGTGACAGGCTGTGCAGCTTTTGTCTGGTACCTGCAAGGTGTGTGTAATGCAGTTAGTGACAGGGCAATATAAATAGACACTTCTGAGCTGTAAGCACTTCCGTGACTAGCAAATATGCTGCAGCATCATCTGGAGCAATGGCACTTTTTCTAGTGTTTACAACTCAGCTGGTAAAGTGTTTCCTGCTTTTGCACAGAGCTCTTAGTTATGGAGCCATGAGCTTCATGTGGCATTAGTCAAGAGCTGAGTTAGCCGTACATTTTCATGGGATTGTTGACTTCTCAAGGAGGTTAACAGTGTTCTAGTTCCTTATCTATTTTTGTTGGAGCGAGTATTCTTGTCCTGGAAAAACTAAAAACAAAACTCTCTTGTTACGTTTTTAAAGCCAAAATTAAAACCCTCTTGGGAAAAACACTTGACTCTGGGTTGTTTTGTTCCCTCAGTTAGGCCAACTGTTTTGGAAGATTCATTCAATATCTTGTGTCTGCTCTTTGTCAAATAAGTGGGAGAATATTAACTGCAGCCCTGAGCCATTTTTGGGCCTTGCATGGGATTCTGAGCAATACCCAGGGACAATCAATGGCAGCTGATTGAATACAGAGTCACTTTATATATGCTATGTTGGGGGAAAACCACAACTTTTTTTTTTTTAGTAAGTGAAATTTCTTCACCAAATACATCACTGTGTTGGGTAAAGAAGAAGAGTTCTCGTTGACTAATTATTTTCAAAGCAAGAATTAGATTTTGTACTGTGATAAAAAAGAAAAGATGAACCTTTGGATGATACTCACAACCATGAGTGGCTGAAAACATCAGACAGGTCTGGCCTGGCTGAGTTTTACTGCGGCCATGCTGCTTGCATCCCTCCATGGGCATTGCAAATGAGGCAGCTTCACAGGTTCACAAGATATTCCGAGTTGGAAGGGACCCACAAAGATCATCAATCCAACACCCAAGCAAACGCTCACACAGGGATTCAACCCACAACCCAAGCACGGGCACCACGCTCCATCCATCTGAGCATCCCATCACCTAGACCCTGTCACTGAGTTCCTCATCCGGTCTCTGTAAGTCACCTCCAGGGATGGTGACTCCACCACCTCCCTGGGCAGACCATTCCAATAAGAGATCACTCCCTCTGTGAAAAAGCTCTTCCTAAAAACCAGTCTAAACCTCCCTGGGTGTAGCGGTCTTGGGTCAATTAAGATGAAGTATGAATTGAATTTAGAAATACTTGAACAATATATATATGGAGAGAAATAAGAACTTTACTGGGAGAAAAGGGAAATAATAATATAACAAATATATATATATATATATAAAACATATATATATGTATGTTGAACAACAGCAGTAATAGTATCAAAAAACAGTTGGAACAATGACAACTGTAGACAGTTGGGAAATAAACAAGCATGAGGGGGCTGCCTCGTTCAAGGGAAAACCAGGGCACCTCTGGGATTCCAGGGGCAGGGAAATAGGGTCCAGGGTAGGCAAACCAGTGGAGTAACAGCCAGTGATCTTTTCCTGAAATGTCAAGGGGCTGCAGGGGCGGTTGGCAGGGCAAAAGCTGTGCTGAGATGAGGAGTCAAAGGTCCACGTGGTCCTGGGCAAAATGGTGGCAGTAGAGACCAGAAGTGAAAACAAGGCTCCCGCAGTCCAGAAGATCCACCAACCTCCTCCTGACGCCCAGCAGCTGTAGTTATAGGGCCTTGGGCCCCTCCCATGTCACATGCCTTGTGGGCATGTCTTCACATGGCATTGGCTGTCATTCAGCCTGCCCTGGCCCTCAGGCCCCTCCCCTAGTCACATGCCTTGCGGGGAAGGGAAGATAAGAAAAAGACTCCTCCATTGTTTGTCCAGTAGAAAAGAGAAAAACCCCTCCCCTGGCCACATGCCTTGCCAGGAAGGGAAGATAAGACACAGGATCCTCCTTTGTTTGTCAGGTGAAAAGGAGAAAGCCTTTCCCCTGGCCACATTCCTTTCAGGGGAGGGGAGGGAAGATAAGAAGAGAAACCTATTGTGTGTTCCAGTAAAAAGGAGAATGTTTTACAATAGAACAAAAAGGCTCTGCCCATGACAAGCTTAAGGTCATGTCCTCTGGTTCTGATGCTGGCAGCCTGAGAGAAGAGATTTACATCCACCCAACTGCAACCTCCCTTCAGGTACCTGTAAACAGCAATGAGGTCACCTCTGAGCCTTCACTTGTCCAGACTGAACGTCTCAGTTCCGACAGTCGCTCCCCATAGCGTTTGTTCTCCAGTCCTTTCACCACCCTTGTTGCCCTTCTCTGGACCCTCTCAAGCAGCTCAACATCCTTCTTAAACTGGGGAGACCAGAACTGCACACAGTACTCAAGATGTGGTCTGACCAGTGCCGGTTATAGGGGAAGGATAACTTCCCTAGTCCTATGGGCCACACCGTTCCTGATAAAGGCCAGGATGCCATTGGCCCTCTTAGCCACCTGGGCACACTGTTGACTGATATTAAGGTTTCTGTCAACCATTACTCCTAAATCCCTCTCCATTTCACCACTCATACTATTAGATTCTGCCCATTTCTCTAGCCTATCTAGGTCCCTCTGAAGGGCCCTTCTGCCCTCTGGCAGTTCAGCATTTGCCCCCAGCTTGGTATCATCTGCAAACTTGCTAATGATGGACGAAATTCCCCTTCCCATATCATCAGTAAAGGTATTAAGCAGTGCTGGGCCAAGCACTGATCCCTGCGGGACTCCACTAGTGACTGGCTGCCAGCTGGATGTAGCACTGTTTACCAACACTTTATGGGCTCGTCCATCCAACCAATTCCTAACCTGACACAGAATGCTCCTATCCAACCCACGCTCTGAGAGTTTCTTCTGAAGCTTACCATGGGAAACAGTGTCAAAGGCTTTGCTAAGATCCAGGTACACAACATCCACGGCCTTTCTATCATCATCCAGGCGAGTCACCAGATCACAAAAGGAGATCAGATTGGTCAGGCAAGACCTACCTCTACTAAATCCGTGCTGACTAGGTCTAATGTTGTGGTTATTTTGCAGGTGCTGTGTCATAGCATTCAGGATTATCTGTTCTGTGCCTTGAAGTCCTTAGATTGAAGGGGTGCCATTCCAAAGAAAAGGTGGAAGTTAAAAATCACAAAACCTTTTTGTAAAAAACCACCCGTACTGCAGATGATTGTGTACCATAAGAAATCACCAATTTGCTATTCTGTTGTTAAAGGTCCACTCTAACAATCTGAACGTAGAGAGTCAAGTTTCCTTTTCAAATATACAAATTTCCCTTAATCATGAGATTCTAGAGTAACAAACAGTTTCCCTTTAACTGGCTGTGATAAAATCAAACCTGTTTTATCAGCAGTACCCCTGAGGACAACATATTATATAATCATTTTGTATAAAATTCTCAGGCTGTTTTGACTCAGGCTGTGAAACATTTTAATCTGTAGTTTCTTGACACTGTCTTCTAAACAGTCTGTCCTTAGCACAACACATGAATTCTATATGCCATGTTTCATTGGCAAATTAAAGAGGACACAAAACCCCAGCATCAACATATCATAAAAAATGCAAAAGCATTGAACACTTAATTACAGCTCAAGCTGTTCCAAAAGGCTCAGTAGCTGAAATGATTGAAGAGCCATTGTTTCTAGGACTGGCTGACTGTCTAAATCACACCTAATTGTTTGAGATGTGCTATTATCAGTGGTGGTGAAATCAGAGGGAGATGAAGTGAACCTGTTGGCAGTGATGTACAAGAGAGTGGCTGCTTCGGAGCAGACAGCAATGTTTTATTTGGCAGATGTAGCTCCTGGTCACGTGCCTTGAGATGTGGCATGAGTGAGTGTGTGGTTGGTCTTGACAGTAGAAACAGACTTGCTCAGGCTGGCCAAATAATTTGCAAAGCTGCTCAGCAGGCTGTTTACATGCTTGCAGGGCAAGGTGTAGACATGACTGTGGTCATGGGAGCTGGAGGTGTTTAGCCTGGAGAAAAGGAGGTTCAGTGGGGACCTTATCACTATCTCCAACTACCTGAAAGGAGGGTGCAGCCAGCTGTGGGTCAATCTCTTCTCCCAAGCAACCAGTGACAGAATGAGAGAAAATGGCCTCAAGTTTCAACTGGGGAGGTTTAAACTGGATATCAGGAAAATCAGTGAAAAAGTTGTTGGACATTGGAAAAGGCTGACCAGGGAAGTGGTAGAATCACCATTCCTGGAAGTGTTCAAAAATGTGTGGATGTAGCCCCTGGAGACATGGTTTAATGGTAAAATGTCGGTGCTGTGTTAATGCTCGAACCCAATGATCTTAGAGGTCTTTTTCAGCCCTAATAATTCTATGAAACCATGAGTTGTACCTCAGATGTACCTCAAAGCATGTGGTAGATGGGGGGGATTGCTTCCATACATGAGGAGGAAGATGCTGTGCAGAACCTGTTCCAGTTTGCAGATGATAGGTTTTTCAGTGGGTGTTGTTTAACGTACTCATATGGTCTGAGAAGATCAAATCCCCCCACACATTGGACGTAGAAACGTAACTGAGCCTGTGGTTTAGTGAGTTACTGCCTTTAGCAATTCTGTGGTAGGAAATTTCCATAGTAAATATGAAGTAAAATACATACGTTAATTTAACCCTCTTTCCTTGATATTGTGATTTTCTCATTATTTGTAATGTCCTTGGAGGGCTTAAATGATTAATTAGTATGTATTACATCTCAGGTGTTGGGCAGTAATGTATTAAACTGAGAAACCCTGATGCTGGATTCCACAGAGGGTCCTGCAAGAATTTTTCCGGCTCCTACTGTACCCCAGGGAGTCAGGATGGCTGCAAAATCTCCTCCAGGGTCCCACTGGAAGGAGTTTATTGAGAGAAACCAGAGGAAAGCAGAAGTCTTTGCTTTCACCATAAATAACTTCAGAGCAAAGGTGAAAGCGGCACTCCTGAAGATATGGAAGGGAAATGGGACCGTCACTAGAATTTGTTTAAGAGGTTTTTTAGGAAAAGGATGATGGGTTTATAAGACCATCTTGCAATGTAACTGCACATGGGAGCAGTGTGTTCACATTGCTGGAGGAAGCTGTTGTCTCATTTGGGAAAGGGGGTGTCTGTCAGGAGCTTGCTGCTGATTTAACGTGGAGTGGAAATGGGAAGCATGCTGCAGCAAGTCATTCTTCTTGGATGGGGGAAACTTAATAGCAGTGCTTGTGTGTGACAAGCTGTTCAGTGTGCTCCCTTTGTGCAGGACATTTCTGGTTTGGGTGAGGTGGTTTTCTGATGTGTGGGGACGCAGCTATGGGGTGTAGTCTCACCCCTCTTAGGCCTAAAACCTGCAGGAATTGTAAATTGGGTTTTCTAGGGCACCACACCTCTGCTCAGCTCTGTGTCAGGAGCTGATACAAATCTGTCTCTTGGGTCCACAAAAGTGACAGCCCTCCAGGAGACTAGGAAGGTAAGTAGGGGTTGCCAAAGGAGCCTCTATTCTCTAGTCCTTTGCCATTTCTTTTCCTGAGGATTTTTTGCAGCATTTCCTCCATTACCTCAAAAGCTTTCAGCTCTTGAAAACAATTTTGTCATTTTTTAGCTCTAAGAAGCTGGGACTTGATTGCCTTATTTTATGGCTTCCTTGTGGTTCCTAAATGTCCTCTCTGCAAAAAATAGTAAAGTTAGTTTTTGAGCCTGTAAAGAAGTGTTACAGAGTATTTTTATATAAGCCAGATTAATGGTTTTAGAAGACGATGCATTTATCATAAGACAGCGTTTTGGCAGCAAAGTGAGCTTCAGTGAGCAGTTGTTTTCAATCTTGTCACGCGTCTTCGAAGAGCTAACCTGAATTTCCTCTTGAATTTGGAGTTTTACAAAATTATGACTCAATCCTACAACAACAACAAAAAGATAGAGAAAAAGAAAAACCACTCAACATTTTAGAACTATGTGTCTTGATAGAGACGAGAAAGAGTTTTAAAATTCCTTCTCCGTATTTGTTCTTTCTGTGTCCTCCTAGATTGCAGTTTTTCTTGGTGGAGCTAAACAGATCACATAGAGAGATTTACGCATTACAAATGAACACCCCTAAATTTAAGTCCAAGAGAAACTGTAAAAGCTGAAGGAGAAATCTGAATATAGTATTCCTGAAGTCACAAAATGGAGTTTCTTTTTTCTTTAAATAGTTCAAATACAATGTCAGCACTCAATAAAAATTACAACAGGAATTGGAAACAGCATTTCATTGTGTGCAAGCTACAATGAGAGAAACTGTTCCAATGATAAAAAACCCAACAACAAATGACTGTAAATTATTTATCACCATCATTATGTTTCAGAGTAGAAGTCTGATAAACCATCCAAAGCAGTTGGTTGAAGCCTGTCCCTTGGGTGACAATCTGCCAGCTCACACTTGGGCAGGGGCAGAGTAGAAATTCTCTCCTGTAATGCCACTAGTTCTGTGAATTGCAGTGTGTGAACTGATCTGGACCTTGAATGGCAAACTTTCCTAAAATGACTTCTAGGTAATGTGGCCAATTCAGACAATTCAAGGTTGTTCCCTTTGATGTATTTGTCATTTTTTTGTTTATCTCTGGGTGAAATCTAATAGTACTCCATAATGCTTCTCTTTGCAGCGCTCAGTGGAACATATTTGCAGGTTAAGGGAAGAAAAAACCTGAGTGCAGGAAGACTATGTCTGGTGCAGGAAACAGTGGTGTTCTTGTGGGGGACAATTAAAATCTAAAGCATGGGGCTATGTCTCTTTAGAACAGGAAAAGGAAAAAGAAAAAGAAGAGCATAAAACAGGAGAGTGTAAAATATACAATGAGATCTGTGAGAGAAAATTTCTGTTTGAAGACTGTGCTAACAATCACGTACACCAGCAAGGGGATGTATTTCATGCTGAGCTTCCAGGTATTTGCTTTTATAATGCAACATCCTGAAAGATGATCAGGCTAGAACAGAGTAAGAGGGAGAGGAGACAGAATGACACTGTTCACATTCTAGTTCCCTCTCCCTCGTTCAATGTGTTTTGCCTCCCTAGATCAAATATCTCTCACATGTAGGTGCTCTTTGCTGTGGTGTTCCCTGGCACCTAGCAGAGACAGGCACAGAGGTCCGTGGCACCACTGGGGTGGAAGCTACAGGATTGTTCCCAGCTGCAGTTAGGGCCCTTCCCTCAGAAAGTATTCCTCTGGATGCTGGGAGCCTTGGGGTTTAGAAACATGATTATTATCACTCTGAGGCAGAGCATGGTTAGCTGTGAGGGGGGAGACTCTAGCGGTGACCTTGGACTGTGAAAGACCTGAGTGCCACAAAGAGCCCAGGGCTGAGGCAGGGAGGATAGGGCAGACTCCCCCAGGATGCCTACCAGGAGCTGAGAGGCAAAAGCTGAAGCTTTCTGTTTCAGCTACCACAACAGACTTTGACAAATAGAGAGGTAAAAAAGGCTGCCCCACTTTCATATGTGTAAAATCTCCAGTGACCTGGAGAGTGTCAGGAGGCTGTTCCTGCAGAGCACAAGGGATGGAGAGCCCTCATCCCAGACTCCCCAAGGTGCCCAGCAGTAAGAGCTGGAGGATTTCTGTGCTCCCTGCATTGCTGTCAGTAATTCCTTCCCTTCTCTCTACCTTGAAGTTGAGACCTGTCACACCATTACACCATGTGTGATCTTTTAGCAGAACAGGAGCAGCCAGAGCAGAAGGACCAATCTTTCTCCTCAAAGCAAAAACTGGACTGTAACTATGCAAACTGCAAGAAGCTGATACATTACAGAGTGTCTTGCCCAAGGGAAATTTTGTTCTTTATTCTCCTTAAGCCGAACTAGATTTTTATCCTAAAATACACACATTTCCGTCTCTTCTAAAATCCCTTCAAAAGAAATTGGGCATTTGCAGGCACATTTCAAGTGTGAAAGTAGGCGGCTGCATTTTACTTAACAGATGTGTGTCTCCTTTTCTGTAGGCTGTACATTTGCTGCAGGGACTCTAAAAACTGTGGGGTCACATAGTGACTGTATATTAACTAAGGCTTTTGAGAGTTGCCAAGATTAAAGTCTCAACAGTGTTCAGTGGCTGGTCAATGTGCTGATCTGCATGTGTCCAGCTTTGTTTTGTACTACCTGTCAATTGAGAAAAAAGGATTTTGCAATAATTATGATTATTATTCAGGGAATTGCTTGGAAATAAAGGTCATCTAGAAAAAAAACCCACAACAAAACACACCCAGGCTCAAAAAGAGAAGACAGTGATGAAAACATCTAGCACAAGGAAAGTGAAAAAAAACTTACCCCAAAGATAAACTTTAATATTCTCCAAGGAAACTCGACACAGGGGTTCAGGGGTTACAATGTATTTGGTGACTTTACTGGATCTTACTGACTCTTCCCAGCACTGAAAACAAATGCAAATCACTCTGGGAGCAAGTGACCATCAAAGGCTCCACTCCTGCCTTTCCCTTTCTTGTAATTTCTCTTTCAAATCCCGGTACTTTGTTTGCAGAGTTTATTATTAGCAGCTGTGCCTGAGACTGGGGAGAATGTTGCAGGACAAGAACTATAGGTATCTTTTTCTCCAGATAAAATAATGTCTCTCTCCTGGTACTTTTTGACTAACTTCATTGTGGTGTGGCAGGGGGTGGCAGTGAAATGGAACCAGTGATCTTTGAAAATCTCCTTGGACAACCCATTTAACTTCCAGGTTGCTTTATGTTCATCTCTGGCCTGTACAGTATCTCTCAAAGCTCTGTCACTAGTTTATGGAAGATGAAACGGTTAATACAGATGTTTGTGGTATCTGCTGTGCAAGAGTTGGCTTTCAAGGGGAAAAACCAATCCATTTCCATTTATCACCAGTTGTACAAAAAACAGAACAGCAGGAACCCTCGCTCTTTTGCATGTTATTTCACTAGGGATTTGCCAGTTGTGTTAACTCTCACCCATAATAATGCTAATGATAAAATGTCCTGCTGAGTCACTCCCATCACTGAAGAAGTGTGGAGCAGATGCCGCACTGCTCGAGGGTGTATCAGTGGCCAGCAGAGAGAATCAGGGCAGATGCTTTTCTCTGCACTGGGCAGTGCTGGGGGCGTGGAACCCCCCCTCTATGTACTGCTCTGTACTGATTAAATGGCTTCTGAGCAGCACTGCTCTGCCTGGCTTATGTAGCAAAGTGTCTTTTCGCAGAGCCCAGAGGGAAAAGAAGGGCAGGGCAGGTTTCCACATACTGTGGAATCAGGGAGGAAGTGTTTAAAATTTCCTAATAGTTCCTGTGCCACTATTTTTAGGAACTGCTTAAGCATCCTCTCTTGGAGAGCAGTAAAGCCAGGATAATATTGAGATGGTTAGAATGTCTCATCTTTTTTCATTTAATATGCCAGGTGGAATAGTTTCTGCTAAGTCCCTGTAAGTTATTAACTCTTTTTTTTGCAAATGTTTGTGTTTCTCTCTTCTCCACTTTGCTCTGCTCAAATATAAAGCTTATAGAATAGAGTTTAGAGGGATTTTGGCCACCATGACCCTACCTGAACAATATATTGCACAAGGTTTTTTCAAATACAGCTTCCAACCACAAGAAATGTTTCCAGATAGCTCCAGCCCTGGTCTTGTGTGCACAGTTCATCAAGGTCTGCATCCTGCATGAACTGCAGAGAGTACAGAGACAGGAATGAACAGAACACAGACCACAGTTAGGTAGATTACATATATACAGCTGGTATCTGACAGTATGACTGGGTAGAGAAAGGAGGTTAAATACAGCACCCATTACCTCATTCACAGCCTGATAAATCAGTCTCTGTCTTTACTCTCAGCTGTTTGGCTTTTGCCACCCACAGCCTCCATGACTCTCTCATTATAATGAATAATTCAATGAATATTTTTAAACTCTACTTATTATTGCCTATTTCAAGCTTCCTTATTTATGGTTTGTGGGGTTTTCAGGGATTGCTGTGTGTCAGTTTTGTGTGTTTTTTTATAGGATTTATAAAGGGCACAGGGAAGAAGCAGGTGGTGGTTGTTGGTACAGCAAACAAACAATTCATTGAAAGTGGCATAATTGACAGGCTATAAAAATATACTTACAGCAGTAGGTAAGAAGACCACAAAGTCTTTGAGAGCAAGAAGCAGCAGAAGACCCTAAAAAACCAAGGAGCCATTTGTGGCATTCATAAGTGGAGAGATAGCAGGGATTTACAGTTGACCTGAAGAAATACAAGGATGGAGCATTTTTTTGCACAGGTTTGAGCAAAAAGAAGGAGATGCCAGGATGTCTGAGAAGTGGACAGGGCTAGGACAGCAGGGTTTGCATTTTAGCTTTAGAGACGAGTCCAAATGAGATACTCAGGCTGTGGCAGAGGGATAAATGACAGCAGTTAGAGAGAGGTGGAACAGAGAGACAAGAACGAAAAAAAAAAAAAAGCAGTTATGAAGCAAAGCAGCACTAAAGTATTTTCTATTTTGTAAGACAAATCATGAAAATAAAGTGATTGCCTCAGACTTACACCATCCCTAGAGGGCAGTGACACTTGCATACCCTCAGTGTATGCAAGGCTCAGGACCTGGGACACTGCGCTGTGAAAGGACCTATCGTGGCACCATGCAATGCCTCCGAGTTTGTGTGGCTTGGGGCTTCTGCTGTGCTCTTGTGAGACCACTCGCTCAGAGCATGGAGTTAAGCAAAAGGAATCAAGTTTCTGTTTACTTTCCTGTTAGAGATGGTTTCAGAACAGTTTCCAGTGTCTGGAATGCTTGACATTTCAAGGACATCACCACACACTCTCACGTTCTACAACCCTGTGTATTTTTCCCATTTCTAGTAGCTGTCCCTATTTTCTAAAGCTGTAGGAATTTCTTATATAGAGACAGAAAATATGTTAGGAGTGAAGCTCTTAAAGAAAAAAACCCTGAAGAGCCAATGTTTCTTCACTTTCTTATTTCCATTCTCTCCTCTATTTGACTTCCCCTCAGTAAATATTGATGAAACTGAATGCTAGAGAGATGGATTTCTCACTGTTACTCATACTAAGAGGTATCAATACACCCAATTTTTCAAAATCTTACCCTATGTGCATTTTCCAAGTGTGGCAAATGTGCCACTTCTTCCTCATTATGCAATGAGATATTTTGATATTAAAAATGTTTTCAAATTTATGATTTCTAGGCAGGAGGATTTTGTTATTTTCTTAGACAATTTGAAAAAAGCAAGATAAAAAGAAAGCATTTTAAGTTGCTGGAAAAAGTATTCCACAACTGTACTTCTTTCCTAAGAAAGTTACAACTGGGTATTCACAGTTTGTAGTAAGAAAATTGCATGAAATTTTAAAGATAAATAGAATTATAGAGACGTGGGTAATTAGGTATATTCAAGAGAGTTTATACAGCTTTATGTGGGGGAAATCAAGTTTCACAGAGGAGTCAGTGAGCATGTGGTTAACACTGACCCATGTAATATAGTGTAGCTCAGTTTCCAAATTTTTTTAATGAGACATATCTCAAAAGACTTCTGCAGTAACTAACCTGTCATGGAATGAATGTGGATGTCCTCTTTTGGATTAACTGTCACAAGATAAGAAACCAAAAGAAGGAATAAATGGACAGCTTTCTCACGAAGAGGCCATCGGGGGAGTTGTGCTGCATCTGTGCTTGTCATTGTATCTCTAAATGGTCTGAAAAAGAAGCTTGAATTCAACACTAATGAGTGAGAGTTAATGCTTGTGGAAAAAGCAAACCACTGGCACTATGATGGAGAGACTAGCTGGAAGAGAGATTGAACAGGCTTAGAGAAGGAACAGTCTAACTACAGCTATCAAACACAACCAGACAAATGCATATTCCAAAACAGCATCTCTAAGTCTCCATCAGAAGCTGAAACAATATAAGAGGAGAAAGGTGTCCCTGTGCATGTCCTGTCTGCTCCCTCCCTAAATTTCTGCTACCAGATTTATTTGCAGGATGCTGACTGGAGTGACTCTTGGTCTAGTGAGGTATCAGAGCTGTTATGGTCCTCATCTTCTTGTTCCTCCTCTACACCACTGTCCCCTCTGAAAGTTAGGAAAAAAGAAATCACTGGAAGTGTTTAAGAGAAGACTGGACGAGGAGCTTAGTGACATGGTCTAGCCGGGGGGTGTAGGGCTGGATGACCCTGGGCCCCTTCCGGCTCGGAGTGGCCTGCTAGACTGTGAGGCATCTAGGTTGGTGTTACGCTCTGGGATGTGCTCTCGGTCTCTGTACGGGTATTAGATGGTGAGTTGGACTAGATGATCCTTGTGGGTCCCTTCCAACTCATAATTTTCTGTGATTCTGGGATAGGTTGGACTCGATGATCTCTAAGGTCTTTTCCAACCTTACTGATTCTGTGATTCTGTGAATTAAGCAGATTAAATCAGTGAAAAAGAGAAAAGCACTGAATGTTATTTGGGATTTGCAGATGCTGTGACAGGCACCCTTACATCAGAAACATCAAAATGTAATGGTATTAATAGAATCACTTTCTTAGGCGATAATCTGTCATTTACAAATGAATGACAACTCAACAGTGAATTGCATAATATGGCCACAAAATGCTTCCACAATAATGATTCCAGGAAATTACTACACAGCTGTAGCACAAATGTGGAGGAGATTAGTAGAGAATGTCAGTAGATTTCTAGGTTCTCCCTTCTTAAAAATACCTTTAATTCTCAATGCATCCTGATTGCATATAGTAGCTGGCATGAAGGCAAGAATTAGCTATTACAAAGTGTTGTGGATAAAATGCCAGTGTATTTTGACATGCTGACAATATAGCTCCAGGATACCAAGAACTTGCAGTATCTGAACCACAAAAGGGAAGACAGGATCATAATTCTGCAACCTTATCCAGAGGAGGAAGTCTTTGAAGAAAGTGGTTCCCCCTTACCCTGAGTAAATATTCCAGTCTTTATCACATTCAGTCCAACAATGTCCTGGCTGTATCAATTAGATAGATGAATAGATGATAGATAAATAGACTCTGTGGAGTCCTCTGTCCAGCTGTGGTGGCTGGTACTGTGTTACTCCTGCCCTCATATGGACAGGCTGGCAGAGGGCAATGAATGTCTTGGGACACTATTTCCAGATGACTAAGGCAATACATTTAGAAAGTGTATGGTGGTTAGATCTTCCCTTATATTAAAAAAAAAAAATATTTCCCTGCTTACTTGAGGCATGAATTTTTATTCTCAAGACAGATATTCCCATCTTTCCCCTCTTCCCCCCCCCCCTCCAAGTTAAATCAAATCTGATCCAGGGTGAAACAGTGAATTGTCCCAGGCCTGGAACTAATTCTGCCTTGTGCCTCCAAGAGCAGGAGACACACAGCCTCCTATTTGATGTTCACAGGGAGAAGAAAAGAGGGTGTTGTTGCAAAGAGGTCCCAGGCACGTTATGACCAGCGGTTCTAAATTATCAACACTTGTGAATAAAATCCGTAACAGTTCCACAATACAACCTCGGTGTTACCAGCTAGAATAAACTGACCATGTCCTCAAGTTGATCCTAATTAAAAATGAACAGAGGGTTTACCCCGGCTATGCAAATTTACTCTTGTAGAAGATTTGGCTTGGCTTTGGGATTATGAGATGTTAGATTTACTGACACATTTGCCAGAGTAAATGAGAATCTCTGGATCGAGCCACCACTGAGAGCAGAGTAGTGAATGAATTCACTGAGGAGCTGGACAGAAACAAAGACAGAACATTTGTTCTGAGATAGAATGCAGTTCTCATTTCTGTCCCAGTCCACTACGACTGCTTTCCACAGCCAGTGGAGATGATCTGCTTTGCACTTGAAACCAACAAACACATTTTTTTTTCTTAAATGAAAAATAGTGTAGTGGAAACAACCTGACAGGCCACAGGATATACTACAGAGCTTTGTTGAAGTGAGTTAAATTCAGTACCACTAGAAAGAAAAGGGATTTCCTGGTAATAGTTTCTATGTTAAGAGTTGAAGTGTAAGGAGTGCAATGGATTGCACATACGCTTGGACAGGACAGGGCATGATGGTGTTTGATTTTGCAATTACTTGCTGTATTGAAATATCCAAACATGAGTTGGGAATCATGAGAATTCGAGGAACGTGTGCCAGAGAGTGTAGGCTCCTGAAATTATGGATTAAAAAATCATACTTCTAAGCTTAGTGCTAAATGAGTAAAAAAAGACATGAGACATAGTGACTGTATGTGACAATAATATGAAGCTGTTGAATGTGATGATCACATGTAACAAATGAGAAAAATATTTTTCTCTGTTTCAGTTTCTGACTCAAAATTTAAATCCTTCTTTGAGAGATTGCTAATAAGTGGGCATTTAAGAGGGAATCTACCTAATGCAACAAAATTCAGAGAATATGCTTCACGGCAGATTTTAGAGTGTCTGCAGATAGGCAGCTGAGAATGAGTGCAGGTTGAAAGCCAGAGGAATGATTCTACCAAAATCTTTTCCCTATTTTATTACCTTATAATTAATATAATACTGTATTAATCTTATGGTAAACTGGTAATGATCATTACTCTCAAGAATAGAGCAGATTTGTAGCAGACTGCTTCTAGTTTGTTATACAAGGATTTGAGCTCCTAGAGAAGTCTCATGGATTGGCCCTTATGCCTGTGAGAGCTGCAGGGTGACAGCATCCAGAGTAGGTCAGATGCAAGAGAGGAGCACACAGCGAAGTACCATCCATTTACCAGCTGAACAAACATTCACTCCTGTCCTGCTTTGACTGCTGAACCACAAGGCTTCTGTTCTTACAACAGCTTTCCCTGAGGCCTCACCTTTCATTGAACAGACTTATGTCCTGTGTGTGCTATAATGAATTAACATTACTTTGCTACAAGTGTGGCATCACCATTGACCTGATCTGTTCTCATTTCACCTGGGGAAAAGTGTTTTCTGCAGTGGTAGATACAAGAAAAGACAGTATCTGACATGAGTATCCTTTTGGGTATAAAGCAACTGGTACCATAAAATGATTTATACAGTTCCTTGGCATTTTTAGCTCCAAGATTACATGCTTTGGACTGTAGGATAAAATCCTTTATCAAACTTGGCTTTATGTATCTGTTTACAGCTATAAAAAAAAAATGTGTTAGAACATAATCTCCTCAGTTCTCCTCAAAAGGAGATAAGGACAACTTGCTCAGTACAATACTTGATGCTAGCTGTGGGATTTGCTTCTGGATTATCAGTTTGTAATTAAGGAAGTTATTAATGTTGAGAAGTAATTTTAACCTCAATCCATAATCAACTTTAGTAGACAAAAGTCTGTTAAACAGATGAGAGAATACAAGTGATTACTCTGCCAATTACTTTACTAGTGTGATAAAGTGTGACCCGAATTCATGCAAGACCACTAATTCATGGGAGCTGATTACATTTAATCGTATGGCACTGATTATGGTGCAGTTAGATTCTTTTGGCCAGCCACGTATTCTTTGGATTTTCCTTCACTCTACAGATTTAGTAGGGGGAAGGTCAGAAGCGACCACAGTGAGTCATGTGGTCCAACCTCCCTGCCCAAGCAGGGCTATCATAGAGCACATGGCACAGAATTTCATCCAGATGGTTCTTGAATATCTCCACATCTTCTCTGGACAATCTGTTCCAGTCCTCAGTTACCCCCACAGTAAAGAAGTTCTTCCTCGTATTCACACACAGAATCACACACAGAATATTATGAGTTGGAAGGGACCCACAAGGATCATCTAGTCCAACTCACCATCTAACACCCGTAAAGAGACCGAGAGCACATCGCAGAGCATAACACCAACCTAGATCCCTCACAGTCTAGCAGGCCACTCTGAGCCGGAAGGGGCCCAACGTCATCCAGCCCTACACCCCCCGGCTAGACCATGTCACTAAGCTCCTCATCCAGTCTTCTCTTAAACACCTCCAGGGATGGTGACTCCACCACCTCCCTGGGCAGCCCATTCCAATATGCAATTACTCTCTCTGTGAAAAACCGCTTCCTAATGTTAAGGTAGAACTTCTTGTGCAACAGTTCCTGCTGATTGTCTCTTGTCCTGTTGCTTGCCATCACCAAGAAGAGCCTGGCTCCATTCTCTTGACACTCCCCCTTCTGATACTTACACACATTAATCCTCTCTTCTCTTTCTAGAGGTGGAAGTGGAAATTCTAATAGTGTAAATGCAAAACATCCTTGTTCGGTATATAGTTCACAGCATTCCTTGTGTTCCCTGAAAGAAAAAAGTGCTTCTTCATTACTCTGAGTCCCAATGAGTCATCTGTTTTATGGGAATCTGCTCATTCCAGTGCTTCTTGGAAGGCTAAATTTTCAATTTTTAGAAACATGATTTCATGAAATATGATTTCCTCGTGAGCTTGAAAGAACATTCAGAGAATCATTCTCCAGCTGACTACAGATTTTTGCATCAGAGCCAGTACTGTGCACGTTCAGAACACTCTTCTGAAATACGCAGATGTGGCTTGGCTTGACGTTACCGGGGCATTAGCCTAACTCATCCAGGCAGCTGTCTGGGGCCTGTTAGGCAAGATATCCTCACTAATCATCAATAACACTTCTGCTATCTGCTTGTTTACCAACTTTGGATCATAACATGCTAACAACTAATTTCTGCTGGGTGCACAACAAAGCCCCCAAAGGCTCAGCATCAGGCTGGGTGGGAGGGAATGTAACTCAATGACTGTTCATAGTGATATAACTATCATCACAGCCTGGGAAAATCCTAAGGTAAAGTCAGGCAGTCATCAATTCCCTGACACTAAGGAAGCCTCATCAACTGATGACAAATATCACTTGTTTACTAATTGCAATTACGTACTTGAATAAATGCCAAGCAGTGTGACTTTCCTGACAATTGGGAGACCACACCACAGAGCCCACCCAGCTCAGGGGCAGTTAGCACTAGCATTAGTCAATGGTATTTCTCTTCCACACATACTGCGGGAAGCGATGAGACAAGTTATTTTAGCTCCTGGGTTTACAATGGAGGTAAACAAGCTGCTTGAATTCCATATCACCAAGGAATATTTAATGTCCATCACAAAGAGCTGATTATGCAACAAGTCAGCTGGAAAGTGCCAACTAAATCACTACCAAAGTGATGACAGAATAAAAAATAAGGGTAAACAGTTATAGAGACAGGATAAATCTTGCTCTCTCGTTTGCTCCCTTGAATGTAAGAGAGAAAGCAATAAAGTTATTTAACTGCCCCTAGTCACTGTAGACATAACTTCTCATTTTTCAAGGAAAGAAATGCTCATTTTATTAAAATTATTACAAAGAAAATTATTTTAGATGACCAGGAAATTGAATAAATTACTTTTCCTCTGATTTTTCTATTGCCCCTTTTCTCCCACTTCATGTTTTCTAGTCCTGCTACTCTGTACACTTGCAAAACTTTTGTACTTTTTCAAACATCAGAACCATTAAATTGCACTATAAGCCTAGCTTTTCAAAACTAGTTAGAATTTTTTAAATTAAAATAGCTTCAAATGGACAGCAATTCTTTCAATCATGTATTCTGGTCTTTTTTACTATTTAGAGGAGGTGAGAAGGAAAGCAATAAGGCAAAATGCTGAAGTGTCCAGTTGCAACCAGAGCTGTATTATAAGTACTAATTTTTAAATAAAAAAATTGTTAACTAATCAGTAAAAAGCCAATAATTTACGGACTGCAGTTGCTGCCAAGCCTACGCTGTCCTGAATAGCTGTTTGTCCCCAGCAGTACTGAAGAGAGATCACTCCAACACAAGTACATTAAAAGCACATGAACAGTTCTGACAGGAGGCAGAGTAATAATTTGTTTAGTGAGATCACTTATGCTTTATTGAATTTGCCTATTGGCTGACCAACAGCTCCATCAGGAGCTTTTGCAGCAGTCAGATGCAGAGACATGACCTCAAGTCTGGCATCCAATCAAAAGGCCCTCTCTGCTTCTTTACTGGAGTGGTAAAATGAAAATATAGGAGAAGGAATACAGTCATACCTCAAAATTTGAGGATAACGGGGTCTCGTTGAGTCCTGGAAATCGCCCAATCCACCAACATAGGCACATCATGAATATGCAAATAAGCCACACCTGCTGCCCTGCCCAGCTGGAGTGCTGAGTGCTGGAGGCCATTCCCGGTGCTGTTCAGTGGCCTCGGACAAGTCAGGGAAGAATCATTCTGAGCCCTCCCTGCCCAGGCAATCCCTAGGCTTACCTGCGGTCACGATTTTGCCACTTTTGCCGCTGCCCACATCAGTGTGAGGTGGCTGGTCGGGAGCCGGGAGCCAGCCAGAAATGGGCTCACTTGCAGGGACGTGTCTTCCTATGCCTAGCCAGGGTCCTCACCCCCGCTGGGCACTGCCTGATGTCACATGGGTCCCTGCGCACAGCTGCAGCAGCACCCAGGTGTCCCAGGCGGGCGGCCACTTAGACCCAGAGCAGCCCATGGCACCTTTGGGAGCATTACCAGGTCAGTGGCAGAGCAGGGACCAGCGCTGGGTCCTAGAACCAGCCTGCACTGCATCTAGATACAGTCTCGGGGCAGCGGCTCACAGGGACGAGAGAGAGGCGCTGCCCCCTCGCCTCATGGGGGGGGCCATCCCACCCTAGAGGGGAGCGCCAGTGCTGCCCCTTGGCAAAGCAGGGGGACTGTGCATGTGTCGACTGGGAAGCTCCACAAATAATTGAATAAATTTTGCTGAAAAATAATCCTTGAAGAAATGAAAATGCGAAGCCCACAACATGAATAAGCAAGGTAAGACTGTCACTGATGAACATCACAAAACAGGAACACCAAGAGTTTTACTGCACTGTTGGACAATGTTTGGGTGTTTGCTAGTAGCTGATGGTAGGCCTTTTCATCAACGCTTGTGTGTCCTGGTTGAAGGATTTCTTGATGACACACACACAGCAACTGCCACTGTTGTCTTTGTTGTTTTGCATAATTCTCACAGCATTGAGGGCCTCTATGTGTTTAATAATTTGTGCAGATATTTTATGAGGCAGGTACTTAAAAGTGTGCTAGAAGAGAAGATAAATCAGATTTCAGCTGCTCTTAATCCCAGCTAAAGGACACTCTATGATGACTGTTCTTAGTGGCCTAGGTCTCATATTGCCACATTTACTTCAGGACTGAAGACATGTGGTGTTAAGTGGTAACATTTTGTGGCCAAATAAATGAATATACCAACTTGTATGGCCTAATTCTCTCCACAACGAATGCCACTGAGATGGGAACAACGTCTGTCGAATGCCAGCAAATTGATTTTGAGCTGAAATGCTCCAGACTACCCTGTGTTTTACTTTTACCCAGACCAAAAGGTACATGAGGCTGAAGGGAACTGGAAGGTTTCTGTTCACAGTGGCAGAGCACCAGAGCTGTGCATTCCACCAAGAGACTGCTCTGGCTGCAGGGCACTCACAGCTCTGCACTTACGTCAGTCTCAACCCCTTATTCCTAACTGGGTGCTCTAACCTGCTACTGAGAATTCCTCTGAACACTTCAGCTACCATTTTAAAGGAGAGCACAAAAAAGGCAAACAAACAAGGAAAAAAGGAAGATTTCTCTATTCTTGGGAGAAATGCAGGGTTGTCACAAAAGTCCAGAATAAGGAACATGGATGTATGTTAATGATGAGCTTTGCCCTTTCACTTTCTTTTGCCTGTGTATTATTACAGGTGGTATTAGACTCCTCATTGTTCTGACTTCTTGAAATCCCTTTCTGTAGATCCTTTTCTATGATAACATCCATACATAACTGGGCTCTAAGGTCTTCTCTCCAACTCTGGACCATGGAAACGAGACACAAGTCCTTACTATTGTGTGGCACTATGATTCCTTCACATGGCAAGTGCCTCCTGGCCCTGTGCGGGTATATTCTTCTAAAACCAAATCGATACACCAATCCTTTGGATGCTTAATGAGCCAAGATGCTCATCACTGTCCTTTCTGTAGAAACCTGAAAATTCCAGCCTTTATTGGCTCAGGCTAGAGCCTCAGTTTACAACTATGAAATAACATTTCCTTTAGACCTATGATTTTTTCTTCACCACTTCTCATTGTCCCTTGCCAAGGCCCCAGAGGAATTCATTCTTGTTTGCTGAAATACCTTCTATCTGGACTGCCTCCAAACATTGACTGTAAGCCTGAGTAATTATCAAGAAGATCATCACAATTTATAAGTCGTGTGCTAATTGCATGTACCCTATGAATATTTTCCTCTCATTTATCTTGTGAGTGTTCATTTTGCAGATTAATAATGAACACGACAAGTGCAACCAGTACTGTGGACTGTCAAAGGAAGGCATGGAGCAATTGGGCTCTTAATTAAAACTGGTATTCGCTTTGCATTACAAGTGCTACTACCCATCTTGCTTCCCAGGAGACAGATAAAAGACACTAAGACACTCTGGTAACACCAACAGAGTCAGTACTGAAAATTATTTCATACCCACACTGAATTAGAGTCTATGAAAAATATGCCCGTCTTATACCTGAAGAGCAATACACTCTTATGGAGACAAGTGCAGATAAGTTTTCTCCTCTGTCTGATCCATAATCCAAAGAACTCAAACCTGTGGTTTCCTTTCACCAATTAGGTTTGGCCTAGATTCTCTCACTAAAACTGTCTATAAAGCTCACAAATAATTTTTGTATTTGAGAAGCCCAATCAAGTTGGCTATGAGAGGACATCAGTTAGAAGACAGTTTTGATCACTGCCAGCTTCATGGGCTACATGAGAATCTGCAGTTTGAAAGTGAAAAGTGATCTACTTATATTTTTAAAGAGCATCTCATTCCTCCTCACTATCTACAAAAACAGTACTCATGGTTTTAAGACAAGAAAAAGGTGGGTAGAAATACCTCAGCAGCTGTTCTGACAAAATAAGACCTTTTTTTTCGGCATTAACATTCTGCTGGCAGTTTATGATCTGATCTGGAATCGATTTCCTTTGGTAGGATGTAGGTGTATCAGCACAATTACCTTTGAGAATGATGGCTTTATTTCAGAAAACCAGTTCTGCTTCCCTCAATTCTATTCACCATCCTATTCCTTTTAATTTCCTTCCTATACTGGTTTTCTGATTGTCACCTGGTTCATTCCTTTCAGTAGCTTCACTAAGTTTCTGATCAACGTGCTAGATTTAGTGTGTGTGTATGCGCCCCCCACTTCCACCACCTCAATAACTCTGGTAATCTTAGAGCTGAAATTTAAAGAATCATTTTCTACAATAAACAAATTTGTTTGCTCCCAACCCTCACCTTTTGGAAATAACAAGAATGAAGATGACCTCTTGTGAAAGGTCTAAAAAAGTTGTTTTTTCCATTTTCATACCTCAGAAAGAGATAATAACAACTCATGTAAATTCTTGTTCACTGGTTCATGAGTCCATGACTCAAGTGCCACATTCCTGTACTCAGCATGACCTTAGCGGATGTACATCACAATATCATGAAATTGCAACTACAAATAGTTTAAAAGTCAAAAAGCTTGTCCCCTGAAACACAAGTTTCACCCATCAAAGTGACTTTTAATTGGTCAAAACATATTGCCATGTTGCAGTAGTAACAAACCAGTTGGTCATAAATACTTCACGAATACCTGGAGAAGAGGAGGCTCAGAGGTGACTTTGTCACTCTCTACTACTCTCTGAAAGGAGGGTGTAGCCAGGTGGGGGAGGGTGGCTCTTCTCCCAGGCAACCAGCAACAGGACAAGAAGGCATACCCTCGAGCTGTGTCAGAGGAGATTTAGGTTGGACATGAGGAAGAATTTCTTTACAGAAAGGGTGATTATATGTTGAAATGGGCTGCCCAGGGAGGTGGTGGAATCATCATCCCTTGAGGTGTTTAAAGAATGTTAGATGTAGCACTTAGTGCTATGGTCTGGTTGACAAGGTGGTGTTCAGCCATAGGTTGTACTTTTATCTTAGGAGTCTTTTTCAACATAAGTGATTCTGTGAGGTGTTACCAGCTATGCTTTCATTGGAGGAGGAACACTAAGCCAGTCTTCCTTGGCTAGAACTTTCAGTACTACACAACTGCCCTAACAAGTAGCTGACTGTCCTGGGCCTGCCCTTGCCCCAGAGCCTTGCTTTACCCTTGCTTTCCCACTCTCAGTCTGCCCAGCAGAACTGCAATCAGCCAACATTGCTGTCAAATGTCTTTTTTTCTCCTATCAGTACCAGTCTGAATACAGAGGAGGCAGCGAGTTTGCTGACAACCACACTTAAATCAGTATAATGTTTTTTATTCAGTACATTTGTTTTTATGACCTTGATGACATGTTTATAAAAGTCAGTTTTCCTGAGGAAAAGGCTGGTTTGTGTTTGCTCAGGCAACAGCTGTGCTTTGGCCTCTAAAAATATAGTATAATTCCTATGCTCAGCTTAGTTTAAACTATGTAGGTCTCACTGGTCATCTAAAAATAAATTTCTAATGTTCACATTTAGTATACATAGAAACATCATTTGACCAAATATGGTAGCATAAAGGGGTCCTTATCAGGTCTTTGTCTGCTTCTATAGAGGAAATAATAACTTTCAAATACACAACAAAACCATAGATAGGCCAAATCCTTCCTGTTTGCAAAACACCATAAGCAGAAATTAATGTTTTCATGCAAATAGAGTCTGGACTGAGAACACATTCAGACTTCCAGAAGTTACCAAACAATAAATGGTTTTTCTTCCCTGAACAAGTCTGGTTAATCATTACCCTGTACAGCAGGATTGGTGAATATTTTGAAGGGAAAAATAATGTTGAAACGTAAGCAAAAAAAATTCTGATCCTCAGATGTTATTGAAAGGTCTCTCATTTAAACCAGCATAATCAAAATATCTTGTTATCAAAGCATTCAAATCAGAATAATTTTCTAAAGACAGGTCCTAAATATCTAGGGCCATCTGATTCCCAGGGAACTTAGGTTTCTTTTTCCTCAGTGATCCTAGCTCAGAGGATCTGGACTGCTCAGATCCAAAGCAAGCCCTATAGCAGAGCAGACCTGGATTTTGACAAGCCAAGCTTTCTCAAGTGAAGCATACCACGCTGGCTAAGAGAAAATACCATGGGTCATCTAACATGGACTACGAAGGCTTCGGCAAAATATTTTCATGTACTGGGCATTTCTGTGACAAAAATCAGAATGGAAAAGGTTTTCGTGAGACAAGACCTTATGTAACCTGTATCTATCACAGTTTAAAAGAACATCAGAAGCAATAAAAATAAGACTTATCTTGTTTTTTATTGATTTGTATCACAAATACTGATCTCAGTGGACATAATCATTTTTGGTAAGGGATGAGCTACTGCATGAAGCATCTCTTTCTCACCTTCTATTCTTTCCACAAATCCAGTAGGAGCTTTGTATCTTTGAGACAACTGTATTTTTTTAAACCCTACCGATAACTGCATCATTACAGAATTGCAGGGAAAAAACAGTAAGAATGGTGTACAGAAACACAAAGCACATCACCATAGCAAAAAGGTTTTGGTTACAAAACCTATAATACAGACACTTACTAGTACAGGAAATACTGATGTTTTCCTTCTACAGCTGTACATCTAAATTAATATGCTCCATTCCCATGCTGTTATTGTATACATAGGCAAAAGCATCAGGTTAAGTGTCTTGCACAGAGAATAATTAAAAAACAATTAGCAGGAGTTTTGATCACCTAAGGTTTTAAGAATTAATCCTAAAGACCTCTGTGCAGCTGTTTGGAAAGTACTCAGGCCCTACTTATTTGATGAGCTGAATTGGAATATGTAAGCCCTTGTTTTCAAAACCTCTCAAGAAATGCTTCTGTATGAGAAACTGTGCATGGCAATGGGATATATTTAGGGTCACATTTGAGCGCATTGCAAGTCTGCTTGCATTCCTCCAGAAGAGAATGAGTCATTACCCACAGAATAGATATGCAATAAATTTAACTTTCTTTTCCGCTCATGCGATGCTATAAAGCAAAACACTTTCCTGAAATGTGCAGTTTATTAAAGTTCATTCTTCACTGATACTACAGTTTTTAATTTAGTATTTCTGTCACCACTGTTCCTAGTGGGCATGGTTCTCACCCATCACAGACATTCATATGACATTAATACGTACTGTCATTGCACACATTAATACAGCCTACCTATACAATAAATACAGCAATAAATAAATCTGCAGCACAGAATTTAGGGAAGAGTTCTGCACACCACAAAACTTAAAAGTCCTGACTGTTTCACATCCTACACTACTTCTAAAGCTTTTCTTTAGCTTCCCTTTAACCATTTCCCTGTTTTGGTTAGCACCTCCCTCACTGCTTCTTTAGTTAACTAACCATTCTCTTTTTCAAGCTTTGTCAATATGTGCCCAGCATCTACAATATTAGAGTCCCAACAGCAGAGTTGTGCCCTACCATAATAAAAATAATAAACACATCTTTGTCATTCCTTTCTGCAAGCTGTGGTTGATGGCTGATGCTTCCTTAAATATTCAGCTCTAAGTCTATTGCCATCAGATTGTGATAGGAAAAGCTCTGCCTCTATGACAGTATGAAAAGCCATTGTAAGGCATGGCTTCCCACAAAAGAGAAGATGTGATGCTCCATGGTTTCAGCTGAGCACGTGAATGTTCCAACAGTATTTCAGGGCTATCTGCAGCAGCAGTTTTCAGAAGTGGAGATGCTTTCATAAAGGAAGATGTTTATTGAAGTTTAAGTATGTATTTTTCCTAATTCAGGGCAGCAGTCATGCACAACAGGGTCTGCTGAAAGAAACAAAGTCAACTTGTATTTCACACAGTTCCAAACTGAGAGGGTTAGATTTAATGAAATTCAAAAACAATTCCTATTGTTCTTGCATATATCATCATATGAATCCTGTTACTACATAGAAGGATTTTCTTTGCATTGAGTAAAGGAAAAGCATTCCAATAAATTATTCTGTACTAACTGCATTATTCATCTGGGCTGAAGTGTTGAAAGGAACATCCAAAAACTTACTTGTTTGGCAAGTTAGGAAGATATTCCCAAAGTATTGATTTATCCAAGCAAAGAACTATGTTTAGTAACCCTATACCATAAAGCCCATGGCACATGGAGAATTCACAGAAAGTATGGGAGGAAAGGTCCATTCAGAGGCTCCTGACAGTGATCTGTAATTATGATTAAGACGCTTACAGATAAACAGACTTTAAAGGCCAGCAGAACACCTTTCATCACCCTGCCTGTTTACTGCAGGAATGGTCTCCAGGGTCTCTTGTAACTTGCATTTGAAGAGTTTCCAAAAAGATATTTTATATGTAAGGAATTAAAGAGATGAGTCATCTTCTGTTTGGTCTTTATTGATAACTTCAAGATTAGGGGCTCGTATCTTAGATATTTCCAAGCATCCCAAAAGCTGAGTTTATGCAGAATAACCGATTTTATGAGGTTTATAGCATTAAATCCTTTTAATCCTGCATGTTAAAATCTCTACAGAGAAGGGAAGAGAAAAGAATTTGTAGTGATGAGGCTTAGTACATTTCTTCTTATTACTGGCTGTGTATATATCCAAAACATGGGAAAAAAATTAGTGAGCTTTCCCAGGTAGTGGAAGGAAAGTCAGGATATGAGAAGGCCTTCCCTGGCTGACTGCAACATAATTTTCCTGAGGCAAAAGAGGAAATAAAAACCTAGGGCCAATACACTGACCTCCATCTTGGCTCCAGTGATGTGCTTATCATAGACATGAATTTGACAGTGTTCTGGTTTCTGATTGAAGGCTCAAGCATTGACAGCATCATAATTCTTTGATGGTTCAGGAAGAAAATCTTCTGGCATTTCATTAAACAGCTTTTGGAGGCACAATGGAAAACTGAGAGGTAGGAAGAGATTGCAAATGCTCATGGAGGCATTGACAGCAAGTTTCTAGGCTCCACTTGAAATTCAACTCCTGGCCTACCAGCACTTGGCATAGTCTTTGAGCAGCATGTATCTGAGAGAAGGGAAGGAATGTGAATGAGCCCATTATCCCAGATACCAGAGATCTTTTACTTTTGAGACTTTAGAAATTGACAGCATATGTTGGCAGAGAGATTAGTCAGGAGCATGAGTTACTGTTAGCAAAGACCTTGTTTATCTGGCCTTAATTTTCTGCATCTGGGTTGCCTGTGTGTGAGTGCACATGGCCACAAATGCACATAAAATCTTTTCACTCCCACATGCAATTCCAACTAGGCATACATGCCATCCACCACCCCTTGAATGGCCTGCAGTACTCCTGATTAACAGAAGGCTGTTTCCCCTTTCAGAGTCACAGCAGCAAGAAATATATTCTAAACTCATGTTGCCTAATTTGTGGAACTGCTCAGGTCTCTTGGCAGCTGGAAGGCTGTTGGCAGGCACACATCAGCTTCTAGCCTTCCTCAAACACAACCTTATTTAATAGCCTACTTTGAGCTGCATAAGAGAAGTCAACGCATAAATGAGGATTGATTGGCTGCAAATGCTGGTTCAGTCTGTGCTGCCAGCACTTACTACATGCCATGCACAGAAGGGTCACAGCTCATTGCCAGAAAAGGTAACAATGCCTCAGACAGGTCACAGCTCAGGAGATGCTGTGGTATCTGTGTTGCTTGGCATGGCTCCTTGACCACCTTGCAGAGATAAAAGCAAGCAGATTGCAGACCTTCTAATATACTTGTGTCCCACACAGATGACCCAAGGTCCTGTAGCTGTAAGTGAGCTCCATAGCAAAACCTTTTTCTGGCCAAGCACCAAACACTAAGAGATTCAGGAACCAGAGAGTTGTAGAGTAGCAGCTCCAGAGCTGCCCCATTGTTCCAAGAGTTTCAGAAATTGGATAGATAGCTTGGTCCTGGGAAGCCTATTATTTTTGGCTTCAGCAGTACTTGTTGATTTATTTCACCCTGACAACAACAATTTAAATTAGCCAGTGTCTCCCATGCCAATGCAGCCCTGTAGCCAGCAAGACACATGCAATTCAACCATTTGGCTTTTGCACAGCTTGGCCACCTCTCTGCCCTATTTGTCCTAGTTCCCTCAAAACAGCAGCTAGGGAATTTCCATTGTATTTCCTGAGGGAAATTCCAGTATAATCAAAACACAACTCTCAATGATTTCCTGTGAATTTCTTGAAGTACCAGTACATCAGTCATCACAAACCACAGTCTTTTAAATGAACACATTATACAGCAACATATGTTTGAAAATACTCTTAAAGGATCTTTGTTCTTAATAGTCAAAGAATGAGAGCGTGTATGTTTATGTCCAAGAACGTGAACTCTTTGTGCCTTGGCAGGACTACCTGTATTGGTGGCAGGGGAAACACACATTTAATAAGTTCTTACTCAGTTCCTTTTGTCAAACACATCAGGGAATATTTTCTTCTCATTCCATGTCTGTCAGTTGGAAAATATATACTATTATCTCCCATTTTATTACAAACACACTTGGAATATTGATTGCCTCTCCAAATAAAAAGTCTAATAATAATTCTATGTATTTCAAAAATTTTAATTGTAAATGTGTTAAACAAATCTTGACAGTGTAACTTAAGTTCTGTTGGCTTTTTTCTTCCTCCATATCCTCTCAAGAGATTTTGCTAAGTATTTTCATTTCACTGGGAAAACAGAAAATGAACAAGTAAGCAATGTGCAGGCCATTAGACTGGTATCAGAAGAAGCGATTAGCAAACAAAGGAATGAGAAGGAAGGAAACAATGCTCAGGAGTAGGCAAAGGAGTTTGTGGAGAGAAACTGGAGCAAGTGAGCTCTGCTCTACAATATATGCTCCAGAAATATTGCAGGATGTCTAAGATGCAAGTGAGCATTTGAATAGTGAGTATCAGATCTTACAGAGGAAGAAGAAAGATGATGTGGGTGCAGAAGCACAGAGTGTTCCTAACTCTTGAGTGAGTTACAGATAGAATGATTTATGAGTGGAAATAGAAGCAGAAGTGATGGAATAAAATAATGGGAACTAAGAATAGGTATGGTGAAAACCCTGTGTTTTGAACTGTGGCAGAGTTAAGGAGATCATTGAGGGTCCCCACCTTTGACAAGGTGTTTTGTAGACAGAAGAATGGGAAAATTGGTATCCAGAAAAGGAGCAGGCAAAAAAGGCACAAACAGAGTGAGAGATGAACAGGTGAATAGGGAGCAGACATAGTGGAGAAGGAAGTATAATTTGACACCATAAGAAGTTAAACCTGTGGTATATCATGGATTCCTGGTCATGATGGAATCAGAAAGTATCTTCTCAGTAGCAGAGATGATATGAATTGTCTTATGGGAAGAAATATAAGACAATGTAGTAACCTGTAATCATTGTTCATGCTGTGACAAAGGACTGCTGGACTTCCAGGAACAGACCAGGAATGTCTCTATGAAACTGATCTTAAGGGGATTGTTCCGGATGTTTTCCTGGTCTCTTGAGAAGCCATGAAAAAGTAATGAAAATTAGCATGGAGCTCTAGATTTCATGTTCTGAAGTTTTAAGGTGTCTGACCAGTGGGAGACATTCATGGAGAAAGGACTGGCGGTAGGTGGACTCCAGTGGGGTCCAAGGGAAGCATGGCAGATTGATTGCTCCCTTCCACTCAGTTCCTCTGGAGAAGACCTCCAGGATTCCCTTTAAAATCTAGAGGGGAAAAAAAAGTGAAGAATATAGTGCCAGTTAAAAGATTATCAGCATATAGAAAAACATATGAAGGAAACAAAGTGGTAACATGGAAGAATGCAGTGGTGTGGAAAACCCTTTCTAATGAAACATTTAATATGATAGAGAAATACAATGAGTTAAGATAAATAATTTTAAAGATTCTTATTGCAAAGAAACTGGAAGGCAAAAGAAGAGGAAATACACTGATTAAAGTAGGAAATGAAAACAACTATATGGGGTAAATAGAATGAGTATGGAAAACCAGTTGTTACAAAGTTAAGGGATACTTGCTGTTCAAAGAGGACCAACACAAACAAAGTGATTTGAGAGGCTAAAAAAAGGTAGGAATTATAGATTGACTGGAAAAAATGGTGATAGGTAGAAGGCATCAAAGGTCACTAGTCCAACCTTCTGCTCAAAGCAGAGCTAACTTCAAAGTTAGACCAGGTGGATCATACTTTTTTCTGTTGAATTCTGAAGGTTTTGAAGGATAGAGATTTCAACATCTCTCAAGAGACCTCTGCTGAAGTTGCATATAGGGACTTTTAGAAATGCTCAAGGTCAGATCTGTTTACAACATAAAAGCTCCTTGGTATTTTTTGACAGATCAATACTACAAGGAAATCTCTCATTCTAAATGAAATAAAACTTCCCCTTTGGAACCCCAGAACAAATAGTACCTGCAAGTTTGAAGGATGCATCAAGTTCTTCACCAAATAGCAAATAAATCAATAGGTATTGATGGCATTTTAGATTTGGTGTAAATAGGTTAGCATAAATAACAATATAAGATGTTGATTAAAATAGTCTTGGATAGTGTTATCAGACGTTGAAGATTAAACAAACAAACAAACAAGAAAATGCACCAGTAGATGCATTGTAGTGGAAAGAATTACCAGTTTGCAAGTTGATGTTGCTGAACTTCATTTTTTAGACTGTCTCTTGGGACCCTTGAGGTTCAGTGATTCAGGGACCAGCATGGGACTCTGCTTTTCAAGATGTGCAAAAGTAAAAAGTCAGGCTTATTATTTTTTGCAATGTTTTTGATGCTTGCAAAGAGCTTTTTTATTGTACAGCATGCTTATCTGGTATCTTTTATTTGCTGGCATTGCTGACAGGCTATGAAGCAATTTATTAATCTGCAAGGAGAATATTTTGTAAATTATATTTGATGGATGTTGGCATGTCCCTACAGTTTACAAAGTAACTCTGAAAATGACATTTCTATCCTGTGAATGAATGATAGGACTTATTGATCATGTGAAATAATCAGTCAAAAGGTCTCATTTGCCATGTGAGGCTGGTTCCTTGTGATCTGTGTGTCAGATGGACTAAGAAATTGGGGGTAAAACTGGAAGAAGATGACAAGAAATATGACAGAAACATGAATAGCAGGTGTTTTCACAGTCGAGAAAACACATACAGGCCTTAGTTCACTGTTTGTTACCTTGAATTATTACCTGCTCTTTATTAAATGGCGAGTCTTCTGCACTTAACAAAGGATAGAAGATGCATGTGTACCTGAAAAACCTTGCAAATGTTTTCTTTTAGGAAAAGGCCAAAGTGAATGAAACTGAAGAACTTTGGAGTGGATTAACAAATAAAAAGATGGACCTTAAGGAGTCTTGGCAACACCCTCCAAAGGCTACAGGATTGCTTGACAGGTGATATTCAGAAGTCAATGAACCTCTCAAACAGATGACATAACAGCAACATATTGGGTTTTTTTTTTTCCCTTTGAGGTACAGGAATGAAACAGATCATGGAGCAAAAACAAGAGAAGCTCCCAGCCAAAAACCCTAGGGGTGTCTCCAGCTAACACAGGGAGCCTTTTGCTGTAGGGCTTTTCCACAAGCGTTAATGGGTGACAGTGCTCAGCCATGGGCCAAAGAAGCAGCTGAAACCACACAGAAGGCCTAGGGTAAAAAATGAAGGCAGCTAAGGTTGCAGTGAGAAGAAACTTTGGTATTTTAACCTGTAAAAACAACATCATAAAAGTTGAGTTTAAGTGCTAGTTGAAAATGGGTTTGGAGAAAAAAGTCTGCCTCTGATTGTTTCACTGTGATCATGAAAGGAGAAATTTGTCCTCTCCTTCACAAGACAGATGACTGCAGTGATATTTGATTCTGGACTCATTTCTTCTCCTGACCCAAATAGGACTAATGCTTTGGCTGTAAAGGGATAACAGTATTTTTTGGTTTATATTCCTGCTATAGGGTCTGTAAAACATCTGTATATCTTGGAAAAAAAAAAAGACATTATTATTAAGATTTTCTGACATGACTTTGTTGTCATATAGTTAAGACAGAACAGTCTGTCTTAAATGTCTTCATCTTATTATAAGTATTTTTTCTGTTAGAGAATATATGGTTCTTTAGGGCAGAATAAAGAATTTTGCAGAAGAACCACAAGGACATTTTAAGTTGTCAAGCTGAGAACTAAAAAAGGGATTAAAAGAAATTTCCCTCAATTTAAATGGTTGACACTCACTCAAGTCAACCCACATTCAACAGGAAGGATTAAAAGAAGTGCTCATTTCAAAAAGCTGAAGATCTACTGAAACGACCTTCAGTTCTAGTATTGTCAAGACTGCTTTTTAGGCTCAATAAGAAAATCACAATGTAAAGTTATGTAAAACTTGGAAAGCAACAGAGGAAACAAATGTGACAGAGCGTTTAAGCATCAGAGGACATCTGATGACGTTTTTGTTTAAGCTTGAAGCATTTTTAGATCTTCCCTCAACTTCGTGAACATTTAAGAGGTTGTCAAAACCAGAGCACATCCTTAACTGTATAAGAATCACAGAATATTCTGAGTTGGAAGAGACCCACAAGGATCATTGAGTCCAACTCTTAATACTGTGTCCCTGGTGGGAATCGAACCCGGGTCTCCCACACGCCAGGTGGGGACACTTACCACTGTACTAAAGTGAATCGCTTCCATCCTGTTCATAGCATAGAATTATTTGAGACCTTCAGTTTCAAACACATGCAGTCCAAGAAAGTCATTAAGAGAGAGGAAAGCCCTTCAAGCTGTATGTGACATTGAAGATAGTATATCCATTTTCATTAAACTATCATTAAAATTATTTGATATTGAGTTACTTTTCACATTTAATTTCCTTTTCAGAATTATAAATTATCTATGATTCTGAGTTCTACACTTCCCTTACTTAGTTTCAAATATTCTGTACTCTGCAAGCACCGTATATAAAAAATGGGGACAAAACAAAACCCATAATGCTTTTCTAACATAACTGACTGCATCTCTCAAGGACTCCTTGCAGAAGAGAAGAGAGTGCAAGTGCTTCCAGGAATAGCTTTACACTTTTATACTTACATTTGACATCAAACACCTACAGGAGTCAGTAGACTTCAAACTGCTTCTTGACACTAAACAAACCAGAGTGGCAAGAAGCTTGGTAACAAATTCTGCACAGAAAAGATTTCTTGTCCTGATTCAATTACTGGCATCTTATACTGTCTAAGTCCCCCACTGAAGTGATTTCACTTAGCACTTCACAAACTTGTCTCTCCCTACTCAAACTCCATTTAAGAAATAGTTAAACTTAGACACTTTTGGCTTTCTTTGTCTCACTTGGATCAGTATAGGAGATGTGTTTCTTGTTGTCTTTTTAGCTTCTGGATCTTGGTGAAGGCAACTCCTGATAAATAAATTTCTTCATTCTTAAACCAGGGTCTACACTGTACTCAGGATAGTGCGGGTCTGGTCTCCTATTGGAGTTTCTGGACACTGTCAAAATAATACGACAATATATACCCAAACTCTAGGTCTGCATCAGTAGGTCAGGATCCATACTAGCCACTTAGGAATCCTACAGAGCTGGAAGCTGGCAAGCATATCACTGGGGGTACTGTGATAACTTGAATGCTGACATATTTATGCCCATATCTTTCCAAGGCCAAGAAAAGAAAATAAAATACTTGTGTTTTGGCAAGTTTTACAGTTTTCAGAGAGTAGAAAACAAAAATAGCAAGTGTATAACACGCTTCTCACAAAACCCACCTTTTCCCACATCATAGTGATTTTCTAGCTGACTCTGTAGTCTGGTACTTCACTTATTAGCACCCTATTTTGGGATTTTTTGCAAGACTGGTATAGCACTACTTCTAGACATGCAGCTTGGATGACAACGCAGCTGCTTGTATGTCTGATGCTTTATTGCCTCCAAAACTAGAGAGAGTGAAGGGTATAAACCAGAGTCACAGTATCACAGTATTTGCAAGGTTGGAAGAGACCTTGGAGATCATTGAGTCCAACCTGTAACCCAACACCAACCCATTGTCTAAAGCATGGCACTAATTGCCTCATCCATCCTACTCTTAAACACCCCCANCAGTCAATAGCCCTTGCAGAACAGAGAAGCAATTTGTGTCACTGGGACAATCTTGCTGAGCACTAGCCATTTGGTCAGAAGGGAGTCCAGGTCCTGCCCCTGTCTGGACTCTCTTGAGAACAAAATCTAACAAAATGGCTTTGCAACATCTTTTAGAGGGAATAAAATGGTCATACAGATTTTTGGAAAGTGCTCTTCACTGATTGCAAATGCCAATAGTGGAGTAATTTTTGTGTGTGTGAAGTCTGACTGCAACAATCTGTACATACATAACTATCTGCTCCCTTTTTCAAGTGAGTGTGCAGCATTTACTCTTGTAAATGGGACAAAGCTGAGGACAACTTTGTCATTACCTGGATTTTTGCCTGTGGTCTGTAATGAAACTAAGAATGTTTATAACCCCAATTCAGATTAACCATTATGCAAATAATAAATCACAGATGTTACTATTTCAGCATTTAGCCTAAATGCAGAACAGAGATGATATGTTGCCTATTCCCTCAAAAGCTGATACGAAAATTTTACTGGCAGGCAGACGTCTTGGAGGTCCTAAATTCCTGCATGTTTTTGAGAGCAGTGGTCCACAAAAAAAAGGAAAAGGACAATTAAAACTCTCCCTCATAGGTTTCAGACCAATAACAGTAGTTTTCATTGTTTCCAAAGAGAGCATGTCTATAATTGCCACAACCATAAAGCTCATGTCTTACTGGATACAAGAGGTTTCATATGAAAAAGACCAAATAAACCCACAAACCCCATCCCCCACAAAACCACTCAATAGAAACAAAGATTTAGAAATTCTGCTACTCAGAATTATTTGGTTAGATTTAAGCTATCCCAACCTTTTTCTGTGGTGATAATTCAGTGACAAACATCTGACAACACTTGAAACATCCTTTACATTTTCCTTCTCTCTGCAGCTCTGGTGCACTCTGCATTCTCACATCAAAACAAACACCACCGTTCCACTATTCTTTTCATTTTCTGTAATAAATACAAAGCACTCACAGAACTGGTGAAGTCATTAGACATGTCTTTAAAAGAATGTCTCAGCATGCACTCCTGAGGATACAGTGTTCTTGTCTCTTTAAATAAATCAGCTATGTAGCAGCTAAATTGGGAAAGCAGCCGAAGAATTCCCAAGGGACCTGCTGGCAGAACAGCATCACAGTCCTGTAATACAAAAATATGAACTCTGTGGCATTAGATCTCCTTTATTGTAACACTTTCCAAGATGACTTTGGATAACAAAGCATAACAGCAATCACAGAATCATATGGGATTTGAGGGCAATGACAAAATCACCCAAGCTCTCCACCTCTCTTCCTGTCTGGAGGTGCTCTCAGCTCTGTGTCAACCACAAGCAAGACAGACCACTGTCAACTGGCATTTGCATTTGAGTTAAATACCTATAGTGGTTATGCTACGATTCCTGGCAGTGCAAACCTTTGGAAGCATGTGGGACAGGCACTCGGAATCCCTAAACAGGTCTCACTCTGCTCCTGTTTGGACACAGGGGAAGTCACCAGCAACAATCTGAGGCAGCAGATGAGGCTGAATAAAAAACAAAACCCCAAACACTCTTTTGTTGAAACAAATTCTTGATATCTCTAAGGCATGAGTAAAACTCTTTCCTCTTTAAGGTAGGAGAGTGTTTTTCAGGCCCAAACTCCATGCAGGTAAAGACAGGAGATCTCTCTTAAGCATGAGATAAGACTTTAATAAAACTGAGCCCTGGGAAATAACCTCTATGATTTTTGCCCCAAGGAAGGGTTTCAAATCCTAGGCAAAATTGAAAAACCTGAACCCAGATGGCTTGAATCACAACCTAGGGCCTGGCTTTTGCAGTTTTCATGTCTATCTGATGACAACAGCCTCACACACAACTACTGGAAGTTCATTCTTACAAGAACAGGTTGAGGTATTGCTAACTGTGAAAATATATGACTGTGACAGATAAGGAAAAAATAACTTCTCTGAAGTCTCTCAGAAATAATGCTTTCTGCTGAGATTCAGCAGGAAAGCAACAACCAGTGCTCTGACTTATATACAAGTCAAACATTCACCTGACGTTCAGAAAAATAACAACTGTTTTGTATATGTCTGCAGTAGCCAGATGCTATGAATCTTGTGCAGCCTCAGGGAATATGAAGTTGCTTGAAAACATGTGATTTGATATTACGAAGAGAAGAATAACCTGACAAATTTTGCTAAAGAAACATTACCAAAAGCATCCAACTGTTCCAATTTCTCTCTCATGCAATGTCTCCATGGTACCCAACAGGAAGGACAAAGTACAAGCTTGCCACCAGATAGAAAGATCCAGAGCCATTTTTATAGTGTGCACTCCATTTCCAATACAATATTTAAATCTGGCATCACTAAAGGAATCAGCATCTGTTTATCACCCAAATAATAAACCAAATATTGTATTGAAGATTAGTTACACATGTTAATTGTGAAGTCTACAGATATTTCCCAACAAAATGCAAAATTTAAGAGAAAAACTACTTCTAATTTACTAAAAAAATAATTCATCTCAGATAATTTTGAGAGGAGGCAGGCTTTTAAAGCTCTTAACTTTGTGGCCCATTTATTCTCTTGATATTTAGAAATATTCTGGGCTGTGTTTGGACAAGATGGTTTCAGCATACTCTTAGAAGGTAAAGTTACAAAGGCAGTGACTAAATGCTGAAGGGATTTATCTGCTCAACACTGAGGCAGCCAAAGATGCATTCCTGTACAGTCATGGCCAATGAAAAAAACTCCTTCTGTGCCATGAGACATATGGTAACTAGGTCCACACAAATAAACAAATAAAAGCAGTTTCTCTCCTACTCTGGCTCCCCACAGATGAAAAAAAAATCTTGAAGCAGCAGGAGACTAGGCTTTTTAAAAATACAGAAACTGTTTTTGTTTTATTTTTGTAGTTATGAGGAAAGCGGCTCTAATTTGGCTTGTAAAGTACAATCAGAACTGAAATAAAATATTGCTCTTTTCTGCTAAAATCCTTGCTGCCTAGTGCTTTATCCCAATGGTTAGTCAAAATAAGTCTTAGGAACGGTATTGGTCCCAAATGCTGCTTATCAGCTCCCAGTCCAACCTCTAGGATGGAGCATTTAAAGATGAAGTTGCAGACAAGATCTAGTAACAGATGGTAAGGACCACAAATTTCCTTAGTACAGTGGTAAGTGTCCCCACCTGGTGTGTGGGAGACCCAGGTTCAATTCCCGCCAGGGAGACAGTGTTAAGAGTTGGACTCGATGATCCTTGTGGGTCCCTTCCAACTCAGAATATTCTGTGATTCTGATTCTGTGATTCCTGCTGCAGGTTGGAAAAAAATGTCTCCAATCTAAGACAGGATAACATGCTTGCAACAAGGACCTGTGAAACAGTTGGTGTTGCAAGTGATGGGTAATGATGAGATTTAACTTCATAATTTCAATGTGGATATTGACTTCCCCCAGATCCTTCAGAGATGATGTTTTCAGTCAGGCAGCTGGACATTTATATATCTATTTTGTTAATCTATAGGCATTGTGTACTGACTACAGCTTTACTAAGAATGCTGAGCCAGCTCCCATGAATATATGGCATAGACAGAAAGCTGACATATGGGCTAATTACCTTATTTAAGAGTAGAGGCAGAAATACACCCCTAAATAAAGCATGTTTGTGGTGGCTATTTAAACTTCATCCAAGAACACCAGACAAACAGATGTTTTATACAACTCTAGAGCATTACTGACGAATAGACTGCTTATATTTGACCACTCATTTTAACGAAATTAACCAGTACAATTCAGTGGCACACAATATCTACTTCAAGAATCAGGAGAGCCCCACTTCTTAGTACTGGTTTCTAATGCAAAGTCTGCATTTTTGTTTCTCCCTCAGGAATAACATGAATCAAGCACAATGCTTTTGTGGGTCCCTGGTTGTGGCTTAGCTCAGGGTTAAGAATAATTTTATTTGAAATATATTCACTACTATATGTAGATGAAATGAAAAAATACAATAGCTACTTTTGATCAGAAGCAGATCATATTAGTGAGCCTAGAACCATAAATGAATATTAGTCTCCCACTAGTAAAAAAACATCTCAGACGTTCTAATACTTTTGGCATATACAGAAGGTATTGGAGTTCACTGACTGTCAGTGGGTTTATTACTCCATGTTTCAGGATCTTTGCTTTCAGCAACTTTCAATACCTAAATTGTAGTAAATGTGATTTTATTTCCCAAGAGTTTTCTTCATCACTATGTTCTTGAAAAAAAAAATATTTACACGAAACACCACCCAGGACTGAGCTCTGCCTGTCAAGTAAATGGTAAGGGCTAAAGCTACATAAGTGAAGCCAATGTCTAGTTCACCCTGTTCTCAATTACGTACTTTCCAGAATTTCTGAGTCTGCGATCTTGTTCTGGCAACTTCAAACAATATTTCATCTAAAACAGAATAGGTTTTCTTTCAGGGTTTTTTGAAATTAAATAGGCTTGTAGAGTGTTCTAGTTCTGGACTTGTCTCCAGGCCACATGATAGCTCTGCCAAATGCTGGGGAGAGGGTGAATCTATAGCCCATGAGTACTACTCTACTTAGAGGTATTCTGCAAATTATAAAATTTCACATATTGGCTTCTCAGAAGGTCTTTTTCTGGATGCATTTTGGCAATTGCAAGGAGTACCTTGTTCTGGCCAACAAATGTGACCATTTTTGCATTGCTGCAGAAAGCTAAGTCTCCATCTGGTTTAGAGTGTCCAAAGTTCCTTTCTGGAGTGTTAGGGACATCAAGACATGGGTTCCGCATGACAGGGAGGTTTCTGTAGTCACTTCTCTTTTGTGCTTCTTCTCCTAGGAAATATCATAAGGTCCATCTGCTCTCCTCAAAGTTACACTCTAATTTTACCCATTGACACCTGAACTTGTGCTTGTTCATGAATTACAGCCTGATCTCCTACTTCACTAGAAATTGCAGGTTGCCTTCAGTCTGTCAAAAACTGTAGCTTTTCTAGTTTTTGTATTATTCTTTCAAAGGAACACATTTTGTTGGCTGGATATGCTCCATAGCTGTCCTTCCACCTCTACAGATTAACACATATTAACATGTGTTTATGATTATTTTGAAATCATTTTTAGAAGAAAAAAATGCTTGTTACCCAACACAATCCCTGTATCAGCTTTCCCTTTCTTTAATACTGAATACTGGCTATGGAAGAAGGAAACAAAATCTAAAAATGAAACACTTTCTTGTATCCACACAACTCTTTCCCCCTTGCTTTCCATGACCTTGGACTGCAGTATTAGCTTTGCAGTAAGCAGTCTGGGAAAATAAATTAACTAAGGTCTTGATACCATATGCCTAAAGAGTTTCCACATGTTTAGGAGAAGGGAACTCAAAGTACTGAAAACAATACTAACGTCACGCTTTTGCAAGCTTTCCATTTTTATTTGTTAAAAATATCTCCCCAGACTTTCCCATAACTACATGTTCATGGCTGTGTCACCTCCAGCTGTGATCTCATTAGATGTCTCAGGCAGAGCAAGGTCAGGTCTAGCTGAGAACTTCCAGGAAAGGCCATGGTGGAGCATGCGATACCAGTAATACTGGATACCAAAACGTTGGTTAACAGCAACCATAATTTAACAGTGGTCTTTACTACCCACAAAACCCCCCTGTTGTTTGACAATGAAACTCAGCAGCAGCAAGTGAATTAACAGCTGTTTGTGTTAACAACTTCTTGTAGGTCATAAATGCAAACCAAACATGCAAAGGTGGTCTGGGTTCGGAAAAAGACCACTTTGCTTTATGTGTGTGGTAATGGGAGAAGTAGACTGGATCAGCAAAGGACATCTACAAAAGTACTGTGGAATTTCAGATGAGCTTTGACACATGCTTTCAATGAGTGTAAAGATCTGCTGGGCAGTCAAGGGAAGAGGCACAATGATTACTGCTGAGTGTTTCTGTGAGCCCAGAAGTAACATCAGAGTCATTCACATAGTATGTATGGAAATCGTTATGGAAATCACAGAATTTATGAACGAGAGGAGTTATACAGGACATGAGATGTCAATTCCAGGTGCTACCTCTGGTAGAGGAAACTCACTTTACTTGGCTAGTCTCCTAACGTGTTTGTTGAAAAAAAACCCCTTGCTTTTCCTTTGAAAGAGGATAAGCAAGTCTCTAGAAATAAAATGGCTAGAAAATGACCTAAATTTAGATTGTTGCAGAAGGTGGTTTCAGGTGAAAACATCTTATTTGACTTTTGGAGGGATTTGGCAAGCTTCCTTTATTTTGAAGAGCCTCTAGTGACCTGAAACCTCTTTTGCACTGTCTTTGTTGATGAGTGAGACAGCTGAGGTTCTGTTCATGGAGCGTAAAACCAGCTTGGTTCCTCCTTCTCAGTCATGACAAGCAGCCTTGCAGTAGTAAGCTCATACTCTGACAGTCCTACTTTATTAGCTTGGATGTTTCCTCACTAGTCTGGCAAGAGGATCTTTGCTTTGTCAGCTCAAACTGTTTTCATATATAATGTCATATTTGCATTTCTTTCATGATGTCATTATACTCAAATCTACACTTCCTCTTTTTGTCCTGTGAACAGCAGTTTGATGTTCTGTTTCCTACTTCAGTTTCCAATACTCAAAACAAGCACACGATTCAAGTTCACAGGAGTTTATCTTTAAACCTGATGACAAACAAATCATGTCCACACATCATGCCTGCTTCACAGTCTCACACCAGGTCAAAGGGACTGGGGACTCAGGAAGTTCAGAACAACATTCATGTACGTAGCTTAACATGCATAGAGGTTGTATTTTTTAATGACTGAAGCTAAGATTTGGGATCCACACCACTGTGATATATTCAAGCAGTCTGAGAACCCATATATGCTGTATAACCTGCAGCTCCCACTGACTGTAGCTGATTTTGAGAGTGCTCTTGTATCACTCAGAACAAGATGCTTATTAGAGTGTTTTTATCTAAATGTAACTATTGAAGCCTTGGATAGAAGGCGCTGAAGACTGTGACACACATTTCCATACACCACATCTCTCTAGGATTTACAAGGATGAAGAAGTCTTCAGAAAGTCTGTTTTATTCAGAGGAATCAGACTCTCATGTTCATTAGGGAGGACAATGACAAACAGCAAGAAAACCTTGTGCAACTTAATTATTTACTTTCCTCTGCTGAATTCAAGAACTAAGCCGTAGGCATTCGACCTTGAAAACCATTAGCTAAAAAATGTTTGAACACTGGGAACCTGGCAACACAGTACTCATGCCAAACGCAGCAGACAAGGACAGGTACAAAAGTTTTGTAGAAATAAGTAGAAGCGAAATTGAAGAGACACATTTACTTTGCTGTGCTAGGGTGAACTGCAAAACTTTGAAGAATGGCTTCTTGAAGGACTGGTTGCTACACTGACAGAGAAGAGCAAGGATGGTAACCTTATTAGCAACATTTACTTGCTGCAGCATGCAAGTCAACTTGGAAAAATGGGTGAAATAAAACCTTGCAAGATTAAAAGAAAAAAACAGAATAGTGGTTCAGTATCCACTTCTCCCTGAGAACACCTGAAGATGCAATAAACCTACCGGCACTCTGTCAGTCATACTGAGGACACAAGAATAGGAACAGATGAGCCAGCATCAAAAACCGATTGCTTAGAGAACCACCAAAAAGCTAGATATGGCATACAGCTAACCTTTTAACAATGCACGAGAACAGTGGTATCTAAATAATACCTTCTAAGTATTAGTTTTTAGGTTACTAGAAATTGTGACATGTGAGCAGTGGGGAGAAAAACAAACAAAAAATCCTAGCCACATGCAATTTGGAGGAACTTGTATCAAAGACACTCTGTAATTTTTCAGTGGCCTTAAATTGGCTCCCAAGCATTGCTCAGGACATTGTAGAAAATGAATGACAGCTCCAAAAGCTGCTGCTCTCAACTATGCCTTATTAAAATTATACATGTGCAACCACTTAAATAGACTAACTACTGTCCTGTTTACAGTAGGTCTTCCAAAAGACATGAAAAATAAATCAACCCCCTTGTCTTTATAATCAACGCCTCTTGTATGCTTTGCAATATGCTGTGTCTGCACACAAGCCTGGAGACAAGTTGATCCCACACATAGGGCTGTACTTGCTGTTAGAGGCTCCATAACCACACAGATTTTCTGAATAATGTATTTCACTTCTCAGAAAAATACTTAATAACATGGAGGTATTTTATTAATTTGTGCACATAACTCTAATCAGAGATTTATTAAGTTGTGCCCTTTTTAAAATCCCAAAACGAAGCAAAACAAACAGGGAGTTTCAACACACATTCAACCTACAGGACACAGCACTTTCAATTTTGTGCATCCCTGGCAAATATAAGTATCCTCCTGGCTTTGTAATTTTTCAGGCTCAGAGTAAAATAATCAGTCCATTTCTTGGTGGATAATAGAGTTTTTGGCAAACAGAATTTCATGCAATGCCTTGGATATAACATGAACAGCACATACAGGATATATCAAGGCAAGGCACAAAGGCAGGGGAAGAGAAAACTACTTGTTTGAGAAACAGGTGAACCTAACTGTGGAGAGGTTTTGTGCCACAAGTTGAAAGTTCCAGGTGAATGCAGTGCATGTGAAGTCAACTAGAGGAGTACCTGGCACTATGATTATGTTCCTTGGTCTCTGGGCAGGAGGGAAGGCGAGTGTAAATCAGGATAAAATTAATTCCACAATGCCACACTTGTGAAGGCAGTTTGGTGATAAGTGAAACTAGGTTTGGAAGCCAACAAATCCAGCCTAGGACAGCCTTTTTCCTGTTCTGAACAGGTAAAATTTGGGGACCTTTATCAGTTGAATGCTACTTGTATGTTTGCATAGCTTTCCCAAGATTTTGGGGAGTTCCCTGCTTTTTTTAGAGCCATGGTCGTGGCAAATCCCTACATGACCGGCTTGTCACTACCATCAGAATGGTGCAACGAGAGCCATCCACACACAGAACACACCAGAAGGTACAATGACAGGTGACACAGCAAATGTTCCAACAACTCTAACCAGTACTAACTGTACCTGAGCCATCAGTGCCCCACTGTAACCGTCAGCCTGAGAGAACTACATCAAAGCAGTGCTTAAGCCAAACCTTCAGAAGTTATCCATATATGAAAGCATGATGGTACAACATAGTCTACACAGATGGCTTGCAATTTGGAGGCTGAGCACCTCAGATACAGCTGCAATCACAAAACTTTGGGCTGGAGGAACCAACAAAGTTTGTGGCTACTCCCAGTAAAAGCACCTGACAACTCATTTGGGCTTCCATACTACAACTGGCAGGAGGTTCAAGAGAGACATAGTACAAAGCTACTAATGAACAATCAAATCAAAGTATGTGCCAGCTACCTCTTTTAGATGCAAGAAAGGATTTCAATTCATTCATCTCTAATAAAAAATAAAAGAGCCAGGGTCAGATTTGGTAGACATTACCTTTGCCAGGTCTCCAGAATTTCCTTTGCTCTTGCAGTGGCACATCCTGAGAGCACATCAATTACATGATTTCTGCTTTTGAAACATCTTTCTCTTTCCTGTCCTTAAGCTTCTTACTCTCAGGAAGAGAAAGGTTCCAAGTAAAAATAAATCCAATTTTTAGAAGACACCAATTATTATTTCTGAGATGAATCTTGCCTCAAAATTTGTCCTCATGCTATAGCTAACTCTCAGTGGGCAGAGAAAGAAACAACCCATTCTACTACACTCCTACTCTCACCTTCTTATCTAGTACACATCTTGCCTTACCCTTTTTATAAATCAGGTGTCCTTTTAGCAGCTTCAGCTTTAAAGATTCACAGGTGTCCTCCCTAATCTTCCCTCTGCAGCTGTCAACACCCTCCACCTTCATTAAAACTCTTTGTCTGCAAGTTTAGTGTATTGGCTATAATTGCTTGCAAATGCTGTTTAATGAAACATTATTAGGAGTTTGTTCTAAAACCTCACACTACTTTTTCTTTAGGGAAAGAAATCTGTTAGTAGCAAAATTTTCAAAAGAGGTCCCTGCACAGTCTGTTCAGTAAAGATCAGAGACTCTGGAAAATCTGACAAAAAAGGATGTAGCTGGAGCTTAGTTGTGAATTTCAGCCCAGAGGCAATTGTCTCCTCTACAAGAATGTGCCTAGTAATAAGAGTCTTAGATAAGTGTATAATTGAATTTCTGTTGTAATTAAAAAATCGATCATTTCCTGTAGTTTAAGCATTGACCTGTGGCCTTTTTTTCCTGCAATTTTAATACTGACAAAGACAATACTGTCATTTGCATAACAAAATGATAGCATGACTCTACATCTATTGACTATCACTTTTTAATCCTAAAATGTAGTTTAGGCCTGAGGAAATATGTGTTTAGGGAAATAAATTCTTCTTTCAGAAGTAGGCATTTGATCCTGCTGTTGGCTCTGGAGCACATGTCGAAGCATAAGCTATGTATGAGCAGAACTTTATCCTCTGCTAATGTGACATTTTCCAAATGACACTGTTCACAAAAAATAATTTATGGCTTCCCTAAGGGTTTGGGGGTTGGTTTTCTTACCATCTGTTGGTGAAGAGGTAGCCAAAAGGACCGTGTAACCATAGGGTCTAACTCTGAAGTGACTATCTCAAGCATCATTGAGAAAAGGTCACAAACTGAGTCACAGAAAGTGGACATCAACCTCTGAGGAAGAACATGTATCTACCTTCTCCTGACTCCAGATCATATCTTTTAAACAGATGAAATTTAAAAACAATTCTAACACCAAGCAATGCTGACTGTCAAGCTGAGAACTAAGCAGGGTCTTAAGTGGGGAACTACATAGCTGAATGATGGGGCCTTGCTTTAATCTCGAAATAGCACCTCTGGTAATAGTCTGAAAGAGGAGGACCCTGGAAATGAATGAGTGGAGGCTGACACTCCTTTACAGATGCTTTTCATGGAGTTCTTCCTTCTCTGTCAAAGGGATCGAGACACATCTGCTATTATGGGTTAGATTAGGCAGCTGGGACCAATTTTGTGGGTTTCATCTTTCTTTTTTCCCAATACTGCAGAAGAATTTGCTTAGAGGAAAAGAAGTAATTGCATTAGCATTGAAAACAGATCACTCTCAGAAAGTTATATTCTTTACGTCTAACCACTTTAATAAAATTTACTTAAGGCATAAGAGCAGAGTCTAGAACTGCAAATGTTAATATTTTGCTCCATCTTTCTCTATGTGTTCTTACATAAACATACAAATACTGGTATTTTTTAATGTATGTATTTACAGGAGACCATTCACTATTGAGTGTGTGTGTATACACAGTGACATATTTAATTTTGATGCTTTGGCAAAGGTGTCTAAAAAAATCAGTCTTGTCTGGTATACTGCAAAGCAGCAACACTGACCACTATGTTTTCGAAAGAAATAGCAGTTTATTAGGAGTGGTAATAGATTTTTAGTTGCAACAGTATCAACTGACACTGCTAAGGCAATGTTGCTCAAGGATGAGCAAACATGAGTTTAGCAAATTATTCTGGTCTCTCCCAGACTCCACCATATACCATGCCAGGAAAGACTCACTGAGGAGCTCAGTGACATGGTCAGAACGATCAAGTTAGAGAGAGGCTTTTTCCGGGTACTTAGGAACTTTCATTCCCATTCTTTAATGTGTTTTTTAGAAGCCAAGAAACTGATGTGGGGAAAATTAAGGATGGATGTGAGGTCTAAAATCCGTAGGCTGAAGATCACTGTAGGACTTCTGGTGAATTTTGTGCAAAACAAAAAAGGATTTCTATGTATTGTGGGATAGGAAAACATGTAGTGAAAGGAAAACATGTCTCTTGAAAGTAATTTTTTCTGCTGCTGATCGCATAAAATTATTATTTTTTTACTCTTTCATCGACATTCCAGTCAGCTGATAGTACAGATAGATGGAGTGAAAAGCCTTCCAACCTTGAAGGACATCAGTTCTTGCATCTGGGTTTTTCTAAGAGAATGAAACACCAAAGCTTCCTCTCCAGGCTTGCTTTCTGCAGTCTAGGCCCTTCCTGATCTTTGAAACTTACCTTTCTTGTCCTCAATAAATTATAAAGGGCTGTTTCCCTTTCATAAAATTCTCTCTCTTGGAAATAATTTTTTTCCATTAAAAATTTTATATACTGAGAGTTTCAAAGTAGATTTCCGCTGCAAAATTATCCTAATGGATCTATTTTAACTAACCTGAAAAAGGACACTGATACTTGCTGTGATAAGAAATGATAAGGAAGTCTACTCATACCATCTAATATCAGCTTCTTAATGAGGCACCTAAATGAAGATTGTAGCAGTAATAGGCTTCCATTGAGTTAATGGAGCAAGATGGGATCTTACAGAGAACTATTTATGAGAACTGGATGTATGTCTCTCTGCTAACTAAAGAGGGAACTTCAGGCCTCATGAACCCTTTGGTGCTACAGAAATGGAGATAAGTGAGCAATATTATCTCTTTGATAGCAGAGAGAAGGCATTAGTGCTCTTCCTGGTGGGTGACAGTAGACTGTGACTTCTTCCCAGAAGATGACATCCCCTGAGGACCTACACATATGTTATGTGTAAGGATGCTCTAGATGCTTAATCCTGAATTTCTTAAGTGTTTTTCATTGACCTTCAGAGTTCAATGGGGCACATTACACCAGACATGCTTAAGCAGAGACTGCATAAATGGCAGTAATGGGCCATACTACTGACTAATAGCTACAGAACAGTTTGCAGCACAGTATATGTTCCCCATTCAGGCCTTAACACACACTCTGAATTTCAAGGAAGATTAATTCACTTGTCACTTCTGTGGTACCACACATGCTATGATTGTCTGGTCATAACAACATGAAAGTCTGTATGAACAAATTTACCCAGAGAAAGACATGATGTCTAAAGTGATTTCATCCCTCAAGGAACTTTGTTTGGCAGCTATTACAGGTAAAAACAATGCATAACTTTAGAGCAATCTAACAAAACATAGGGTTTAAAAAATCTTTTTGCAGCTGCAGAGTGGAGTAAGGGGAAGAAGAAACACATCCACAATAAAATATAAATGAAGTTCTCCACCCTCAAACCCAGTTGAAATCTCTCGAGTGTCAAACAGATGAATTGCCTTCCTGCTCAGCCTTGGTGCAGGATTTGAGCCAGGCCAGAATGTATACTGAAACTCTCCTCAGAAAGGCCTATCTGAGTCATTTCCCTTCTGGCATCACAAAACTCAAAATGGCCCTGCTGGCTGGTTTCCAGTGCACAGAGTGCCTGTAAATTCCTCTGAAGTTGTTGATAGATGCTGGTACTTATTCTGTAAGAAGGAGACAAAATTAAAGTTGCCATGGATTTATTAGAGATACTATTTCATGTGACACACAATGACCTACCTTCCAAGCCTTTTGCAATAAAGGCTTGCTAATACTCTAGAGCCTCTCCCGAGATTTCTTTTAGAAGGCACCAGGACTGTGCTTCAGTGCAGTTCCTGTTAGTCTCAAGCTGCTGGAGTTGCTTGGCAGAACCATACATCAGCAACATCCACCATTCATCAAGGCCCTAACTTGATTTTACTGCTTCTGTACTGCTGTTTATGACTTTCCCCCCATGTATTGCCATGGTCACAAGGAATACACATTATTCTACAGAATACAATGCCTGTGTTTCTGCCTTCCAGGAAAAGATGTCAGAAGTCACATTACCTGTGCTCATGGGGCTGGGCTCCTTCCTCCTGTTAACTCTCTGGTGCTAATTTTTTTTATGCAGACCCAAGGCTGATGTATCCCACCTTGTTTGAAAGAACATTACACAGAGCCCAGGGAAATATAACGGTTGCATGGGAGTGAGGAGCAGCAGCTGTGTCAGCATGGTGCTCACTATCATTACACACCCAGGTTACATTATAGTGCACTGCTGGGATTTCTGGGATGAGTTTTTGTTTCAGCAATGGTGCATGAATCACTGCTGCCACACTCAGAGGAATTACGAGCAGCACTGAGATTGTGTTGATTTGTCTCTGTTAGTGCAGAAGACTGTTGGTTTTGGTGTTTCCAATACCCTGTGCAGGGGTTACAAGTCAGCTCTTGTCACCATGACAGCAATGACTACCAAAATAGAGAGGGCTCAGGGAGTCTGCTGTTATCCTCAGAGAGTATCTTTGTGCTCCTTTGTCTTGTTGCATAATACATTTTGTTTGTGCTCTGAAGAGTTAATTTTAACTGGCTGAAATACAGCTCAGGAGAATGGCCAGTGATCTGGAAGACAGAAGTGCTGGGGTTTTTATTTCATTCTGCCACTGGTTTGCACTGCAGATTTGAGCAGACCAGCCTAGAGCTGCAACAGGTTCAGGAAAAACATCTCCTGACCTGTATTTGGATACAGATACCGGCATGTGATTTATTACCCCATCAGCAAGCCTAATGCTAGCTTAGCACTGACTTCACAGCAAATAAGCTTTCTCATTAAAATCACCCAGGTGATAGATGTGCTGGGAGAGACTTTCCCTGGGTGAGGTACCAGTGGTGGCATAGGATGCAGCACGAGATCTTTCCCCTGGTCCTGTGTGGAGGCTCCTGCTGGGCTGGGCATCACTTCACCTTGGCCCCTGCAGCTTCTGTGTGTAGGGGCTGCAGCACAGAGCTGTGGGAGAGCACCTCGTGCTGGATCTCACTGTGGCACCATCCTGCAGATGTGAGGCACGGGCAGAAGTGTGGTGTGGGAGCAAGCAGCATGAGTGAGTCAAAGCAGAGCATGAGCCGAGCTCAGGAAAGAAGCAAAAGCTACATGTAAATATAGATTAGTGTGCATGCCTTAAAAATACACACTCATATTCTTATGACCTGACAGCACATTGTTTGAGCAAGCATTACCTACGCTGAATATTGTTTCCCCATGGGAGAAAAATGAGGCACAGACAACAACTGATTTTCTTGGGATCACATAGAAAGTTCAAGGTACAGTTCTGGGGCTGGTCATGGACTGGATTTACACTGTGTCATTGTGAGGTACATAGTAACTTAAAAAACTTCATGTTTCACTATTAAAATCCCTCTTCTAATGTCCAACATCTCCTATAAAGACAAATGCCATCCCAAAATCTCATTATTCAAAGAAAAAAAAGATCTCTGAATAGAATGTTATAAAGAACATTTTTATGAGACTTACTTCCCTAATTAGAAGTTACCAGGGCTTTACCAGAGCAGTCTTAAAGTGTTTGTGGGGAACATTGAATAAAACACAGCTTTTTGCTAAGAGTGAATGTCTTCCATTATTAGTCACAGCTAGTGGCAAGATCTGTCCATTATGTTTTGGCATCCATGGATTTGCTCCTGACTGTGGACTCATCCTTATGAGTGCAAAAAATGAAGAGAATCTTTTTCTTTTAGCTGAAGAAAGTTACATGGCACAAAGGTATCATAACAACAAAGCAGAGGGACTGTCTGGAAGAGGTAAATGCACTGTCTTTCATAATAGGGGAAGAGTTTAATGAGAAATCTGTAATGTTTTTAGGAGTACCTATGAGTCCACCACAGAATTATTAATGGTAGCTGAAATGCCAATCAGAAATGTTGTCACAAAACCTCCTCAAAACAGAAAAAAAAAATATTTAAAAAGCCAAACAAAATGAAATCAACCACCAAAAGCAACACAATCTTTTTTGTTCCACACCAAGTTCTCTGAAGAAGCTTTGCCAGAACTGTTTTCCTATAAATCTGCTCCTCTGTGTTGTTAGTTTTTCTTCCAACAGCACTATACAGAAATGCAATGACTCTCACATCTGTTAGGCCATTATTATTTCATGTGTGGGGGTGACATTGCTGCTTGATGATGCATGGCAATGACGCATAATGGCCTGGTGACGTGAGTGGGCTGGCTTGTCCCTCTCTGTCACTGGGAGACTCTTATGGGTTAGGAGAAGAAGAGATACAGATTTTATTTGGCATAGCAGCGGTATAATTTTAAGTGCAAGCAGCAGAATAGAGATGTCATGTTGGAAGGGGCTCTGAACAACCTGATCTAGAGGAATTTGTCCTTGCCCATGGCAAGAGGGTTGGAACTAGGTGATCTTTAAGGTCCCTTCCAAACCAGGCCATTCTATGATTCTGTGCTTTCACAATTCTATAATTCTATGCTCCATTTGTGAGGCATTGAACAAGCTTTGAAAGCACGAGTAGGGCAGTATAGGAAGAGTGCACAGAAACTAGATGATAGGTGTAACCACTGAGCAGATCCAAACAAGCTGTTTAGGATTCTGCATCTCACCAGGTGTTTCAAAACAGAAACTGATGCTAAGTCTCAAAAATACTCTGTTTCTAATCCTGTATGTGAAAAAAAAATGCTTAAGATTCTTACTGGTATGAGAGAGGAAAAATGTGGGGAGCAGTTGTTTTTTTTCCTTAATAAACCTCTGTGCAGTATATGAGTGCTGCTTATCAATTCAAAGGATCTAAGCTATATACTGAATAATGAACATAATAATTTGTGTGTGGGGGGGGAAGATTATGGAAGCAAAAGATCTTCCCATTTTTATTCTTCTGATGGGTTCTTAAATTTTCTTTCAGTTTTGAATCATAATATTTTGCCGAGCTAAATAAGGTGAGCTGCTGTGGTTTTCTCCAAAGTTATTTCTTCATCTGCTACAATTTAACTACATCTTCCTTTAACCTTTCAAAATGAAACTGCATACTGTCCCACATTTGAACCCACACAAGCCATTTATGACAGTGCCAGTACTCTCCTAACATTATTGGATATTACTGATACCTTAAACCAACATTTTTTAGTCAATGTACATAAGCATCATATGGGCTATATTATAACCACAGTTGCTTTTTCTCATGGAGGAAGTTCCCCTGCTTCCCTGGTGTCTGCTGAGTAGGGTTTATGGCTTTTTTCCACTAGAGATGGGGTCTCCAAGGCACTGGTGGGTGATGACTCCTTTCAGAGTTCTTAGTCCTGTTTTCTTCCTGCTCTTTAGTTTTGGATGAAGAAAATCAGGCCCAGTTGTGCACGCCATGCCATTGCATGTGCTGAGCACACAGCTCTCACTTTGGATGCCCCTTATAGTGCTGTATGTGAGCACTCAGAACTCGTTCTGGAGCGTTTTGTTGCCAGTGATTTAATGGGAATACTATTGTGGCTGTATGCACTATCCAGTGTCAATTTTGCCAGCAATGCGGAGGGACATCTTAGGGGTTTCATGTGAGTTACTTCTAACCCTGAAGTCCCTCAGACAAAAGCGGTAGTTTTGATTTTCAAACTCTTTTGCTTTGCTTTTCAGCACTTCTGTTCAAAGGTTACAGCGTCTGTTTTCTTTGTGACTCCTGCAACAATTGCCTTTATGAACACAGTCTCAAACAAGACATTTAAAAGAGAAAGAAAAAGAGATTGATAAAAGAAAGAACAGGTTTATTTAACAGTCAAAATAAATTTATTTACAATCCTCATAAGTGTTCAGCTACATGATAAAAGTAAAAAGAAATATGACTAGTTCGCTTTTCATGAAAATCAATCTTCTGTCTATTCAAATCCCCTTTTACCAAGAACTTTCTGTTTAGCAAGAGATGTGAGTATCCTACTTGCCTCCCAGCAAAGTTTTCTAAAGGTAAACATAGACTAGCAGCTGAATCCACAGATTCACAGAATATTATGAGTTGGAATCCATCACTTTCCTGACAGCTGCTTTGTTGAGGTTGTTACCTAAAGTGTGATTAACCATTGACTTTTAAATGCTTATTATCTATTTCAGAAACTGTATTTCACACATTGTAACAGCTCAGCAGAGCAAAAGCTGCTGTGGCATTATCAAGTTTTCTTTTACAGTAGTTTTCCATTTGAGTCAATTTTCTCTTAATACGTAATTAATTACAGGCAGATCTCTGAACTCCGTTTAACATTTGCCCAGTTTAACTCCTGTGGTAAGTTTTGAAACCCTCAGCTGACCATCTCCAGTTCTTTGATATTGGAAACCTGGAATCAGCCTGAGGTTTGCATTATCTCTGCAAACCTAAAATACGATTACTCTTGGGCATTGTAACAGAACTTCATCTACTCTCAGAACTCCTAAAATGCAAGAAATAAAGGGAAATGACTGTGGTGTTTGACATGACGACCTGAGCTGCATGGGTAGTGTAAAAATGAGTGGGCTCTTCATCCACTGCCTTCTGAATTGGGTGTGAAGGCAGTAGACTGCTAGAAAGGAGAAACTTCAGTTAATGATGTTGTCTTATCCCAGTCTGCTACAGGGTAATAACGCAATTAGGAGAGGCCGGCTGACTAACAATCAGACTGTTATTGTAGAATGTAGGAAGGTTTTTCTTACCACCTCTCAGAAAATAGAGGCAGCTTTTCTGATGGACAAAACCACATCCTTTCTTTCCCCTGCCCGCCCGCCTGCCTGTCTGCCTCCCTTCCTTCCTTCATTTCTCTCTTTCTTTCTGTTTCTCCTTTCTTTCCTTTCAACATAACTCTTTGTTTTTGAGCCTTTAATGGCAGAAAATGGCATTTGGGCATGTCTGCTCCTTGCTGTGATCTGTTCATCCTCCCCAAGGAGCCTGGGACAAGCATAAACATGTGGTTGAAATGGGAGCCCTTATCTGTGCAGGGCTAAAGCCTTTTCTGTCAGGACAGTCTTGCTGATCTGAAGCAAAGTCTGGATCAGTGCTCTCCTAAATGGCTTTGAACTGAGGAGGGTATAACGGTGAAAACAAAGCACTCCAGCTGTGTTTCTCCCTATTTCCCTAAAGCATGAGGGATCCTGGCCTTGGTGTGGATTTTTTTTCACTCAGTTCCATTAATTTTACTAAAGCAAGAGCTAGCAGCTATTTTTATGGGGAAAGCTGTACACCTTGTGGAGTAGTTTAGTTTTCCAAACCAGTCAAGGGGATTTCAGACACATATCTTCCATTTGCTTTAATACACTCTTACTTTAATGAAAGATATGTGTCTGAATCCCCCGGGCTGCTTTGGAAGTCTCAACTATAGAGTGTGATTTAAAACCCACTGAGATCAAGTCTCTCCACTGACGTCAGTGGGTCCCAATGTGAAAGAAGTTCCTGTATATTTTCTACAGCTCCTTCTGGAACATTCAAGATTAACTTCAGCTAAGAGAGGAGGAGAGGACACTGGTGTTCTCAGTGATACAGAAAAGCTTTTCAGGGACCTGTTTTCCACCTGTCAGGAAAGATTCCCCTACAGAAACCAGCAGGGGTGATTTTCACTTGGAAATGGTAAGGAAAAAGAAATAAGGCCATGGGAAATATGGAGCATTTGTTTGTTTTTCTTTGTATGTGGGATGTAGTCCTCTCTCTCCTATCACTAAAATTTTTGCTGCTGTTTCTAGTGTCTGACAGTGGCAGTGCCGCTTGTTTCTTCTGCAGGCAGGAAGACGTAGTTTTGCTGCCCACGTGCATCCAAACTAGAGGTTTTACATTCTCTATAGACATTTGAGGAGCATTTGGTATGTTTGGACCATGGAGAATATAAGATTTGAATTTTGTGTTGTATATGAAGTGCTGCAGGGACAAAGCAAAGGTGCTTCTCATATTCCGGGGAAAGAGCTGTGGGCTCAATAAAACTGTGGCTCTGGCTGTGTTCACAGCTGAGAGAGTGTTGTGTGACTGTACAGCTGCCAATTGATATACTGGAGAGTCTAATTAATCATTTAATAGACAAAGTCACCACAGCACTGGGACTCTCTTAGCTCCACAAGAACTGAACTTCGGAGAGGGTAGTTTAGATTATGCTGAATTTCTTGACATCCCTTTGAGAAAACCAAGAGTAGGAGAGTTAACAGCTGTGTATTGCAAGAAGCAGATAACTTTTCCTTTTTAATAAAAGGTAACTTTCGAAGTTATCATTTGGATTTTGACTTTTTCTTCCCATGAGTTTTCCCATTCTGACAAATCAGTCACACTCATCTGGTGGAAATAACTACAACTGAGAATGGGGCATCATTATCAGTAGGTGTCTTCAGAGTGAGGTTATAGTCTTGTGAATTTAAACTATGCAAATATGATAGAAATCTGTTCTATCATCGAGAAATTCCAGGAATCATTTGACAGATCTGGGTGTGTGGTGCAGAACAAAGAACACACATTTCTATGAAAATATGACAACATTTTGAAGAGTTCTCGTGTTTCCAAGTTCTCCAATGGGACTTGGAACAGGAAACTGTACCTACTTGAGCATTTGATATTATGTTCTTTAGCCTGTTTTATTAAAGGGACTATGAGTAATTTGAAAATCACAAAGTAAATTAATGAATCTGACTGAAACTAGAGACGGTTCTTTTCTAAAACATACGTAAAGTCTCTCCAAGCAAGGAGTCCATTTCTCAGCAATATGTTGTTACTCCACGGATGGTGCACAGAATTTTGTGACCGTGAAATATGAAAGAGGCTTCCACAAAGCTGGAAAAGAAAGGACACTCATTTAGGAGAAACATCCAACTTGGCATGCGTGGTTTAGTCTGATTGTAATTCTAATGATTCACAGGCAGATAATTTTGGATTTCTGTATGTGTCTGTCTATTTACACACATGTACACTTATATCCATACTTCCACACACCTCCCACGAGCTCTTATTATGGCATATGAGTCCAACTTGTGATTGCAGAAAACCCCTCATATTTTACGTAAAGCAGTGATAAGCTGTCAGAGAATGGTATCATAGATTATTATGACAGGTTAGTCAGAAAATGTTAGAGAGAAGTACTATATCCATCTGAACATGCTGGAGAACTGACAAGATTGGAACTACATGTACAGTTTGGAAGGTAGCATACAGACATATGAAATCCTAGTGTAGACTTATGGCTGTGTTACATTATTTCTCAATATACCTACAGAATTGTTATATATGTCTCATATACAGTCTGGATTAGATGTCACAAGACAAAAACTGTTTCTACTCTTTTGGCTTTAACAGAGCTGACCCAATTCATGTCTGCTGATTATGTGTTGTACTAAATGAATAAAATTAAAATCAATATGTAAATTGTTTCTCAGGTATAGAGGTTGTTACTTCATAATTCAAGGTATCTTTAAAGTCTCAGGAAAGATGATAGATTTAATTTTTAGGAACTTCCTTCACCCCAGTGACACAGTGACAATATTTACCCATGTGTCTGGACAACGAAATCTGGACTATAGCTTTTGCTATAGCAGCAACAATCTCGATTCTTTCAGAAGATACTGATTTGGATGCTCATAAAGTTGCTCTTAATCCATATATTTTGTCCCTACATCGAAAAACCTGCCCTTAGTAATGAAATACAATTATTATACTTGTTCTCTAGGTAAACACCCATCACATTTTGGGTTGTTTCGTTTGGGCTTTCCGCCCCCCCGCCCCGCTCATTTAATATCTGTAGCTGTTTGGTCTAAACTAACACACAGAGAAAAACAATAAGGTGGATATTGACTGTAGGGGAAAGAAAACACCCACTCATCAATGCCCCTTCATATTACTCTTGCTAGATTTAATTTCAGGCTACCCGATTTTTATCCCACCTCCAATATCTCATTTCATCTGAAATTTTTATGGTACTGGAGGAAAGAAGAACAGGAGCCTAACATTTATAGATAAAGTCTTGTAGCTTTTCTTTCTCATCCTTGTTTTTGTTAATTCCTTTCATGTTTTCAAAGAAGCAGAACTATTTCCCAAACAGGATTGCTGTGAACAGCTACTTGAGGACTGAGTCATGTGCCAGCCTCTGCGCCAAGTCCCTGGTAGGACAGGGAGCTTTTGAACCATCCCATTGCTAATCAAACAATCTGGCGACATCCTGCCAACCCCGTCCTTGTCATCTGCTGCTCCCTCTGCATGCACATTTGATTCACTCAGCATCATATTCTCCCTGCTGTGCACAAAGTTTCTTTTTCATTTGCTAACAGCCAAAGGAAGGAGGGATGGATTGATTTAAAAGCCTTCGCTGATCTTATCTGGCTTGTGACAGATATATTCTCCAATTAGTCTTGCAAGTGACTTTTTCCTAACTAGAAATGACTTTCTACAACAGTTTTATATCTTTTTAGCCTGCAGTTCTCTTTTTCTACCTCAGGCTCATTTTCCCAGGCTCTTTTTTAGGGTTTGATTCTGAAAAGGGCAACAATTTTCCTTTAGGAAAGTAGTAAAATAGAGAAGCACATCCTACTGCTTTCAGACCAGAACTACCTGTGTTTTTAAAGTTAAGTTTATGATCAAGTACTGCGTTACAGTAGGGAAAGATCTGTCCCAAAATGCAAACATTACCAAAGGAAGAATGAAATGAAATTCATTATCTTTTCCTGAACATAGTGAGTGGTATCTCCTCCTTGTGTACAATTGCTCCCAGAGGTTTAGCTGTCTCTCCTCCTTACTCTACATTGTTCTCTCCTTGCTTCTCCTTCTTACCAAAAAAACAGAACAGGAGGAAGATTATGAAAGCAGAAATCCCCCTGGACAGCTCAGATCAAGGATGAAAGACTACTGCTTATAAAGCATGGATGGAATCATTGCCACGTGCAGGGAAAGGTCAGTGAGAGTGAATGCCAGGGGAGAGCTTGTCCATAGGGATTGATAATTTTCAGTGACATAAGATTTCCCAGGAGTATGCAGCAAAAGGAAAAGTGCCTTGAAAACAAGCAGCTCATTCTCTTTTGGGCTAAGGCCACCCTGTCAAGTTTTGAGAGCACAAACAGGGCTAAAAAAATATGTTTGATTACATTACTACTAGAAACAGGTCATATGAGTACTTAGCCTCACAGGGCTGGACATCAGGCATCTAAATATTCAAATGGTCATGGATAACAGGCATGAAGTTTCTGCAGCAGTGACTTTACAATCTGAAAAGGAAGAATTTTCGAAACATAATAAAAGCCTGGAAGCTGAGATTTCAAGCCTTCATAATAATATGAATGCATAATAAAATAAATGCATAGATTAAATATTTTAAAGAATCTTTAAAGCCTTTTAGGTCATATAATATGACAATTCCTCTCTGAGTGCTGGTGAATCTGAATCTATGAGCATATTCTCATGTGCTGGAACTGTTTTACCTAGGTTTTTATTAGTTCTGAAAGCAGCAAGTGCAAATACCTTTTCCTCTACACTGTTATATAGAGGATGACTCTTATGATGAAGGAAAATTGTAAAGGATTTAGTCTGGAATCTGTATCTGAATCAGAGGTCACTGGTGATTGACACTTTGGATGAAATCTCATAATCATTTAGAGGGCAAGATAGGCCTTTATGTCAGCTCTATAAATGAAAGCCACAGAGAGACAAGTATGCATATTTGTAGCTTAGGTAAGCAGCTTTTATAAACATGCCCCTAGAATAAAAGCCTTGAGACCTACAGTTTCAGTGATTCAGCTAATAACAACTGTAGTTAATTTAGCTGAGACCTCAAAGAAACAAGTTGCTGCCACTTGACAGTTTTGTTGTGTGTCAGCCAAGCTGGGAGAACTCTGTGAGCAAACTGGGCTGTTGTATGTGAGTGCTGCTTCTCCTCAGCAGGCTCAGCTCAGAAAACTTAGGAGGATCTGCCACAGGGCAGGAGCAAACACACAGCCAGGTGCCGAGACCTGCTCACGCCAGGTGTTTCTTGTGTCTCAGCCCCAAGCTGCTCTCAAATCACAATGTCTTTCTCAGAGCACCACAGGCAGGACTTCACCTATTTGGAGATGACAGTAAGTGCACAATATGAAGGATCCCTCTATGGCTGATTTGCTTGAGTGGTATCATGGTTTCATATTCACCATCAGGGAAAACCAAAGAAAAACTATGGTTAAAAAATGTGTCCATTTCTAAAGAAAAATGTGGTCGTATTTGAAGGGGAACTCTTGATACAAACTCACTAAAATTAATGTGACGCTTCACAGATTTCTGAGCTTATTGAGTTCTACAATCTCAACAGTGAACATTCCTAGTAGCAAGAATATTCAGAGCAGCTACACATTTACTGAGGGTTATCTTCCCTTAAGGCTAGCTGATTAACTTCTATCTCAGGTAAATATCACCCTGTCTAAGGTGTCCTGTGCCCCCTCTTGTAGGAGGGCTCTACCTTGAATTATGCTTCATCTCCTTTCTGTATTGCATTCCCTTGCAAAAAATAAAGAGCAGTGCTTCTGTAAAGAAAACATGATGTCCTGCTTTCTTTGCCTCTGTGGTGGGTTATTGGCAAGTCATAATGCATCGAGCACATTAAAAAGCATTATAAACTCATTTTTGGTAGTAAAAATTTGTTGTAATTTGGGCCATTAAGCAATTCTCCAGTTAGCATTGTCTTGAAAGAAAACACATTAAAAGGCTATAAAAATTGCTGATATCAAATTTGTTATCTGAAAGCCACATGTCTATGGAGAACCTCATTTTACAACTTTATTTATAGACGTAAATTTCTCTAAAAATTTCAAGCTTGCAATGCTTGCAATGCTGGATAAATGCAGAACACAAAATCCTTCAGGGTAAGGACAACTTTCGCCCACCCAGGACCCTGTTTCTATGAAAGAGTATAATAGCAAGGCAAATGTCTATTTCCACAACTTTGGGAAAGCTGCTTTCCCAACTTTCGGGTGATTTAAGTACCTATATGTGGAGTGGGAGGGATGACCATAGCTTCCAAGGGATGTTTCTTCTATATATTTCTCCAGTTTGAAGTCGTAACATTTTAGTGCCCACCAAAGCTTATCCTGCAGCAAGGAGATCCATAACTTTGCATTGTGTGAAGTATACTCTTGGCTTTGTTTTCAACCTGCTTCCTATTAAGAAACTATAAACACCTCCCAGTCTGTGTTTTGCTGGAGGCAAACCTTTCATATGCCACACAAGATTTAACAGACCCTATCATGCAACACCTCCTTCGCCATATTCATCTCTTTTCCAGACTAGGCACTAAAAAGATATACTCCTTTTTCATGGCAAACTCCTCTACACCACCATAAAAGCACTGAAATCCTGTGATATTACCCTGGCGAGGGGGAGTTCAGACATAAAAATACTGAATATGGAACATATCAGGAAACCTTATAAATGTTATAACAAAGTAACACATTTTCTTTGCTCCTATGTGAAAAATTAGCCATGTCTTATGAGTCAGACGAAAATGCAGTAGAGGAACTACTGTATAGTTCACTTCAGTTCTCTTCTGGCTCTCTGACTATTGTAGCTACCGTGGCTGCCTTGTTGTGGGGACTAAACCATGGGCAGCATCGTGATCCCATGTGAATTGTGGGGTGAAATGATTCTAATCATGATGAGGACTATGCTGGCAGCTTCACAGAATGTATAGGACACACAGTCTGGCAGCTCTCAGACTACCCCAGTGTCTTGCTTAATTCTACAGAGACTGTAGGCTATGGGACCTGACTTGGGTTGAGGGTTTTCCCAGGTCCTCATCTCTCTGAAGGAGCTTTCCTGGTTGCATCAGGAGATGTCCAGACTATTCTTCCAATGGACTGCTCCATTTCACCTATTAATGGAATCACAGAATCATCAAGGTTGGAAGAGACCTTTAAGATCATCAAGTCCAGCTGTCAACCCAGCATTATCACTGTAACCCTTAAACCACTAAACCATATCACCCAGTGCCAGATACAGGATGCCTCTTAAACACCTCTATAGTATTTTTTTTGGCTGTCGTTTCACAGACTAGTCTGCCTTTGAGTTTCCCACTCTCCTGAAGTACCTATTCTCATAAGACTTCTCTTCCAGCACAAGAAAGTCCATATTCCTCTATCTCTGAACCAACACCTTGGGATGATAGGAGGATTCGACTCTGATTCTCGTCAATATAAAATAAAAATATGAAACCAAAGTGTGGAATGAATGGATTTGAAATTTCAGTGAGAGGATACCACTTGTAGCTGTGTATTTTTCACTTTAATACCAGTTGCTGATTTGTAGCCACTTCTGGGACAACGAGTGGGGCTCACTCAGTGACCTGCTGCGCAAGAGCAGTGTAGAGCATCCTTTAGTCAGTGAACATTTAAGCTGCATGGTATCTGACGTTTCTTTCTCTAAACATGTAAATAATCACACAGATGCATTTCAGCTGGAGCCCAAAATTCGGAGGGGTTTAGACCAGAGGTTCAGCTCTATGGACAATTTCCTCCTGTTACAGGAACTGCAGAATTTTATTTTTTACACATTTAGCAACTCCACAAACACAAACAAGGAACTTTCTGCTTTTTACACTTGCCATGAAAGGAAAGAGGGTCAGGAAAATTCCCATACCTGAGTATTAAAGAAACCCACAATGAACCTTAAAGTGCACTTTTACTCTTTTGAACATCCTGGGGCAGCTGTTCCGCAAAACCTACCTCTGCATATGGATAATTCTCTCTCTGGTGTTCCTTCCTACTTTACGTATCCTTCTAGGAGATGCTCTCTGAATGTACAGGTCTCAACTATGACTCAAAACAAGTGTTTTATAAAACCCTGCAGATGAAATTGTGTGGATTTAACCTGAAAGCATGTCAGGTCTTTCCGAGCAGCTGAAGAACTGAAAGTCTGGCCAAAAGGATGTAGATAGAGCTGACTGTCTCAAGACTACACCCAAGATTACAGCCATCCTTTAGACCATGAATAAGGACAGCAAACACATTGCCCATGTCATTCAACTGGGAAGAGATTTAATTCAATGCCTTATGAAGAAGATGAAAACATTTGTGTCTAATACCCAGCAGAGAAGAAAAAAACTTCTCCCAAGAGATTTGAGAAAAGATCTCCATTCAAACTTTTGTTTTCTGTATAAAATAGGGCTTTTTTTACGTGGAGAACTAAATGGGTAAGTGAAACTTTTCCCATTTTCTTTAATTGTAGGAGAACTCCCTGACAGGTAAAAAGCTGAAAAATAATCAGAAATTATGGAAAGATACTTTCTTTTTGAAAGTAACATCTTCACTTTTAAATAACAACAATGGAGGCAATGCAACTTTAAAAGTGAAAATCAGCACCTAGCAGTGAAGATACTTCTCTTAACTATTCTTGTTGCAGCTTTTATAATGATTTAAAGTGAGAAAAATAGTGAAAAAGTGACCTTTTGCAAATGAGTATTAAAATAATGTTTTCAGCAAAAAAGGAACCCACTTTTTCCTATTAAAACCAATTTCAGCAGGTTGTTATTACAGAATCACAGAATTAATAAGGTTGGAAAAGACCATAGAGGTCATCAAGTCCAGCCTATCACCTATTACCTAACCTAACCTGTTACCAACACATCATCATACCTATAACACACTACCCTGATTAGCCTTTTTAATTATCCTGTATATTAGTAGCCAATTACTCCTCATGCTAATTTGGATTTGTCAGAAGGAGAATTAGTTCACTTTGCAGTATTAATACCCACTGCTGCCAATCATTTTCCTTGTGAAAAATTGCACTAGATATTGGACTAAACCCTCTGGTTTTTTTCATGGTTCAGCATTATAGAGGCATAAAGGGAAAACTGGCCGAAGATCCAACTCAAAACCCATTAAAAATCAATTAAAAGGTTTGCAATGGGCTTCTAGTGTGGGTTACCTCCCCACTGACTATAAATGAAATTAATCTGTCAGGCAACAGTAATACAGTGATATAATTAACTTCCTTAGAATATAATCACTTTAACTTTCATTAAAAGTGATGAGTTTCTTTCAATTATGTTGCCAAGATGAATTTGGTTGTTGTTTGCTTGTTTGGTGTTGAAAAAAGAAATAAATCCTGTTTTGGTTAATTTCCCCCTGGATTGAGGATTGTTGCTGTAATGAAGTCCAACTTCCTGGGTCGTGCTTGAGAATTTAGTGACAAATAGGGACATTGGTAGATTGGGGAAATAACAGCCCTTTTCTTACTAGAACCAGGAGCATGCATATTCCACCCAAAAGTTAATGAGAACTCAATGCAATATTGATTCTGCTTGAATGGCAATTCAAGCAGTAAACTGGTATTACAATAAGAGATTGCATGAGGTTTTCAAGAAGAGATAGGCTGGTGAGGAGAAAATGTGGGCCTAGAGTCTGGAAAGACCATGATTGTGAACCCCTTTGTTCTGAAAAACTTCCTGATGTGAACAAGACAGACTGTTGTCTTATACCTTGAAAACTCAATAGTTCTCATTGGCTTCTCATTGCCAGGGTTGAATTGTGCCTTCTCTTGGGGCAAGAACTAGAAATGAGCAGCGACTGCATCGTCTGCTGCCGTCCCTCCCTTCTCTAAAGAATCTCAGCCCACTTCTTACTGTCTGCTTGTGACTCCTTTCCAGTCTAAATCTCACATCTAACCAACATGACAGGGAGGTGGAGAGGTTTGCTCTTCTCCTAAGTACATGAAGCTTCTCGCCTGTGCATCTAAATGGCAATTACAGAGAGCTGCACCAAGCCACAGACGGGAAAAAGAGCATTAAATAAAGATGAGACTGTATCAAGCAGAGCTATGAGAAAGAAACTTGGCAGGTTTGGTTCCCATAGGGTCACAAGAGTATCTTCAGCTACAATCCACCAAGCAGCTGTCAAAGACAGCAATCACAGGGACAGTTTCAGCCTGGACTACAGAGGGGGAGAGTCCAGCTGGGGTGTGAATTTTCCTTGCATTCACTCCCTGCCCCATTTGTATGCACATTAAGGTTTATATTCCTCTCCCTTTTGTCTTACTTTTCATTCTCTTACCTGAAAATACTGAAAGAATGCCCACCATTTTCGAAATACAATAGGCAGGGATAGAATGTCGTCATCTTTCAGAGCCCTGAAATGGACTGTTTTTTAACCTCATAAACTAATCATAAGTATTTCTTTATTATTTGAAAAATATAAGGCTTGAAGGGGTGAATATTACAGCACACAGTCACAGAAAAATCTTAGTACTTGGGATACTAACAGTTGTCAAAAGGGTCAGAAGCATCTTTAAACATAGACATAGGGCTAAATAAAAAAGCTCTTGTAAAAGCCAGACTGAAGAGTCAGGGGAGGAGTTGCATTTGTGTTGATTTGGAAGAATTTAAAGAAATAGAACAAAGGAGAAAAAAAAGTACATCTATACTTTTTAATCCGAGTGAACCTATTCTGTTTTCACATTTTTAATAGTTATTTTAATACAAAAATCTACCTTAATTTTTAATCTAAAAATGCCATTTAGATGACAAAGATATAAAGCAGACAAGTTCCAGTTTTAGAAAGTTGACATAGGATGTGATCATGTCCCTTTCCTTTCTGCCCTTTCCTCATCCTCAAAACACATCACATTCAGCCAGACAACTTCAGTTGCTTTGGAAACCCATTTTTAGGTGAAATTTCAATTTATCTGAGAGAGTTTGCCTAGGTCCCTCAAACCTGGTATTGGATGTACAGTTCTGCTGTGTTCTATGAAGCAAACTCCCTGTACCATAGAAAAGTCCTCCAGTGCATTGCCAGGGCCTTACTGTCCCTTCAGAAGAAGTTAGTGTCCTCTTCTCAGGCAGGTGTTGCACAGTGCTGAGATGCCTAACACAGCACTTCCAAAATAAAAGGACCAGGCGATGAGCCTTAGTCCATTTTTGTAGGTATGAAGCAACAGGACAGATATCAGTGCCAGGAGAAAAGAGTAGGATATCTTTCCCTGAAAATCAGAAAATCTTTGCAGATTTCACTTTTCAGCCTCAGCCTCATGTTTGTAGGAGCCATCACTTATACATCCAATTTAAATTCTTCTGTTTCTTGTGTTTTCTGGTTCTCACTTTGAGTCTAACTCAGAAGGCAGCACTGACTCAGGTGTGCTATTTTGCCGAGACCCCTACTAAAAATGGAATAACAAGACAAGCTGGCAGACACGAGCAGAAGATGCAGTGAGTGGGCAATAACATTTTTCTGCCCTGGTGGATACTTGTAAGCAGGGTAAAAGATACAGTTGACCTTTTAAACTCTGATTTAGGGCTCTTCTTCCTAAGATTCCCTCAGGATATCTTTCCTCATTCTGTGCAATCTCTAATATATGTGATGGTTGGCAAGGAAATGCCTCGTTAAATCTGGCTTAGTATTCAGCAAATATCCAAAGGGCTGAATGTTACTCTAATTAAAACCTATTTGCCTCAAACTTCCTCTTTATGCATTATCTTTCCTCTGTGGCTGCTCTTTATCCCTTGGCATTATGTCAGATGTTATCCCACCCCATCCTCCTGCTGCCGGTGGATTTGTTACGAGCTCAGTAGGTCAGCGTGAATTTTGCAGGGAGCAGCAGGACTTTGGACTCAGCTCTCTTGACCGAGAGGCTTAGTAAGCACAGGGCTTTTCACCACAAGCAGCGCTGGGCTTAAAGCCTGGGGCAAGGTAACCTGAGGATGAGAGGTGAAATACGCTGTTACTGTTCTCCAGGGCAAAGCTGGTCTCCACTGCAGAGCCAAGAGGAGAAAGTGCTTGGGGCTGTGAACACACTTGCAATGAGGTTCTTCATGCGAAACATGCTGGTGAGATGGGGCAGTTTTTGTTTCTGGACACATTTAGTGGTTACAGGTACAAGATGGGCATGCCTGGGTTCCCCAGTCATGGCAAGTTCTGTGTGTGTTCTAAGTACAGCCTGAACTTATATGGGATCCTTGTGCTTTCTCAAATCCACTTACATCTGCTGTGATCAAATTTGTATCTTATTGCAATACATCTGATAAAGCCCAAACAACACACTCTCCCCAATATTTAATGTGGTTGAAAGGAAAGTTGAGGCCATGGCCTGCCATGACGATAGAGGTATTGTTCTTCCAGCTCTCTGGCATCTCCTTTCATCCTTTTATATCTCATGCTCTCATGGGAAAGTGGAAGGGACAGAGATCATCTTTACACTATGTACCACCATTGTGTGATACAGATGAATTTGATTTCTCAGCACTGCAGCCACCTGCACTGTCTCAATGTAAAATCAAGGACATGAACGTCAAGAGCTGTCTCTTCCTTGCAGCCCAGGATTAGTGTCAGAGAGGATTGTATCCTCACTGCTTTAAAGGCATCAGCTCCTGTCAAATCTTTAGGCATCTGAAGACTGTGTTGCCTCCTCATGCTTTGAGTGCTTCAGGATTTGAAAAAGAAGTTCAGAAATAATGTCCTTTATTGGAAAAAAATTCCTATCCACCAATTCATTATATATTTTATTCTTAAAAAATGGCTGTCAGGAATATAATCCCACTGACATGAAGCCTTTAGGCCAAGTGCTAAAATTAAGTCATGATGTAAGCAATGCTAAAATGGAGACTCTACTGGTTTCCTCGTATAAGAGACTTTTTTAGGTGTATTAATTCACCATTCAGGCACTCCTCTGTAGTATGACCTGGATGACCTCTTCCCCTCAGCTAAGTTACAGACTGAAAATTAACTAAAATTCTTGAGAAGAACATGCTGGGGAGGTAATTTCCTAACTATGCCTTCAACTTGGCACCCCAGAACACATTATCTTTCCACTATTAATGTTTTCACACATAAATTGCTCCATTTTCTAAAGCTGACCGATTAGCAGAAGTAGTATTCAGCTTTTGCTGAAAAACACTGATAATATTAAAAAAGGGTTGGGGCTACATAGTTTCTTTCTGAGAAAATCCACATAAAGCATTTTTTTTAGTATTTTGTGAGATTAATCTACACTTACATATGGGCTGTGGGGCAGGTTGAGCTCCAAGTGCTCTGTGGCTCCTCTTGGGCCACACTTGGCAGCCAGCCCAATCTCTTTGGAGTTCTTCCTTTGCAGGGGCCGCTGAGCAGCGGAAATTTAATTTTTTCCGGTCAGCCTTATGGCCCACGTGATTGTTTTCTACTTCAGTCTCCAAGTTCTCAGCTTAAATTACACTGGACGATATGTTTAAATCTCTTCCATGCTTCCCTTTTTAGTCCTGTCCTGCTGTGATTTACTGGACGCTGTGAAACACAGATCACTGGCTGGGAACCCATGGCTGAGTTGAGGACAATGGTGGCTGGGGTTTCCTCAGAAGGCAGCCTTTCTTGTTTCGATCCAGTTCATACTTTGAGAGTGCTTGCCACCTTCTGGTTTGGGAAAGGATTACAATTAACTCAAGCATATTGAAATGGACTGCAAAAATGCTGATCCTAATCCCCCTGAATAGATGAAAGATTTCCAAGATGTCATAATGCTGATTGGAGAGGTTTGAAGGGAAAGGATGGATTTTTTTGCTGTTGTTTGTTTGTTTTATTTTAGTCTGAAGTATGCAATGACATATGACAAGAAAAAAGTAAGGAAATATTTTAAAATAAATACTTCATTTGGTAATATTGGCATCCTAGGAAAATGCCCTTTAACCATTACAAAAAACATTCAGAAAAATTACTGAAAGCAAGAATAATGGAAAATTAATCTTATAAGTGAAATAGATACAAATACTTTAAAAAAACCTTCAAAATTGGACTTTTTTTTCTCACAAATCTTCTTGCAGATTTTTATGAGTTCCAGACACTTCCATTTGGTCTCGTCAGATGTCAGCAGGCATGTCACCCCATTTCAGCAAGGCCACTTTAGAGTATTATATGTGCCATTTGTATGAGAGGAGGATATGCATTATCTCCATAAAAACCACTTCACAGTTATAGGTACTCAGATAATGCAAATAGCATCACAATCAAAAATCAAGGCATACCTTCGCCAGTCATCTGCAATTTAGCTAAATGAAAGCATTCCACAAAACACATATATTTGGTGGGAGTTGGTACATGATTATTCTAGTGGATGTCACATTAACTTGTCTAGATATAATTCATACTTTATTTCAGATATCAAAGTTCTGTCCAAAGACGTCACTTATACAGAGATCCTAACTGAAGGCACCAGAGTACCTGAAAACATTCCAGTAGTGCACGAAACCATGGGACCAACCCATGCCATTGTATTGTACAATTTGTTCTTTCCCAGAAAAGGACAATGGGCAGTGAAGCAATTCTTTTTGTTGTGCATTTTAATGACACGTGCATAGAATTATGTTTATATTGGAAAAGGCAGGTCAAAGCCAACGTTCCTCACAGAGAGAGAAGGGCCGTAGAGTTTCAGTGCAGTGTTTGGCAGTTTACATAAGGATTTTAGCAAAACCCAACAACAACAAAGGGTTTTTTTCTTGGATCTAGCTTGGCCCTGAACATCTTCACACTGCAAAGTAGCCCTTGTTTGTCTTTGTTAATTAAAACAGACTTTGCTGTACCCCACCACTGAGCACAGCTTGAATGACTGTAGCCATGGTGAGGTGAGCAGCAGGTATTTGTCGGGGGTGATCCACTAAAGAAGATGGGGGAAGAGAAGGTGGAAATTGGAGGAAAGTTGGGAGGTGTGGAACAATTCATGCTGCAGGATTCCTTGATGAAGATGCCACATCTCTGTGCATGATACAGTCCACAAGTAATAGATAAAAGACTGAAAACTAGGTAAAATGAAGTAATGGCTGTCAGACATCTCCAACGTGGTTTTCATGCAGAAGAGAAGAGCTGGATGCAAAAGCTGCCAACTCTTTCTGTCCATCACAAGAGAGCAAAACAGAACCAGTTTGCCTGTTAGAGCCAGTGGGAATGAAGGAAGAACAAGGAGCAAGAGGTGTGTGAGGCACAAAGAACCGTTTCTGCACCTTTCGGACTTTGCAGCGTAAATTCATTTATTCCCAAGCCTTCACTTGGGACAATGCTGAAAATTACAGCATAACCAGCCCAGATGCCAAAGCATGGTTAGCTGAAGAAGAAGCTGGTTACTGACCCAGGAGACAGAGTAATGGCCCTTCTGTTTTGCCCTAATTCCTTACTAATCACTGCCAAGCCTATTTTGGAACTGGGAGGTTTTGTCAAGGCTTCCTTCTCTGACCAGGAGACATGTCAGATTTATGAAAAGCAGGAGCATCGCATTCGGGCTAATTTATCCCTCTGTCCCTACCTGGATAAAAAATCACAACTGTTCGTTCTCAGATTCATTTGACAGAGACCTAAAATACACAGGGCCCAGAAGGAGTGTAGGTTTGAAGAAAATTCCTCCTGCATAGCCTGCTGCTGTGTATTTCAACATCGATATCCAGGAGAGCTCTGCAGCAGTGTGTGTGAGCTGAGTTTCTTCCTCTCATGTTCAATGCATAAATCAGCCTGTTTTGTCTTTGTTCTAGTTGAGCAAATTGTCCTACCTTCTGTTCAGCCATATGAGAATAACTTATGGGAAACTGTGGTAAACATGTTAACTTCTCTGTTATATCTCAAGCTCATTTACCAAATCAAAACAGGGTACATTTTTCAATGAATATTTGACTTAATCTGTCCATGTTATAGGCAGAACAGTTATTCTATCCTTATGACTCACTGTGCAGTTTGCTAATTCGGGAGTAATTTTAGAAATAATAGGATTAGACCTTGTGACTGTGACAATAAAAAACTCTCTGCAGATCTGAAAGGTCTTGGGTATCTTCACTCACTACCAGAGTCTATCAGCTGAAGTCTAAGAAACAAATCAATTTGCCAGAAGTAATATTTGTACCACCCAGAGCAATAACAACAACTAAATCTTTGGAGGCTGAACAACCTCTCGTAGTCATTAAGGTATCTGTAATTTTCACAGCATGTTTTTTTTCTATCCTTAGTATCAGTTTGCTGACTTCTCATATTAATTCATGGGAATAATTTCTGCTTGATAGATCCCTTCCTAACAACTTTTAGAGTACGGTGGAAAGAAAAATTCATTGCTCTAACTGATATCAAGTTACACAGTATGTATCTGTTCGTTATTTGGTTGAATACTGTCCAGATTTTGAGGACTATATATTAAAAATTCCCTCTTGGCAATTTTTTTGTTTGTTTAGTTGGTTTAAATAAACTAGTTTCCATGGATGTTCCTGCCAATACACTTGTTCATTCGGAACTTTGGACTTTATGCCAAGTGGCCACTTACTTGTTGGTCAAAATGGACAGATGCAGGAGGTCAGCATTTTCTAGGGTCAAGCCATAAAAAAGAAATTTTAGCTTCCAGCACTTTCCATGCTGTTGAGATGGTTTTTCATTTTAAGCACGTCCCACAGCTTCTAGATGACATTTTCAGAAGACAAAATGTGTACCTGCTGTGGAATCTGTTGGATTTCTCAGCACATGTGAGGCAATATGAGAGGAGGTATCAGAGCAGAGTAAAATACCTTTCCCATTAAAGGAAGGAATGTAGATTAATTTATATTGCCATGCTATTTGTAACTGAAATTAAAAAACCTCCCAGGTATGTAAAGCCATTGGATGATGCCAAATACATGCAAATTCTTCTAGAGATACCTGCTACTTGAAGACTGCTGTAACATATAACAGAGGTGAATGGATGATTAAGTGTCAGTGAGTGTAGCCATCAGCCAAAAGCTTCCAGATGAAATAAAGCTCTTTCTCATGGCAGAAGCAATTATAATGTACCTGTCTGTATTGTGTTTAACATGGTTAGAAAAAGGCTTTGCTGCTTGCAAGTACAAGAGTGATAGCACCTGAATTTTTATGGGTAAAGGGGAGTTTCTGCTGAACACATCCTAAAGCCTCTGAAACTTCACAGGAAACTACAGAACATCCCTTCAGGCACCCAGAATAGCTGTTCTGAATAGGAATACATAGATTTCAAATAAACTATGTATGCATCTTTCTTTACACATGCATAAGCACATACGGAGGGAAAAAAACCCTCATTCTTAAACGTTGTTGGTTTTATCGCTTAGATAAATCACAGTTTTCTTGGAATGGACAAAAAATTCTGTTCACAGTTCCGCTATTTTGGACATAGGAAGCATTTTCATGAGAAAGATAATACTTCTCCCATAAAACAAGCCCAGAACTGATAAACTGGTTGGTTTGGCATTTTGTTGTGTGAGGCGTGGTGGGTTTATTCTTTAATTTAGTGATTTTCTTCTACACAAGAGAGAAAAAGGTACCCACTATCCCCTCATTTGAATCCAAACTATTTTCTGGATTTTCAAAATCCTGATTTTTTTTTAATGAGAGCTAAAAAAAAAATTAACATTTTTCATCCATGTCTATGAGCCACGTCCACGTGTTCAAGTGCTTTATACAACTCTCAGCATACTACAGGAAGACCAAATTCTTCATGAGAAGACAAGCAGAAACAAGTATCACACCTCCTGCACTGCCTCTACGATGGGGTTGTGTGCTCTGAACTCACTGTGCCCTGCTCTTCCTGAGCTGAATGGGTCAGACTGTGAAACAAGAGTGAAATCATGCTGGGATGTGATTCTCCGAAGAATCCTATGAATTCCAACATTTTTACGGGCATAGTGGTATACCAGCCAAGTCTTCCCACCCTATATGCCATAGGTTGGAGCATTGCCCAATAACTTGGTATCAGGCTTATAATTTGACCTGTAGTCCTCAAGCAGCAGAGAGGTCACCATGACTCTAGACAGTTAATTAGATCATTAGTTACCTCCACCACTCAAACAAATATTTTTACTTATTTATCACTAGAATTTATCTGGCTTGATAACTTTTCCAGTTTAAGCAGACTTCCAGTGCACATTTTTTTCTATACTCTAACTGTAGAAAGTACTTCTCTGAGATAGTCTCTCTAGGCAGGACTTTCCAGTTGCTTCTGAGACTTGAGGGTATATCTCTGTAAAATATTTTGCTAGATGATCTGGATCTATAATTTTAATTTAAGGGTCTTTTGCACAACATAGATTTGTTTTCTGTATAAAATATGTTGCAGATACCCATTATATTTTTTCAAATGTCTTCTCATTTGCTGTGTTCCCATTTGAACATCTTTTTAAATGTGGAAATGCAGAATCTTCACTCGGCACTGCAAGAAATTTCATCTATTCCCAACTAGATTTGATCAGGCTTTTAATCTCTTGCCAAAATTACAGCTTGATTCAAAGATCATTAAAACCAGCACAAGTATTTGCAATTATTTAATACACTAAGTCTTTTCTATGTTATAAAATGTTAAAATAATTGTCAGCTACTTAATCTAAAGAGAAGTTCAAATGGGTAAATTTAGTTCTGCTGGGACAAAATGACACCTGGGAAAACCGAAATCAGTTGTTTTTTAATATTCACATGCCAAGATGACGCTGAAGAATTAGATTCCCTTTCATAGTAACAGCCTACAAAATACCCTTGGCTGCTGAAGAGTGAGAAATGAGCAGAAAGCAAAGTTTGTTGGTAAGAAGACCAAAGCTTCAGACAGATAAAAAACATCTAAGAGACAAGTGTGTGCTTCAGATCTTGTTTTCCTTATACAGGTTTTTTTCTTAGAGATACATGTCCTAAAGATGCTGGATCGTCTCTAAACTTTTCATGTACCAACTCAGAAAAAACGTTCTGAAAACACCTTTGTGTGAAAGTCTAAATACTCTCCAATATTATTTTAAAATTCTTTACAATTCATTACACAGCATATTATAAACTAGAGGCCTTTACTAAAGTCCTTGTTTATTTGTTTGCTCTCATCTATTCATGTTTATTCAGATATTCATTTCCTGAGCAGTTTAAAATAAAATTAATCTCCAAGCCCCTAAAGCGACAATAATCTAAAATATTATTGCCCATTTTTGTCTTTCATATGGGAATTTGAAGATTAATGTGGTATGTGCCTTAGAAGAACAACAAGTAAAATAAGCTTCTTTCAAGAGAAAAAGCATGGTTTTTTTGAGAAGGTAATTTTGTGGTACCACCTTTTGTACTATTTTAGATTTTTGTCTCATGTTTTTCAGTGCTATTGAAAATGAAACTGTCTAACCTTGGTTTGATATGATTTGTTAGTAGAAGTCAACATAGTGGATGGAGGAGGAGAAAGGAAAAGGGCAATTGCCACAAATGTTACAAGTTTATTACTGAAAACGCAGCTCCTTACAACTTTAAACTGTGAAGCAATTGATGTAATCTTTCTAACAGAGCTTTTCTAGCGGGCTAGAAGGGATAGAGGCTTGGTAATTGCTTGTTCTACCTGGGATAGTGGTATCCATTTAGCTGGGGTCCTCCTGGAAGAGTATCTTCCTCTTTGACACTCATTTTGTGTCACAGGACAAGGACCTCAAAGCTTTCCCAAGGACGCTGAGTATGCAGTTCCTGCTGTGTGTATTTCACCATAAGTAATTGAGGGGTAAGTGACTTGCAGTTGCATATCTGGATATTCATGGTAAATATACTTGCTCAGGCTGCTAAACAGAAGAGAAAAAATTTCTTCTGGTAGCCTAATGAAAGTAGATGACAGTGTCTAAATGTTTGTTAATACAGTTGAGTCTCCTATACCATGGTACCATGGTCTTATCCGTCTCTTGCATAGCCCGCCTTCCGCGTTGATTGGCAGCTCATTAATATGCAAATTTGCCCTGCACCCTTGCACGCCCCCCCCGACCCTCCAGCTGATTTGAATATTCATGCGTGTCAGGTCACGCATACGCAGTCCCCAAATGGGCCTCCTTAATCGCTGAAAAATCACACTGCCAAGATGAGAAGCCGCAATATGGGAGATGCGAAATGGAAGAGGGCCAACTGTACTCGAAAGTCCAATTCATGTAGGGGATCTGCAGGGCAATTCCAGCAGTGAGAAGGCTTCAACACCACCAGCCCAAGGTTTCTCAGGCTCTAGAGCTGAAACTTGCTACCCTGGATATGATGGTCCAAATCCTGGGCTGCCATGGAGAGAAAGGGGAACAGATAGGGGGCAGTTAAGTCTGGCTGCAAAAAGTAGACTTGCATTTGATGTTCCTACTGTCAGCTAGAGAATAAGGTGCAGTTGCTGCCAACCTGTGCACCCAAATCCCTCCTCAGCTGCAGATATCTCTGCTGCTCCTCACACTGCAAACCACAAAGTAAAGGATGTGACCATGGTTATACCACTGTCCTGATAAACTGCTGACCTGCATTTATACATATTTTGGTTAGCCCTCAGCCTCTGATTTTCTTTTTTTGCATAATAATAATAAAATATAAGCATAAGAAGGAAGATATATTCACTAAACAAAGGAGTCATGGATGTCGCTGTAAGACAAAAATTATTCTTGTTTTAGAGGCACATTTCAATCACAACTAATTAAAATGGTTTTACATTTATTTAGACACAAGTAAAATTAAAATATCAGACTGCTTTTGAAGCATTCATCCTGTTCTTTGTGTTTTACTCTGAATTTTCTGTTTCAATCAAAATACGTACAAAAGCTCAAAAAAAGAAAGGATACAATATACTCGTTTTTGATTTCTGGTTTTCAGTTGAGCTAAAGAAATGGAGTTTTTCCTGAAGTATATGGCTACATCTGTTGTTTTCTTAAAAAGCTTGCAATCCCTCTCTCATTCAAAACATGCTCATTACTGCTATGAAAGTTACAATGAATATGATACTATATTGCATATCATTCAAACTTGAGAAAAAGTATGTGATTTACAGAAAGTTAAATGGATGCAAATCTGGTAACAGGTGCACGTGGCATAATTTTATTGAGGAAGTATTGCAGAATTATATGAAAATACCAGAGGGAAAAAACTTACATCCCCAAGTTCCTAAAATAACAGAACTGACTTGGAATCAAAGAAGGAAGCTGCTCTGCGTGAATTATAGGGATCCCCTGGCTGTATCGATCTTTGCTCAAGGATCTTCTCTCTTTCATCTCTTTAGCTGTAAGACCAGAGTTATCTAAGGATCTGCATTTGAGTATCTTTCTGAACTGAGTGTTGTAAGTAAGATGTAGAAAGACTGGACAAAGTGTGTTTATCTTATCCCTTAGAAGGCTTGTCTGACTCTTTGAACAACTGTAAAGTCAATATATAGCACAAATAAATTACTTTAAAAAATATTCAGTGAATATGCTTGCAGTAATTGAAATATTTTTTACTAATGAAGGAAAAGAGTATAGATAGGATGACAGCTATCACTGAAGAGCAAGCAAAACAAGCCTTATAATAACTATATTTTATCCACTCTGAATTAATTGCTTTGGAATGATACCTCACTTGGAAGCAGATGTTATAAACTGAAGTGTTGGTAAATGTCAATGGAGAAGCATCAATACATTATTTTTCTTGGGCTCACTTTTTCATGATTTATCCCCTATATTTTCTAATTGTCATTACTTATTAGCTGTTGCTTATTTTGTGCTGCCTCATGAACATGCAAGTTTCTTACCAATCTTGTGGTCGATTTAAAAAAAATTACTTAATATATTATTTGTTTAAAATTCCACCTCTACTCAATTACTAAATTAGTTAAATGCTAACATTTCAGAGAAATTACAGTGCTCCTCATTCCAGCCCTCAAGTCAAAGCCAGGACGTATCCCGTTTTCCACCTGTCTGTCTTAAAGCCCACGTGTTAGAAACACCCTACTTGGCCAAAAATGGTGCTTGTGCAGTGCAATTTGTCATAGTCCTAACAGTGACTGGTGAGACCAGAACGGGACAGGCCTTTTGGAAATCAGCCAGACAGCAACCAAATTGCTATCCCTGCTGCTGAAAACTACAGAGTACTCATAGACGACTGATGTGATCAAACTCAGAAGATATTTCCCTTCTCTTCTTGTTTGTTCATAGTCGAAAGTACAGTCCCTGAAGGGTGCTAACTTCTTATTGCAGTCAATTGAGTGTACTGTGTGGTTATAACTCAAAATACCCTTGTGAGAATATATTCTAAGTCTTCTTGGGAGTCAGTGTGTAAACCCTGGCAATGCTGACTAGCCCACGGAGAGCTATTAAATGTAGAAATATACCTCTGGCACAGGAAATCTCTCAACCACAATTTCCTGAAGGTTATGAGAGCATTTTGAGAAAAGGATCATCATACAGTCATCTTGCTTAATGTTTTCCAAAAGGCATCTGCTATTGGCCACTGCTTGAAAGGAGGGCCTGGAGTAGGTGGATACACCATGGAAATCAGAAATACTGATCTCAGTGAAGCTGATGAGAGTTTTACTAAGCACCTCAGTAGGAAAAGGTTTCTCTCACAGCTTTCACATGACAACATTTAATTACTGAAGTAAAAGTTCTGAATAAACTTGTCAAGTCTCAGCATTAGTCCTTAGATCTATTTAGTACCCAGCTCATTCACATACATCTCTTTTGGCTGTCTTTGTACAAAACTGAGGTCTTCCCTCAACTGCTCAGTTATGGGAAGCACAATCTCAGAATTGCTGCTTTTGCTGGATCTGTGCTGTTAGTACATTCCTATGGTTTAGAGCAAGAGTCAGTGCAGCTGTCCTCTGTAGTCACTGCTGTACTCAGTGTACACCTGTGTCAAGGACTGTGCTGGGAAAGGAAGCAGAGCCCACCACTTTGGGAGGGGAAAGGACATGGCTTTTTTTCTCTGATACAGCACTCCAGACACAGTCGTAAAGGAGGAGTTTTCCAAGAGATGTGGGACAATAGGGAAGATTTGTGGGGCAGGGCATCTATCAGGAGAGTATCTGTAACAATTTTGTCCGTAGCCAAGAGATTTCAGATCTGCTTTTGTATGGATAATCACAGGTGTTTCAGAGACCAGATTTTGTCACTAGTTATATTTATTTAACCCACACAGAATGACTATACCAGAAGAAAGGTAGATATTGAAGCAAAGGACCATAAATATAAATAATTTATTTAATGACTGTACTTGATCCTCCCTGCATTTTACATTTTAAACTTACAAAGTCCAATATCAGCTAAAGTATCTGGGAGAAAGCGGAGTAGTTCCTTCTGCAGTGCTTATGACACTATCAGTGAATAAAATTTAAACAATTGAGAATGCTCAAGCAGTCAAGTGATCTTGGGAAAAAACCCAGATATCAAAGAATGAGCAACAGACTTTGATCATAAAATTACTGTTTTTATTTTACATGTTTTCCATTCATCCATTGCTCTATCTTCTCAGATGCCACAAAAATCCCTCCAGTGAATTTTCTACCATCTATAAATAAATTCCAGACTTTGGAGGGCATGATTATTTGAAGAGGCCCTTGACACACATCACTGTTTTCCACTCCTAAATGTAAATAAAGTGTGGTTACTCCTGGTGTATGGTTTCTATTAAAATTCCTCTTCTGACTGTAAATGCAAAATTGGGAAAACAAACTTACTGGTTCCAAAACACCTCACTGCCTCTTGCTACAGTGCTTGAATGACTCAAGCACATGAAAACAAAGACCGAGTGCTTCAATTTAACATGACCTCCTCCTCCTGTATTGGTTTTGGTATTTTTCCCCCAGCAGGTCTAATAGCTGAATATAGTGTTTATACCATTTGAAAGAAAATGTCTGTCCCTTGAGCATAATTCTTGTTTCTATTTGAAATTTATGGAAGTTTGCTGTTGACTTTGGGTGGGTCATGGCTGGATCTGAAGTTAATGTGATCAACTGCCCTCCTATCTAAACAATTCCTTGAAATATATATAACAGCAAAGAAATTCAGCTGTAGAATCAGTAACTTCTTAATGAAGCAGATTGTCAACAGGTGTAAATGTTGGTAGGGTGGCCACAAAGCTAATCTGTAGGTCATGTCAGTAGGTAACAGTGCCCTTGACAGCTTAGATGTTGCCTTTGTAAAATAATTATGTTCTTTAATATGAGTCCAGTAAGAAGACATTTAAATATTCATATAAAAATTGAAATTAATTGATATGGATCTAAATTAGCTTTGGTCAATTCAGTACACTTTTTCTGCCCACATCTTCTCCCTAAACCCCATGTCTGTCACGACATACACCACCTGGATTTCTGTTTCAGTGTCCCTGAGGTGGTGCTCTTGCCATATACCTTCCTCCATCATACATATAGGCTCCTTAGAAATACATGACCATGCTAGGATTCACCTGGTGTGTGAGAGACCTGGGTTCAATTCCCGCCAGGGAGACAGTGTTAAGAGTTGGACTCTATGATCCTTGTGGGTCCCTTCCAACTCAGAATATTCTGTGATTCTGTGATTGTCCCTAGCAACCAGGAGTACCTGCTCATATAGCTTCAGTTTAACCACCTGTAAAATGTTGCTAATGGTATTGTCTTCCCTCATGACGCTATTTGAGAATTCTGGGAATGAAATACTTCACATAAAAGAAAAGTTGTGGGTGCCTCATCCCTGGAAGTGTTCAAAGCTAGATTGGATGGTGCCTTGATCAACCCAGTCTAGTGGAATGTGTCTCTACCCACATCAGGGGAGTTGGAACTAGCAGATCTTTAAAGGTCCATTTAAACCCTAACCGTTCTGTAAGAACTCATAGCTTTCATTTTTGTGTGTCCTGACCATGCTTCCCCTCTCCCTATACAACTCTTTGCCTTTTATGTGCTCACTGAAGTGAATTTCTCTCTTACAATCATAAATCTGAACTAAATCAGGGACCCTCAAACTCTTGGTCTAGCTATGCTATTTAATGTTGAAACAGATCTGATTTACTTCTCTTCTTGGAAAGCATTTTAGGTGAGTATTTTTGAGCACAATTGGCATGAATTTTACACAGTTAATCTTGCAAAATAGGCAGAGGAACTGGCATGACATTTTAGGAAACTTTCATATTTAATGGCACACTATACAACAGAGTAGATAACCAGGCCCTGTTCCAGTCCACTTTACAACCCACTCAGGTTATAAGGTTGGCTCATGTGACAACTTGCTTTGGGCTGAATCATCCACAGAGCCTGAACTCACAACCTCTGACTGCAGTGATAATTTTTTATGACTGGAGCTGAAACCACTAGGTTCGTTGCCTCAGAGGTAGTAAGAGCCTTATCAACCTCCTCTGCACTTCAGCCAGCAGGAAGGATAAAAAAAACCTCAGGGAGAGCATCATATCAAATGTAACCTGCAGCTGAAAAAGCCCTCAATCTGTTTTGTCAAAACTGTAAGCTTCACCTGTCCATTTAATTTTACAGTCATCATGAGAAATCAGAGATCCTCTTAACATGTGCTACTTAAAGCAACTCTCAATTCCTTGAAAATTAATTCACCCGATTCGTCAACTCATGTAAAACTGCATGATTTATCTCTTTAAAACAAGACAAAACAGTGTTTTTCATTTCAGAGACAGTGAGAGACAGAAGAGGGACTAAGGGATCCTGTGATAAGAGTGCTGTGTCAGTTGAATATTAAAACAGTCATATAAAACCTGGGAGATATGCAAACAACTAAGCAGAGGTGGGATAAGCTCTGCGGGAATGGAAAAAACCCCACAGTTATTTACAAATTTATTCCTTGCAAAGGTCACAAAATGTTCCAGTTTAAAATGTTCACCACTAAAATTAGTCTCAACTTGGCTAAATGAGTCAAAAGTGTTTGGTGAGATTTTTATCCAAAATTTGGCTGATTTCTTTTTTCAGCCAAAATCTGCTTTTCAGGTCTTTTCTTTGAGTAGCAGAAGCCTTTAGGATACGAGAGGGCTCAAATCCTTGTGTCCAGGCTCAGTACACCTGCACAACAGGGTTCCAGCTGGTTGGACTTGGCTGAGTTGCACCTTGCAATAAAACTTTTTTAGGCGTCTGTGATGGTGATTAGGACTCCACTATTTAACTTGGTCCAGTTCAAATGTAACTATTGTAACATTCAGCATTTACCTGAACAGGATTTCTTTTCAGCTTTCTTTTGCAGGGGCTCAGAGACTAACCCGCACTGAAGTCTCAGATGACTCTATCCCATTTTATGAGCTGGATGATGGGAGGCTGAAGTTGCTCTCAAGTAACTATTCTCCCGTGTGGGGAGTGATTTTAAAAGGAAACTCTCATGGGAGAAATCAAAGCCCTTTGTAGTCACTGTCTTTGCATGGTAATACAACCAACAAGTGGTGTTAAGACAATATTACTCTAAACTTAATGACTTTGTCTTGTTCATCTCTATAGCAGCTAATGAAACATTATGAATGCAAAGCAAATAGTGTGTTCAGGCTAGTTCAAGATCCACATGGCATCTGAATGTGCCGCATGAATTATTCACACTGTTTTTCTTCACTACTATCATCCCTTCCCCATAAAAGACCAAAACTCCTTTTTCGGCCTTAGCAGACACCTCTAAAGCTGTTCCTGTTCAGCTGGAGAAAGTTTCATTTCTAGTGTGTCAAAAAGATATGAGTCAGGTCACTCAGTAAATGAGAAGTGATAAAATATTAATATGCTCAAGGAAGAAGGGAGAGAGAGGAGCAAGCTTCCTGCCCATATGAGTGAAGGTCTTCTTTCTCATTTTTTATTTTTGCATCAAAGTATGCCAAGAGTGTTGTAGTTTTCTGTACTACTTCTCGTTCTTCCAATTCAGCTTATAAATGAGCTAGCTGGGTAGACTGTTGAGCTGCTCTTGAGGCAGAAATTGCCTCTTTGACACAATACAAGTTTCCTCAAAATCAAGTTGTGCTTAGTTATGGTGCTAGCATTCAGAACCAACCCTTCTTTGAATCAGGATAAACTACCTCCCTCACCCCCCCCTTCCTCGAGTTTTGGTTCCTGAAAGTACTGTGATAATTGCTGTTTCACCTCTGTGACCCTTTTGCTAATTCCTGGAGCCAGAAAAAAAAAAAGTTATTTAATTTTGACCTCAAAACCAGCAAAATCTGTTTTCCTGCATTGACCCACCATTTGCCTGTTAGCAGAAGGCAAATATTTGCAGAGATTTGGTAGGTACCTAAAAAGCAGATTGCATGCCTAATACTTTGCTTTTATTCTCATGCAAGGTCGGTCAATCTCCAGTTTTGTTTGCTTTTGGATTTCTGATTTTTTTTCAGTTTGTTTCTCTATGATTGCTTTGCCTACAGGAGAACTGTTCAATTTGTCAGCGTCTCATTTTAATCTCTATTACTCCAATGAAGATAGTGTTTTTAATAGCTTATAAAAAATTCCAGGTTTTTCAGAATCACACAAACCTCAGCCTGATAGTAAGAATTTATCAGAGCATTGCTGCTCATCAGAGAATAGCTTGTACTAGGAAGAAAACCAACACATTAATTGACCAAAAAGTCTTTGGGCTTTTTATAGGGAAGAAATACGAAGTATGAGTGTGATTGGGATGTGAAATATTTGGGATGTGAAATATTTGGGATCCTATCCCCTCACAAGCAACAAGTCAGAAAGGTACAATTGGCTCTGCATTGAGGGAGCCTGAAAAAAACTATGTCTCTCTCTGGGCTCCTGGAACTCAAAGATGCAGTAAAGTTGATTATAGAAATGGGAGGTAAAGATGAAGTGTTGGGAAATCATCAGAATTATACACTTTGGCCCTGTGTGTGGAAGTACTAGAATATATACCACCCTGAACTGAGCTCTTCTGCAAACTTCAGCAGTCTGGTGCTCCCTTATTTCATCATACTTTGGCATCTGAAGTTATTGTTGATAAATAAAATATAATTATATATATATAAATAAAAATTATCTTTGAATCGAGATATTTTCCATCAAATTCAGTGTTTAGGCTAGACCTAACATCTTCAGATTTTGCCCCTAAATCTCAATTCTTCACTTAGCCTGGTGGTAAGGGAGGCAGAAATAGAAAAAACAAAGAGTTAACAAAACATTTGAGTGTGTGTGAGATCAACGTATAGCTGTGTAGCCTTCTAATACTCATTAAGTAAATATTTGGATAGAGCGAATATAAAATCTTTTCAAAATTAGTCAGAATAAATTTTCTCTTTGTTATAGTACAATATAGTACATCCTAATCATACATGACACTGGTCTGTATTACAGAGAATGGTCCATAAGAGAAATTAGAACTAGGAGCTTCACCCATTTTAGTGTAAAAGTACCATTTTTAAAAAAAGAAGTAACTAAAAGGATACATGAAGAAGCACTCTCAAAAAGTTAATTTTTAATGCAGTTAACATATTAGCGTTTATATACTTATTGAATATATGGAATATTTATGAAGGGTAGGGCTTAAGCATAATCTCTCTTTTGTGCCATAGAAGTGTTAAATTTGAAATCAAACAATCTTATGAGCAATGCTACGGAAAACAGTAAGACCAGTTCCTTGGACACTTACCAGAACTGAAAACTGAAGTCAATAGAAGTCAATTGATAAAATGCTCACTAGAACTCAATGCAAAATGGCTCGCCTCTAAAAAAGTCAGGGTTATCAAAGCAAACATCAGACAACCTGGCAGACTATATTTTCCTGTATTGTAAACTGATTATCATGTATGTCTTCTGTTCTAAAAATAATTAAGGCTCTGAAAGAGGCCCCTTTTTGGATCTTGCATTTCTGTTTTCTTGTAATACACGTACCTCTTTGAATATATCCCTATAAGAACAGGAAGCAGAGTGCCTGTGCTCAAAATTAGTAACAGTGGACCTCTGATGTCTAGTCCAAATGCACAGCTAAAAATCTTGCAGTGAATACTAAGTAGCTGATGCCAGAACAGATCTCTGATGGTGCCAATGGCTTGCCATCACTGGGACAAGGGGATTTGTCTCTTTGTAGTTGGCAGCACACTGGGTAGGGTTGGAGGCCTTGAGAAAGTAGCAAGGGTGCCTGTGTTCAAAGGGACAACTAAATCTGGGCCTTTTCATCTCTAGAGAACAGAATCAAGAGTTTCAGGAATGAAGAAGAAAAAAGTACAAAGAATTGAGGGGCAATTTCTGCTTGAGAGGGTGCAGAGAAGGGCAACGAGGATGGTGAAGGGACTGGAGNTGTAGAGGCTGGAAAGACATCAGTGCCAGAAACCCAGCTGTGATTATTCCCCAAATGTAGGATTAGTTTTTAGTGTATTCTGTATTTCACATACTGCATCCATCTGTCTCCCATTCTGTTTCTAATCCTTCAGGGTGAAAAGAAGTTGGAATATCCCTGAACTATTCTAGCTTTGAATTAGGAAGCTGAAGGTTCAAAAGGTTGATTTCCCATTATAGGAGAAAGGACTTGGATAAACGTTGTGGTGGTCCACAAACATTAACATAATTTGCTTCTAGATTTCTAATTTACATTTGTTCTGTCTCCTTGTATATTCCAGGTCCAAATACTAGTTTAGAAGCTTGTCAAATGTAACCTAAATAATTTCATTCTTCATAAGTGAACGAAAAATAATTTAGGGCTATTCTAAGTACCAGTTTATCCCATTCAGTCACCTTTAAATATTTATCAATAGTTTTTTAACATTACTGTAATTGATTAAAGTTTATTTGACACACATTTAAAATATGGGAAAAGTTACTATGAATGATAAGGCATCTTATCCATTGATAATGGTTCCATTAAGTCTTCCCCTTCAGTAAAGTATTAGGGTCCAAATGCATCAGTCCTTTGAAATTCTAATCACTGGTTCCCATCCAAGAAGACTTAAGCATCTGCTTAGCTTTAAGTCTGTGAATCCTTCTGGCACATGTCCTAAAATGTAACTGAGCTGAAAGAAGAATATTCAGCAACTAAAAGGTACTGTCCTATTTAATGACTGTTACTGATGTAAGAAAGAGACGTCAAATTAATTCTAAAGTGTTACCTACAAAGAAGTAGAAATAATTAATTCCTTTAATGCAATCAATAATAGTATTAATCCTGCGGGGGGAGCACTTGGCAGTGGCAAAGATGCATTACGTAAGTCCACTGTAGCTTATATAAAAGTTCATTTTGTTCCTACATAATTATCTATCAGGTGAGTCCTCAAAGCAAGCTTTAAGCATTTCAGAGACTTGAGAAAAACGGAGAAGCCGTCAGGGTTTTCGCGTAGGTCAGGTGTGGGAGAGGAAGGGAGGCCAGGAGGCTCATCATTGCCTCTGTCTCTCTCCCTCTCCCTTTGAAAGCAGCAGCTGAATCTATCATCACAGGCAACACTGTTGCCTGATTTGCCTTCTGCCTTGAGTTACTTTGGGTAGCTCATCACTCTTGCAAAGTCCTCTACAGAATGCTTTTCTCACACATATGATTTGCACAAATTATGAATGAGGCAATACATTGCACTGTACTGGCAAGAGATAACAAATGACAAAGACAGGCAATCAGCTTGATTTTGTACTTGACTGCACCAACAGAGCGATAAATTTGCTCCAAGACATGCTTCTGCTGATTGTGAATTTCAGCAGTAGAACTCACACACTGTGATGGAAGAATTAGCAGCTTTATGGTGAGGACAAAGGCAGTGGCTAAAATCAGAGACATGCCCTACCCTGCAGAAATTCATTGCTTGATTTTTAGTGTTGTAGTTATTGTCTCTAAAACACAAATGAGATAAACACTGTCTTTGTTAATCTGAAAACCTATAAATCTGTACTTCCTGGCATAAACTAGTAAATATGTACATGACAGAAACTGGCTGAACTCCTTAAACTAGGCTCATTAAAATGAGACTGCTTCAAGTCACCTGCCTGGGTTTTGTTGACATCTGGCAAACCCAGTATTCAAAACCAGTTTTACTCAGAGAATATTCTTTTGGATAATGGTATGATTTATTTGCTTAACCTTGTATGTCTCCGCTACAGTGGCACAGAATATTAGCTTTCATCTTGGAAGTAAAAGAACTTTCCTGTTATGCTTATTTCTCCCTACAGCCAAACAAACAAAAGTGTCTCCATAGAGGAGAAGAAAAATCTATTATATTCATTTAAAGGAATCTCTATTTCCTCTTTTACCAGCAGAAATATTAGTGAGGGTTAATGGAAACAAAACAAATGAAGCTCAGTATATTTTCTCAAAGTCTGTTCACACTACTCAATTTCAATCTTTCTGTGGGAGTCAGCTACCAGTTTAAACCCCCCCCACACTGAACATTCCTAAGAAAGAGATTTTTAAAAATTGATAATTTTTGTTATTTATTTATCCAGTATTTCATAAATGGGAAGTGAAAAGTGGAGAGGCAATGTCATTCTCTTACTCAACGTGCTAATAATTCACTATGAGCATGAGCACGTTCGTTCAGCATTTCATGGGGAGAGGATGGCCTCCCTAGTGAGAGGAGTGGATCAAAACCTACATGCTGCCAACACTTTTTCAGCTGTTCCAAGTCAAGAAGACTCTTGGAAATACAGAGGGGTTCTCAAAAGTAACTGCAGCAACACTGACAAATGTCTTAAATACCAATATTCAAAAATAATCCTCACTTTGATATGAGGAAAAATTCTGTAGCTCTTCCACTCTTTCCCCAGTTTTTTCTCCTGTTCTCATCATACACTTTATCATGGGAGGAAAAAACCCCCTTGAGTGACATGTTGAAATTTATGCAAGATTAGGCCTTGATTCTGAATATCTCAGATCGCACACAGTGGAAATGATGCAAAGCGAGAGTCATGCAAGACTCGCACGGCTTCCCTCACCTGTCACCAGCTGACGTCAGATTTTGCTTTTGAAGGTAATTAGCACTCATTAGGTATAGATCAAAGGAGGAAGCCAGGCTAGGGTTATGCAAACTGTCTAGATATGGAGACTAGTAAGAAACCCTATTAGTAGGAAAGAAAACTGGTAGGAAGCTGGGAGACTGGTGAGCAGGGATGCAGCTAAGGGAGCACCCAGCCTTACATCATTGAGTCTCTGGAGGATGAAACCAGATCAGCAAGGCCATGAAATCATGTTTGTCTAGCAGTTATGATTCACAACAATCATTTGTTCAAGGGCCCAGTTCTCACAGAAAAGTTGGCAAACCCTACATAAACCACAACTGATTTGCTCTACATCCAAGTCATATTGATAAAGATGTGGAGCTCTCAACAAGTATGAGAATGTAACACAACTTCCTAAAAATTATTATTTGGTACAGGCATGGGGATTGAGAGATGTATTCTGTGTGCAGGTATGGTAAAATTTTAACACTTCTGATGGGAAGGCTATGGCTTTCAGTACATAACAAACATATCTGTGGTGAAGGGGCTGGAACACAAGCCCTATGAGGAGCGACAGAGAGCTGGGGTTGTTNTATGTATTTATCTGTGTGAAAAATAAAAAAAGTAGATTGACATCTGCAGCAATAAATTTTGGCATGAATTTAAAACATTCAATATATTCATAATTACATAAGATAGAGTTAATTAGCAGCTTCTTACATTTAGGAGCCAGAAGTCATGGGATGATCATCCAGTCTATTGTCCAAATAGGACAGTAAAAAAAGTTTGAATTAATTTCTCTTTGCACTGGAACACCTTCATCAGTACATTTCAAGCTCATTAATAGTTTACAAACAACATCTCCCTATTTTGCATGCATAGGAGTGTTCTGGTATTTTAGCAATCACTAAACTGATGACAGATGAATAAACCTATAAAAAGACTTGATATCACTCTCAGTCCTTTCAAGCAGATGAAAGTATATCTATTAAAGGACCTTCAGTTTCTTGTCAAGCTCCTCTTATATGACTTGGGGAGCAAATTGGGAAGCTAAAGCAGAATACACTCAATTAACAGAATTGCAGAATGGCTGGGGTTGGAAGGGAGGGACCTCTGGAGATTATCTAGTTCAACTCTCCTGCTGAAACAGGTTCACCCAGAGCAGGTCACATAGGATCATATCCAGGAGGGGTTTTGTATATCTCCAGAGAAGGAGACTCCACAACATCTTTGAGCAACTTGTTCCCCTAAAGAAGTCTCTCCTCATATTCATTTACTCCTGAAACTATTACTTTACATTCACTACAGAAAATCGGATCACCCCAAGGGATTTGGTGCTGAAGAATTTGTGCATTAGAACCAGACAGTGTAGGACTTTTACCAAAAATGGAGGGTATAATTAAATAACCTTTCTTCTTTTTTTCACCTCTTTCTCTTCCCAAGGATCACATTTGTACATTTATAACACGGGACAGTTGCTTACCTATTTCTGGAACAGCCTGAGGGCCCTGATAAAGTACCATTTGACCTATTTCCTGGCTTGCTTTCTGTAAGTAAATATCCCATAATATTTGACACTGTTTCCAAAAACATTACTGCAGTACATTAGATAAAATTATTCTTAGATGTAGGCTTCTAGAGTTCCTTTTATAGAAACCCAAAGTTTACTTCATGTAAGCAGGTATGCACCCACACCTTAGAGTAACTAGAGAGAAAAAGAATATATTAATTGTGTAAAGTTCATTCATGAAAATAAACTGGAGAACTACTATTAGTTATCTGTTGAATTCTCAGTGATGGCTGAAGCAGAGACAGGAATTAATTAAAATACACAATTGATAGAAAACCACAGTAGCATTAAGGTCCAGCTGTGTTTGAAGGGCCTTTCTGGTTCTATGTAAAGAAGAAAAAACCCAGTATTTCAGCAGTATCCTTTTCTGTGAGCTATTTCTTTTCCTAAGGACCCATCTACCACAAATCTCCTCATAAATCAGCCTTATAATGACAAGTCAACTAATCCTATGGTTTCACTAAATTAAAAGAGATTTGAATATATTTATTTTGTAAAGCAGTGAACAAGAAAGATAATTTCCTCCATCCTTCCAGTTGCTCATCTTCATTTCCCTGTATGATCTCAGGTTTCCCTGATCCTTGTCCTTAAATGTATTCAGGGAATTCAGGATGGCTTGATCTTCAATTATTGCTTGAATCTTAAATTATTCTTAAAACAGCACTATATCAAATAATCCCAATAGAGTTTGCACTCTGAAAATGACAAGTGCTGTCAGAATACACTCTCCTATATTAGGTACCCTCATGGCACTGTGTTGTCTCACATTTCCAACTCTTATGAGGCGAAAAAATGTGTTAGGTTGTTAATTTCAAGGAGAAGTTATTTGGACAGAAGCAAGTAGAAAAGGGAAAAAAAGAAGAAAGCACAGGAAAAGCAGGGAAGAAAAAAGAACAAAGATGCTTTTGTGATTGACTAATTCAAGGAAAGGAATAAGCAGGATTCTTCTTTAAAAGCAAGCTGAGGTGTTGCAGCTTATGAATGTAAGTGCAACAAAGAGTGAATACAGCAGGTTCTGTCTATGTGAATGTGGTCCATACATTCACTTTTTCTTTTCCTATCTCTCTTTTCAGCACAGGCATAGCACATCTCTGTGCTTTGAATTGGATAGAGCTCCTTTGAACCTTGTATATGTTAAATAATAAAAGCTCAAAGGAGACAGGTAGCCAACCTCTGGCAATATCTTTCTTCCAAAGATGACTTGATTGAAATTGATAAAAAAAGTCCTTTGAAACTGCCTTGTTACTAAAAGTTGACTTTAAATACCATAGTCTTTTCAGTAATAAATAAATAAATTCTCTGCTTGATGAAAAGGGTGTTTTTTGTGTGTGTGTGCGCTTAGGGGGTGGGATTTGTTGGTTTTGTGGGGTTTTTTTGATTTTTAATGTAATTCCAAATAATTGCTTGTTTATTCTTGTTTTTTATGAAAAGTTAGAGGGGAAAAAGACAAAGAAATCTGCAAAGCCACCACAGAAACTATGATAATAGAATATTTTCAAGGAGAAAAAAAAATGTTCTACCATTTCACAAATCACTGGATTGTCTAAAATCAAAATACCAATGACTACAATCAAACTTTCTATGATACCTAATCTAGTAAAAAAGCTACAGATACCACTTCTTTCCTTCTTACTTGACTAATACAAACCCGATCTCTCTGCAACAAACTGATCTTTCTGCACCCAACTTTATCTGTGCTTATTTCACAAAGTGTCTCTATACAAATATCAAAATATGATGGTTTTGAATCACAAATTCTGAAACAACTGCAGCATAACACTTGGTTCATTAAAAGAGCTTAATATCCCAACTGCAGATAATTTATGGCTTTATTTCTTTAACTACCTAGAATTACCAAGAGTCTGGTCTCCTGCTATCTTCAAGAAATTATTCCATAGGATCTCAGTCCAAAATTCATAAATGAAGTGTAGTTTCCTGACCTCAGTGTAAGATTTCTTCAAAAAAAGCTCATCTCTGGTCAATGTGAAAACAGGTTTTTAACTTCTAACATACATTCATGGACAGCTTATTCCCATTTAACACTTCTCAAACACTTACCTTGCATCAGAATTTTCCCAAGATTTTCTGTCTTTTTCCTTGGTATTCTCATCAATCTCTAATGGCAATAACCACTGAACCTTCCCCGGTCTTCACTTTGGTCAACCAAAAAAGCCAAATTTTCATAGATCCCCAAGACAGATTCTCCATTTTTCTAATGTTTCCAGAAAGAACTATCCTTGCCTGTTTTACCCTGGATGCATATTTCTGAACCCAGATGACTCTCATGCTGTCTTGTATTTGAAGTTTCAGTGTCAGATTAACAAAGCAAAGCTAAGGGGAAAACCTTGTCTTAACACACTGGTGCCTTGCAAGGTATCTGATCATGATAATTCTCTGTTCATGCTCCTTGGGGAAGTTTCTACCACAGAAAACACAATTTATATAATTTCTGGCTGTCTTAGCAAACAAGACCACATCATTTCAATAAGCAAAAACAAGCCATCACCACATCAACTCAACAATCACCACAAAATGTTTTGGTTTTTTTCTTTCTGGCATAGCCAACTCATCTTGATAGCGCAGGAAAGTAGAGAGAGTGTTGCTAATACCCTGCTTTGTAAGTACGTGTGTATGATCAAATGACTCCACTTCTTAAAAACACTAATTTCCCTATGATCATCAAGACAAATTGAAATTTGAAGCACATGTAGAGCTTTAGGTGGGTGCCTGACATGCACTGAATTTCGCTGGGTAGCCCACCAGCCCACCCGCTTTATTGAAAACCAATTACAATAGAACAAGCAAAAAAATGTCACTGACCTGACTGCACTTAAAATGTGGTTATTTCATTTAACCTACTTCAAAGGCTGGTACTGAGCCCAAGTATTGTGGCAGGCTGCATATCAATCATTCATGATTGCATTGTTCTGTATCTCTGGGGATGGATGTGAAGATTTTTATTGAAGTTCTAGGCAGCCATGAAGAATTGTATTCTGACATCTAGTGCAGGCATTTGCCTGATTTCTCATCTATCAGATAAGACAAATCTGCTCTCTGCTGTTCATTGGTATGTGTAAGCAAGGCATGGGCTGGTGAGGAGCATACAATAGTGGGCAGTGCTGATACAACTCTCCATCTTGTGAAACTCCATTTTTTACTCTCTCTTTCCTTAAAAAGAGAAACTCCCTAGAGGGTAACCATGGTGAAACAAGCCTCAGTGGTAGCTGTAGATAAAAGTTGTAATGTTTTTCATGTGTCTGCAGAGAGCTGGACAATAACTCTTGAGTGAACTGTAACATTTATTTCAATGTGGTGTTAACTCATACATCCAGGGATAACAATTTATGGCGACAATGTCATTTTTCTTTCAGATGGTAGTCTCTTTCATGCAGATTCTCTTACCTTCCCCTTCAGCTCTCTGGTATCTGAGCACAGTCCAGTCTCTCTCTGTTCTCCTTTCCTGGGGTGAGGAGCATTTCCACACTGCCATACCAGCTACTAAGGCACTCTAGTTTGACTGTGTTCTTACATCACCCCCTGCCATCATGTCAAATTTACCATCCCATTTAAGAGATCAGTGTGTACTAATCCTGTGTATGCTTTTGAGCCAGATACAAGATTACAGCAGAGAAGCAGTGGCTACTAGACTCACCTCACACCTGTAAAGAGCAGCATGAAATCTCCTGACCCCTCCACCACAAAGTCAAATGAGTGACTTGAAATCCTTTTCAGCAAAGCCTTGGTGACCTCTGACCATTGTCATGGATGCACACACATTCTTGGGGACTCAGATGTCTGTCCTGAACACCTTAAAAGGTACTTTTCCATCAACTGTGGGACAACTTCCTCACCAATTCCTCAGCCGTGTCCAACTGCATAAGTGCTTTCACTGCAGAGTTGAACAGTGTAATTCAGCTTCATATTCAGGATTCTTTAGGCGGGACTGACTACCCTGGCATAAGTCAGAAGAGATCTGATACTGAATTTATCCATCTTTGGTCTGGAATTCCAACTAGCAGACAGGTAATAGGTAATTTTTGTTTGTTGGGTTTGGTGTCACAGAATTAGTAAGGTTGGAAAAGACCATAGAGACCATCANCCATTCTCATTGCCCTTCTCAACATCTTTCTGTCATTTGTGTTTGGGTTTTTTTCCTTTTTTTCCTATGCAGGTCTAACTGACTAGCTAAACACTTTTACTGTGCCTTTGAGAACAGTAAAAACAAGTTTAAATAAACTGACTTTACTAGGCTTTAAATAGACTATATTTTGTCTTGAAAGGCCCATACACTCTTATTTCCAGCCAGCCAAGATACAAATGGCTATTTGTTGAGCGTTGGACATTATGTAAAGACAGTATGAATGTGCTATATCTAAAGATTTGTAACAGGTGTGAAAAGAGTTTAGATGTGGCCATAAGTCAGGTGATGACATGTTTGGGCTCAGGACAGTACCACCAAATTTGGTAGATGTATTTTGTCTTCTTTACAGGTAGATTGCAGAATCACAGTATATTCCAAGTTGGAAGGGACACACAAGCATCAGTGAGTCCAACACTTAAGCAGATGGCCCGTACAGGGTTCAAAATGGTAACACCACGCTGTAAGTGAGCTAATCTCACATCCATGTGGTGTACCTTGGGAAAGTTATGTCCCTCCCGAGGGAGATAGAAGAGATTAAATAAACCCCAGCATTGAATACCTTCAAAATATAGACAAAGCCATAGTCACAACAACCAAAACTGGAGAGATCGGTGTGAGCATCGTGCTTCTCACTAGTAAGGTGCCAAGCAGAAGCCAAGAAACCAGGATAGCTCTAATTTATGACTCTGCATGATATACACTGAGGATTTTAAGGAAGTAATGGCTGCAAACAGATGGAGTACCCCTAATGTCTCTCCCACAGACTGTTCCCTAGTAGCATGTGCAGAGCTCTATCTTTTTCTTGTCCTTATGACAAGAAAACTGTATTTATTTTCAGTGGTAAAATAGAGAATATGTATTTTTAATGTGTTTTTTAGTGTTTTCTTTTCCTTTATCCTTAGCAACTACAGATTGAGAAATACAGAAAATAGAATAGCTTCTTATCCCTGTAAGGCATTTGAAGAAAATGGCTTTTAGCATGGCCACACTCCCCTCACTAATTGTCTAGTATTTTCTCAAGGTCTAGCAAAGGGCTTGCATCAATAATAAGTTGCACACAACAAGCTAGGCAGGTTAAGTAGACTTCGAACTCTTGTCAAAGTATATGACATTAATTAATGTCATGAAAGCAAAATAATAGAACTCCTCCATAAAAACTGCATTAGAAAAGAGACAGAATAACACAGGTCATGTTAACTTACTGCAAAAGGGAAATAAGGGGGTAGCATTTTTTTCTGGTGAGAATTAGGAAACTACATAGTTCAGAGGCTATAAAGAGACCTCAAATATCATTGACAAGAGCCCTTGGGTGGTCCCACATAGGAAAACTAGTGGACACAGGTGAAGTTCCACTGAGAAATGGTGGGTTGTTACTGGGATGTTAGGTTCAGATGAGCTAAATCCAGTTGCAACGGTTGGAGTATGATACTGCCTTGGTTTTTAAAAAGAAGGAAAGGAGGGAGAGAAGGAATGGAGGAAAAGATAGACAGGAAGAGCAATATACAGGGTAAGGAAGAAAGAACTAAAACAAAGAGGAAGAGACATTCATCCTAGGCAGGCCTATGTCAGCCATCCTTTTCTCATTTGTCATAGTGGATTATCATGAACCATCTGGAAGAAAGGAAACAAGGAGTGAAGGGGAAAGAGGGAGGAATTGTATCTTAAAGGTGGATAGGGTTTCTGCTGTTGCATGTACTGCCATCAGTCCCACTGGTACTCTGAGTACTTCACGTCAAGAAAGAGTGGCCACAACAAAAACTGCCCTTGTCTATACCAGAATTCAATCCTGCCTACATTGGAGTGATCTCCTTTGTGATCTACTGCTCTGACCCCACTGCTGATTGATCGTTTCTTGCCTGAGACAGTGAAAAGAAGAATAAAAAGTTTTTTTCCTTTTCTTTTTTTATAAATTCTATATTGCTGCCATCAGTAGCTCCTCTTTGGAAGTGCTCTGCAAGTCTGAAATAAAACAATTCCCAAGCCTCTTGACCCCTGTATTATTTTTTCTTTTTGTGCCATGTAGGAACCATAAAAGAATAAAAACTCAGCAAACTTACCAGTTCACAATGCATTTTAAGTACTTTTTTATAGCAAGTTTAATGTTAATGAGCACCAATTACTCTTTGAAATCATCATAAAATGCATAAAAAGGCTGATACTGTATATTTTATATCCTCTGGAGACTGTCTCCAAGATGGAAGTGCAGTTTTGAGAAGCATACACTAATTCCCTCTGTGAGAAGATGATAGTTTCTCAGTACATGCTGCTTTTGTGCTTTTGGGAATGCACCACATTAACAGGCTGGACCACTACTCAACTTTGAGAGGATGGAATTTACACCCTTCTGTAACAACAAAGTCATTTTAATGGAAGGCATCCTCAAGACGGTTACTGTAAAACCATCCTTGAGTGCAGAATAGTATCATTAAATGAGTAGGAGTTAATCAGTCCTTTTTCTCCTATACTGATCAGTTGCGCAAAGACTTCTTTCAGAAAAGAATTAGAGTAAAAAAATTAATAAGGCTGAAAAATGGTTGATAGTTCAGTGAAATTAATAAGGAAAATACCAATAATAATGTCTCAGCAACCACAATTTCTGGGTGATAATTCATACCACAGTGAATTTGATAGGACTACCCAGGATTGTTAAAATCTGCTGAGCTGCCGATGTTTATGGCATGCTGCAAACTCCACAAACACAAAATATCTCCTGTTGAAGCCTTTACAGAAGTTTTAAAGAAATATTTTATTATCTAATTATGAGTCACAGCTATCAGATAGTTGAGCACATTATATGTATTTAATATTAATTTATCATTAAATTCTCTCTGAAGTGAGAACTTCAATTTTATCTTACAAATGGCAGAAGGCCAAAAGCAGCTGAGCATTAACAACTAGGCAGGTGTCATGCAGTAGGTACTAACAAACTATTTTACTTCCCCTTGGTGTGCAAGCATTTGAAGGATCATAATTTGCTCCCCTTAAATCTATTAGATGTTATCTCTATTGGCTTCTATATCAACAGTGCTCAAAAACTTTAAATTATTTTTCTGGAAACCAGCAGAGAAACCAGTCTTTCATCAGCCAGACTCATCTTTTCTTATGTGTGCTCCTCCAGATAAATTCAGTTCCCAGGTAATGCACACAAGACCAACTTGTTTATATTTATTAAAGAAAACCAAGTTGCAACAGTGGACTGGAGGGGGACCAAACCAGTTCAGAGAAAAAGAAATACATTAAAAACATCACATCTGACTCAGCAAGGCTCAGAGTTGAAAATATGCTTGAAAGAATATTTGAGAGAAATTCTGTATCTTTCATAATCTTTATAGTTCCCATGGCCTTACTAGTCCCTCACCAGCTGTATTTGGGCACAGATGAAGATGATCCACATAGATATTTGTTCTCACATAGGACAGCTGAGTAGTCCACAGTACTTACAGATTCTTGGGAAACAACTTGACCCCCCAGTCAGCTTTGAGCATCAAGAAAAAAACAAACTTAAGGGAATGTCTTGGTTTTGCCGTTAAAAAAAAAAGCTTCTGTGTTCAGCAGAGAGTGTAACCTTCTCTATACAGTTGTGGCGAGGCAACTAATAAATCCTGCTGAGAACTGCAGGTGTCCTGGCCCATAAGTGACGTCATATGAGGGGTCTGAAGAAGTGGTCATTCTGAGAGACTTTGCTTATCTCATGGAACCCTGCATATCAAAATATCAAAAGGGATTTCAGAAGCAATAATTATTTTAAAACAAGGATTTGTTACTCAAGTCTTGTGCAATTCTCTCTTAGAAAGACATAAAAGGGAAGAAAGTCAAATGATGGGCCCTTGTTAAGATTTTCAACTGTCTACACTTCTGGCCTAGGGTGTGAAATGTAACAGTGCCCCATCCTGTGTCAGCAAGTGGGTCACAAAGACAGCCACCTCTCTATCTCCCCACCTCTCTCCTAACGAAAAGTGGATAATCCTGTCCCAGTCTACCCTCTCACAGTGCACTGCTCTTAACACAGTGTGGCTACCATTTTACACAATGTGTTAATATACCTGTCAAGTTTTTCTCTAGTTCTGTCTGAACTTTTCATTAATATGAGTGAGGTTTTTCAGAGGAGTTGATGAACAGCTTTGAGAAATATTATTTACAGTGAACTCTGGTGGGATTCTGTTACTAGTTTCTCTTTCCTTCACAATTTTATTTGCTAATTACCAAGACCTGTACTTGCAAAGAGGATGCATGCTGCAGCTATAAAATACTCAAAATTTTATTTTTCCCTCCTTCTGTAGTACTAGAAGTATTCCTTGGGGACTTTTCTGAACAAATGTAATATGAAAATGATGAAAAACATTAGCCCAAGTCCTTTCTGAAAGATCTGTCGCTATGATCAGCCTTTATTTTTACATCTGAGATTTCAGGTCAGCCTGAACTATGCCTTGAATCATTTCTATAACAACACCCCTAGAAGAACTAATTTATGCTGCTCAGAAGTTCTAATCATGCTGGTAATTCCGTGAGGCTCTTTGAACATGCTTTCTCAGTGACTCAAACAATTAAATCAGTAGGTGAAGATTACATTCAGGGTAAAAGGAATTATGGAATTATGATCTGGGCTTTCATGCAAACTCACGTGGGCTTGTATCAACCCAGAATCTCAGAAACGAAGCTAAATGAACGGGGAAGTCTATGCTGACATGGCTGCAACTTGGGAATTCATAACTGAGTTGTTTTTCAACTGCTGATACAGCTGATCCTTCACTACTTCACAGTTCACCATTGGCAGCTTCAATGCCTTGCAGTGTCCATTCCACCCCCTGGCCCCAGCTTTACCCTATTTACCATTTCTACAGTTTTTACCATTCCTTCATGTATTTCACTTATCACACATCTCTCTGGAACAACCCCCTGCAATATTCAAGGGATTACTGCACAACTAAATCTACAACTGTCAGCTTGGGCTGAACTCGAAGATACCAAATTTCCCTGTCCTTGGTATATCTGGCTATCTAAATGCAATTATCTGCATAACAGTCATGGGGGTCAGCAGGTACTATTAGTCCTGACAACAAACTCTCTGCTGAGACATTGAGCCAGCTGGAATGACTGCAGGAGGAGTGACTTCCCTTGCCCCCAGCATCCTAGAACTTCCCATGAGTCATTTGGAAGATACTAAGAGTCACTTAAGGAACTCCTAAAATAACATTTGTTTCTCTTGTTTAAACAAGTGACATTTAATTATCAAGGAGAAATGTAAATATCTTTGAAATACCTCCAGCTCTGGAAGGTCCTGTAATATCCAAAATTAGCTGCCAGTCTTGTCAAATAATACATCAAATACTCACTTCTCTCCAAACAAGGAAGCAGTTAACAATAAATCTCTGACCTAACCATTTCTAGGCACAGATACATTGTATTTGGGAAGGATGCCATTAAACAGAGCACCCAAATGCATTCTAGCCAAAATCCAGCTCTACACCCTGCAAGATGCTTTCTTTGCATGTTTCTGTACCAACGTACTTTTTTTGTGACTTTCCTGGTCCAGTTTCCATGCTATAGAAGATTTTTTTCAGGACAATGCAGTTCTCCCTACTGCCCTGAGGAACAACCACGTTGAGTACTGCTGCCTCTGAATGACATACATGCATTTGCAGTGGCTGACAATGCAAAGGCACCAGAGCATTGCAAAATTGCATGGCTTCAAAAACCTGCAGCCCTCTAAGAATCTAGCCTAAAATTTTTATATTTATTGTTGTGATACTCCTTGCTAATATTTTAATTATATGATTACTTTTTATATGTCATCCATGAAGCCCCAAACTTCTTAAATTATACGATTAACTGCCTTTTTTCTTTACACACTGACTTACGTTTTAGTTTCTTTTTAATTTTTACTTCTGTGGGATGCTATTCTGCAAAATTAATTAGATTGTAATCTGCCTGTATTTGTGCCAATTCTAATCCCTCTTCATATGACAATGAAAAGGAAACCAAAATTTATATACTTTTGACAAGAGCTGTTGTGGTCCAGTTTTTGGTCACCTCTACTTTATCACAACCACACTTGGGAGGCTAATTAACTGCACTGTAGATTTAATTAAACACATCTGCTCCTCATTGTTTTGCTTTTAGTGAGCAGATGCTCACATCAGTGAAATCACACCAAGACTGGAAAAGATGTTCATGTCACTTAGATATTCAGTAACGGGACTCACAGATCTCATGAGGAGAGTTGGCAAAGTCAGCAGTCAGATTCTCAGAAGATTTTGGCACAATGGATGAAAAATTGTTGAGTGCCTGAAAGGGAAACTGGAAACCCTACTCCAGCTGGGCAGCAACTGAGCTGGAGAATAGCCCTTTCGGGCACATTGAAACCTGCCCTGTTGTGGTCAAGTCTGGGAATGTTCAGCAGATAATCGGTATGTTGGGGCACAACGGCTGTCAAGTCAGCACCTCTTAAGAGCTCTGAAGTGACATGCACATAGGTAGAGATACAGAGTCCCACAGAAACTTTCCTTGCCCTTTGTTTTATCACCACTCTTTAAAGCTTAAGAAAAGTTGCCACTCACTTCTCACAATCCAAAGGATGACACCTCACAGCTACCTGCTAAGCTACACAGCTCTCAGCACCAAGTAGTGTTTTTATCACCACTTGACAGTTTGTAAGCTCATGGAGCTAAGCACTCCTAACTTGGCTCTCAGCTACAGCTGACCTCTGCACTTTGCCAAGGCTCTTGTAAGTGTGCCAACACAATCAGCTTCTGCTGTGGACAGAAAAGAACTGGTCTGTCTTTTCAGGAACAACCTGTTTAACTGTAGGGAAATACTGAATTTTAACAAATATATAAAGATATATATACATGTGTGTATTTACAGACATACTAAAGAGAAATTGTGTCTTTCTTGAGAAAGATTGCTAGTTCCTGCATTTCCAGACTTCTGTCATAGCCAAAAAAGGAATGTGAAGAGCTATTTACATTCCTGTTTGGGGGGGGCTAGAGCAAGACTGCTGAAACTACAGATGAACTTGTCTATCTAAAGCACTGATTTAGTTTTGGTGCTGTTTAACCATTACTTTAAAATGGTCACACAACAATTTGCTTTTTCAGAAGCCTGTTAAGTGTTAGTCTGGAGGAACACAGTAAGAATATGTTGCCTATGGGACAGACAGAAGATATTGTTTTATAAAAGAGATAACAGGAAATAAACTGCTATGGAGTAGCTGTGCTGAACAGTCAGAAATCTAATGGCTGAGAGAGCCCACTAGTTCTTGGCAGGCTGACCATCCAGACCTAGAGAGACTCAGCCCAGGACACTGAGAGCAGAGGCACCTGTCTCCTATTTCCCTCCATGAAAGAACAATCAATAGAAATTATCAGAAAAGTTACCTGCCTTTCGACATATACAGATGAAACTTGAAAATATAGGGGCTTAATAGGTGAAATAAGTTTTGAATAGGGAAGTTCAAATACAGAAGTAATCAGAAATACTTGAATTTGAAATATAAATTCAATATTAATTTTGCAACATGCATTCTTAAAGTGAGATTAATATGCTGATTAAGAAAATGTGCTGTATCTGAATTGTTTCTCTCTGTAAATCCTCCTCTGAAGACCACATATCTTTAAAGATGACAAGCTTTTGCCAAATTAAATAGAAGGACTGGACAAAAACTTATGGCCCTTTTTTTTTACACTTCCAAACTGTTTTCTTCAGGTTCTTTTTGACCTATAGTTTATGTCATCACCTGTGGTTCAGGAAAAGGACTGAATAAGAGGATTTGGGTTTTTTCCCCCTTTATAAAAGGAAGTGATTACAAACTGCAAGGATACTACTAAGGATTTATCTGTGTCTATAATAAGATTCTTGATTTCTGAGTAATATTCACAGATTCTCCATAGGCAGCGCCGCTTAAAAGCAATCCTTTCACTCAGTCCTCTGGTTTCTTTTGTTACTTGTCTACATCTATCCTTCTGCAGCAGATGTCTGCCACTCAGCCTTTATTGGAAGCTCAACAAACAAGGCAGTACAAGTTTCAATAACTGGCTATTCCTGGGTAACATGTGGAACTATAAAGCAAGAGGAGCATCGCAAGGAGATACAGAGTTCAGTGGATTGTTGGCCTGACCAGCAAAAATAATTGTATCTATACCTTACCATTTTTTATTGCTTTCCTTTTGGACAAACCATTACCATCTATTTTTGCCTTCAGTTGTCCACTTTTCAACTGGCACTTTAAGTTCTACTGAGTTAAAGATGCAACAAAACAAACAAGACCCACAAGTTACCAAACAAAACATCCAAAGAAACAAACTCTCCTTATGATAGTTTGCTGTGATTCATTATCTGACCTCCAAGAGTTACCAGGCACAAGAAATAAATATTACACAGTACAGTCAGTGTGCTAAGACAAAACTTCAAAAAATTTGATTTACTGAATGAAAGCAAAAATGAAAGATCTTAATCCCTGGTAATAAGAAAAGGATAGTTTTTAAGGGAAAATGCTTTGAATCTATTAAGAATCCCTGCTAGCATCCGTCACTCAAGAGGAAGTACTATATAGTTTTGCCTTGCTTTTCTGTTATTTTCCTTCTATTTCTGAGTTGTTCACTAGGGTGGAAGTTATTCCACAGCATAATTCCATCCAATAAACTGACAGAGAAGTGAATGAGCCTCTCTACATGACCATCCCTTCTCCCTGTGTAATCACTACAGAAATCTAATCATAAATGACCCTTGCTTTCCATTTAAAAGCCTATCAGCTCAGTAGGAAAGGTCTTCTAAAGTCTTCTGACTGAGAGAAAAAGCTCTGCTGGCTGGCCTAAGGGCAATTTCTTCTCTCTGTTTACCTCTCCTTGAGAGGCAGCAGCCTAAATACATTACTGTCCAGTAATGCTGCTCATAAAATGAGGAAAAGGAAAAACAAGAAAAAGAAAGGAAGAAAATACAAAGAAAATAGTTTCAAAGCTGAGGCAGAGATACAGTCAGGGTATTGCATCCTTTGGTACAAGCAGCACATATGTCAAAGAGTGCATGATAAGGACTTAATCCCAGATCCACCCAATTACACTCTCTGCTTATTTTCATGTGGGCAGATCCACAGATCCGCGCAGCTTTTCCTCACAGTACTCTTCAGTTTCAGCCAGCACCTGCAACACCCCCACAGAGAGCAGTGATCGTTTAGAATCATTAATTGATGTATGTGATGTGGATCCCATCATGAGGTATCAAAAGGTCTCAATGAAAAACATTCTCTCTTCATTGACAGCAAAACATATTCACAGATTATTGTGAGTTGGAAAGGATCCACAAGGATCATCGAGTCCAACTCTTAAACCACACCACTGCATACCTGGCGGGAATCAAACCTTGGTCTCCTGCATGGCAGGCGGGGACACTCACAAGAGTACTCAAGGGGATTTTTTTTGAAATGTTGTTCGTGACAGGTGAAGCCCCTGGACAGCTCCCTTTTCTGGGCAACTAAAAAAAAGAAGAGGTATCTTTTGTTCTCCTTTTGATCTCCTAGCAATCATAAAGCTTCAGCAGAGGACTTCCAGTGACCTGGAAAGCTTTCAGTGGCCATTACCATGGTGGTTGTCTCCATCTGCAACCTCCCATGGTGATGCAGGGAATTACAATCAGGCAGGCTTACATTGCTGCTAGCAGTTGGCATTACCGCTGAGCTGCTTAAAGCCTTCTCCTTTTGAAGGGCCCTCATCTGTCAGATATAGACACACCAACTGAGACAATAGGCTCCACAGTTCCCTGAAGCGCTCATCCTGATGGCACAGAACAGAGGTGTCACTTCCATGCCTTGAGATAACCGCTTGTGCCCCTCCTCTCCCAGTAGATTTAAGAGATATGATGTATGTAAAGTGATTTAACCCAAGTAAACAAACCTGGTGTTTCCTAACTGGACCAGATACGTAAAGGGGAAAGGAGGACAAGAATCTGAAGTACCCCAGGTGTCTTTCCAGTTGCATGACTTATATCATGATATTCCCCCCCTTCCCGTCTCACTGGGAATTCATTCAGACATAGGATTCATTACTTCTTTGGCCAGCTACTTTATAATGCACAAGCTAACTGAAACCAACTAACTGCTGAATTTAGAAAGACCAACATCACAGATGTGATAAACCAGTTAATGTGAATTCAGATGTTACAACAATATTAGAGCAAGTTTAAACACATAGCCCAGTGGCATCATGGCCAGAGAATTTTTTTGAAAGCATTTGGTATCTGCCACATGAATGTCAAGAATTGTTGTTCCTGGACACATGGATGTCTGAAGGGTGACAGATTGAGGAAACAGTACATGTGCCAGCATGTTTAATTAGCTTGCAGACACTTAATCCCTTTGTTGTTTTTAAAATGCCACTTTCAAAGTCTGATTAAGTGAAAGGGAGTTTAACTGACTGGTGGGTGCTGGCCTCAAACCCACACAGTGTATACAATAAAATATTTGGCTGCTGGTTAGTTGCAGAGCTGTTTGTAAGACGCAGGCAAGAGAAAGTAGTAGATCAAAAGCAATTTGGAGACTGGGGTGCTTCTGACCATTAAGTGCTCAGGGCTGTACTGTGGGTCTATAATTAAGTGGATGTTTCTCACTGAGTCCACGTTGGAAATGCTCTTGTGTATGTTTATATCAATAGATTAAACCCCTAAAGGCAAATTTCCTTTTATTTTTCTCTTCCTCTCAGAAAAGACTTATTCTGCTTTCTGAGTTGAAGCTCTGCTTCATCTCCTGTTCACATGTTTTCTCTTCTCCATCCCATGCTCCTGCATGTGGACATGCTGCAAGGCATCAGTGCCAGGGATCCTACTTCCTCAAAGGGGGCTTGTTCTCACATCAGCTGCCTGACTGGGTCCAGTTACTGCGCTTTATCTCCTGCCAACTCTTCCCCTCATAGGAAAAACACAGGCATAGAGTGGAGAGACAGTCACCCACTCACTGTGTGGACACCAAAAACTTGAAGAGCAGAGTTCCTTCTGCATACGAAGATCTCTTGCTGTGATGATTCATGGCACAGTACCAGTATGCAGGCCAGTTGAGCAAAGACAGAACTTGTTTTGGCTTTGGGATGGAGCTGGCAGACTGTGCAGGAAACCTCTGTCCTAGAGCATCACTGACCTTGTTAATGGTGCCTGATCATGCTGAATTGAGAGAAAACCAACTCACTATTTACCTGTCAGTGGAAGCCAAGCTGATACCTGCTGCCCAGACAGCCCTCACACAACCCAGTGTATGCAGTCACACATGTTCAGCTCTGACAGCCTGTACTTGAGACTGATTCTCCATGGATTACTGCAGGCCAGTCTTTCACTTGGAGAAAAAGACACCATGCAAATTCTGAAAATGTAGATTTTTATAGGCAAAGATAGAAGTATAATCCCTACATGGTACAGTTAAAACAAAATAAAGAGCAGAGCATTCACTCACACACATCCATTGCTGCTTATTACAGAACCACAGAATCACAGAATATTATGAGTTGGAAGGGACCCACAAGGATCATCTAGTCCAACTCACCACCTAACACCCGTACAGAGTCCGAGAGCACATCCCAGAGCGTAACACCACCTAGAACCCTCACAGTCTAGCAGGCCACTCCGAGCTGGAAGGGACCCAGGGTCTTCCAGCCCTACACCCCTCAGCTAGACCATGTCACTAAGCTCCTCGTCCAGTCTTCTCTTAAACACCTCCAGGGATGGCAACTCCACCACCTCCCTGGGCAGCCCATTCCAATACGCAATACAGTTCCTGTACAAGAATGTGATCAGGAACTTTATTAGCTGACTAGCCACAAAATACTTCGTGGTTGTGTTTGCTTAAAGGAAAATATTTTTGCTGTTATGGAGATTATTTCCATAAAACATAGGTGTATTCACACGTTATCTGGACTGGCAACTGGGCTGGGCACTATATAGTACCTTCTCTATCCCACTAACTCCAGCTCATTAGCTTAGTATGTTTTTGCCCTGAGTTTGTTTTGCTTGAGGACTCTGCCTTGAAAAAATTGACTAGGAAGCTTCATAGTCTCCAAAGAGCTATCCTCTGTTCTTGGAGGATTCAGTATTTTCTGAATGGTATGTTTTGATTTGGTTTATGAGTAGCTGTTGTCAAAGCTAACATTTATTTTCCTTCCCTCTTCATATAACTAAATATAGACAATTAGACACTCCCCAAGGTAAACAATCTCTAAACTCTGAGATAGAAAAAAGAAAATCTAACTTGGTGCTTAAAACCATATATTTTAAGGTTTTTTTAAAAAGATTCGTCATGAGAACATTTCCCAACAGCGATTTTTTTCCAAGTCCTTTTTAAATTGACTTGCTGGTTCTGCTTGACATTTTCTACTCCACAGTTTTAACCACATTCATAATCCACTCAGCATATGGTAAAATCTAAGCAAATTCAGTCAGAGAACCATTAGAGTAAGTGGAATGAGACACATTGCCTATTTAGCCTTATATATTGCCTGCAGGAATTGCTTTTGCTTCCAGGGAAAAAAACTTTACTTAGCATGTAGATCTTCAATTATTAAGTGTAATGACTCAGAAGAAATTGTTGTTATTTTCTGTCCCCTGGAGTTAAGTAGCTTATGCCTTCAAACACAATGGTAAATATCCCAAAGCTTAAATTCCAGATCGCAGCATTATATCTACAGATTTGGAAGTCAATACAGAATTCCTGATTGTTTAGAAAACCTCATTATTGTGTGCATTGAGATGTGCATTGATTGGCAAACACACAAGGGAAAAAGGAATAAGCACAGCAAATTATGGAAGCATCTCACTAAAGGACTAAGAAATACGGTCATACCTCTGCATCCGTGGATTACATGTCTCCTGTGGGTCCCACAAAACCTTTAAGCCACAAATACAGGTCAGACATTAATATGGCAAATTATTGCCAGAAATACCACAACTTTGGAACACTGCAACATGCCAGGCTCCTGATGACATTGAGGAGTTTGGGAGTTGGGTTTTTTCCCCCCTATAAGTGAAGCAGCAGAGAACTGTGGGACAGATGGGCACTATCAGTTTCCTTCTTGAACTGAGAAATATCTGTACTCTTGAGGTTGAATTCATCAGCACTTGTACTAAAATTTATAGCTCATTTTTGCCCAAAGTAAGTAGATGAATAAAAGGTTTCTGGAAAAAAAGAACCCCGCCACCTATAATACAAGTTATCTTGTTCAGAAAAAAAAAAAAGATTACTAGAAAAACCAGAAGAGTTTTAATCATGGTATTCTTGCTTTCACACAGAATTACCAGAAATTGATCTGTGCATACTTAATAGCTTTCTTTAGCTAATTTTCTTAATCTTGACCTTTGAAAGGATAGTTAGAATTATTATACAGGAATCACCCTTGCATTTCAGATAATGCACTACAAACTCTAAGTGAGCTTGTGAAGCTAACACAGTGAAAATAAGAGACATATAATATCAAAAAGAAGAAACAATATTTTACTACTGGAGAGTTTCTTGAGAACCAGCAAAGGAAATACATTATCCATTGGATGGTAAGAGTTCAGATCTTAAAAATATTAACCATTAGCTCCAGGTATATCACTCACCCAATTCTTTGGGCAGCCAAACAATGATCTCATTTGTAAAAACAAAGAAAGAAACTGATCGATGCCATGGCAGGTGTCCAGAACATCCAGCTCTATGTACAAAGCACATAAGGTCACCATTGCTCAACAGTGGTCAAGGGGGAACTCGCAAATACACATTTCACTCAGAAGAGAGATTGGAAACCTTACTGCAGATCAACAATGTTACCTTTCCTGCTACTTGGAAAAGACTAGTTTCTTATGAAACTTCTATTTACTACTCAATAAAAAAACCCCAGCATCTGGCTACTTAAGCAGCAGCAAATCACAGTGGCCAGGATGACAATTATTTAGGAAAGATAGCATCTGGGCGGAGAAGGGACCTATTTCCAGATACTACCTCCAGAGGAGAGGTTATAGAACATCATGAAATGAATGATGAATGTCAGTGTTCATCAGCTTGGGTTGATCATGGACAGAAATACTTTTCCAGAAGGTGCTGTAAGGGTTGGAGAAGAGGCAATGGAAATGGCTCCATGGTCTGAAGCCTCCTGGAAGCAGAAGAACATGTAATATGATTGACAAGGCAATGCACTGATCTTCACTACAGTCCTGCACACTGTATGTCTGCATGTTGTGAACCATAATCCACAACTCTATGTGTTGAGCCTGAGTTACCACAGCAGGCTTAAAGCCAGACACTTAGGAAATTGTAGCCCAAATATAACAGGACAGATATGGATACAAGCATCCAAACACATCTGTTTGGACAGTTGTGTATAAAGATATGTCACCATATGCTATAAAAACATAGTGGTACCATCTCTTTGCTGGCTTAAAGATCAGAACCAGGCACAGACTGGAAGATATGCACTAGCATCGGAATTACAGGTCTCCAACACAGGGAGGATATCATGTTTCGCACTAATCATAAAAGACTCACTGAGGGGCAGATGAATGTCTTTTTGGGACATACAGAGAGAAGGACTTATCTACCACATGGTAGTGGTAGTGAAGAAACTTATTCTGAGACCTGAACATAAAGAATAATTGCAGACTGAATTGTTACTTCAGATATGATTGGAATAAAAATTACCATGCAGAATTGTTGAGTCTGAATCTGATCTAGCTGGGGAATGAGCATATAGAGTCACAGAACATCCTGAGCTGGAAGAGACACACAAGGTCCCTCAATGGAAGTCCAACTCCTAGCCCTGCACAGGATACACTAATAAATCCACCACATGTCTGAGAGTATTGTCCAAATGATTCTTGGGCTCTGTCAGCCTGCTGCTGTAATTACTTCTCTGGGGATCATGTTCTAGTGCCCAACCACCCTCTGGCTGAAGACCTTTTTCCTATTCAATATAAACTCCTCTTGAAACATGTTCATGTCCTGCCACTGGTTACAAGACAGAAGACATCAGTCCTGCTCCTGCACTTCCCCTCATGAGGAAGCTGTAGGTTGCTATAAGGTCTCCCCTCAGTCTCCTCTCCTCCAGGCCGAACAAGCCAAGTGACCTCAGGTGCTCCTTGTACAGCTGGATGCTTTCTATACCTTGGATGCTTTCTATTACATTTTTGTCTTTCTTATATTGTAGTGCTCAAAATTTGCAACAGTCCAACACTCAATCGTACTTTGAACAAATATGGTTAGATACCTGTCTATGTTCGTAGGCCTAAGAATAAAACCAAACTCAAATCAACAACTAAATAGTAAAGGCCTGGATACCATCACAAGGATCTGAACTAAAATGTCTCTGCTTAGAATTCAACTGGTGTATTAGGTGATAATAATTTACACTATAATAGTAGCTAAAGGGGAAATAGGGATTTTTATAGCTTGGAAATGCAATAAAAGTGTATAAAAATATTTCAAGGCTAAGCTTTTTAAATTCTTCCCATTATTGAGGGAAATAAGTGATTTCTTAATGATGGGCAGTGTGGTACAACAGAAGCTGTCTTGCAGAAAATATTCTTCAGGGAACAAATGGATTTTAAAGACCAAGGAGTGAAGAGGAAAAAGCCAACAACAAAATCCAAAGCAAACCTTAAATAGAGCCTTAATTATACATGTTGAATAGGATAGCTCTCTGGCTGCATTTCTTTAACATAATTTTAAAGAAAACCCCTTTAAGCATTGTAGAGAGAATACAGATAAGTCAGGCTGCTCCTTAACTGCTGTAATTCCAAGATGTTTTACATTTTCTGCTCAGGTCCTGTTTTAGGCCTTTTTTGTGTGCATTAGTGATTAGCATCTACAGGGGAAATGGAATGGGCTAAATTAATAATCTCAATTAAGTAAGAAACATTTATCAGCCTAACAGTAAACTTTTCTCCTTTTCTTTGGGCAGTACATAGTTGATCTCTGCAGCAGAAAAAACACCTGGGCAGTAACATTTTTGATTATCCAAAACATTAGTACAGCTGTACAAAGGGCTTTCCTGCTGGATTTACAGTTAGACAGCAAGGTGTGTAGCAGTGCTCTTCTGAAGGCTCTCCTGCAGCCCTTGGCTTCCTTAAAGTAGTTGACACGTCAGTGTCCTATATTTTGTTTTTACATATATATATACCTGTATATATTTACGTATATATATAAAGCACTAAAAGACATATTTTTTGGTGGAACATCCTGTTAGCTTGGACAAAGCATATAACAGTTTGGAACAATTGTCTTTGACGCTGTACCCAAACACAGCTTTCAGCCATGGAAATACGGCATTCCTTTTCTTCCCAAAAAGGACTTCCTTGACCCCTGTACTATTTCCTATCTAAGAGACCCTATGAAAAAGAAAGGACAATGCAAGACTACTCTGAACAAAAAGTCCTATACAGGCAAAAATTTTAGCATGAGAAAGAGGTACAGATTTCGCAAAACCCTGAAGTTTCACCTCTGCTTTCACTAAGAGGATTTTCTGCGAGGAGTAAGGACTAAATCTCAGGACAGAGGAAAATAGTGGACTGTAGTGAAGACAGCAGTCTCCTTGTACATAAAATAACCTAGAACTAAGTAAAGTCCCAAAGTCATTTAAATACACATTCAGGTCAACCTTCAAGGAACCCTACAGGAGTTGATGAAACTGCTTGCATGGCTTCAGTTGAACATATATGGAGCATAAGCAGTTATTAAACAAAAACATGTTTTCTGTGTCACATTTCCCTGCTCAGGTTAAAAGACGAAGTTGACTATACCTTAAGCTTTTCCTAGATGCATTCAGTCCAATATGTTCTACAGTCATACATCAATATTTGCAGATTACAGGTGTCCTTGGTCCACAAATCATGAAAACTACAAATATGGGAAACTGCAGATACAGAGGAAAGCTAAATACAGGACTACTATTCACAGGGGAAAACAACATGAACACATGAATATGTGGGCCTGGAAACATGAATACAAGAGGTATGACTTTTTTGTAATCTTCTTGAAAAATCTTATGATTCCTGTTAGGTTTTCTTGGATCCTGTGGTTTCACCAGCAACACACATCATTTAGTTCCATGGGGTTTCTAGGTAGAACTTGAGCCCACAAGAGTACAAAAAGGAGTTTATTTTGAAACTTAATTGGAGGCTAGTACCCATTACATACAATAGAACAAAGTCATATGAGGCTGCACCAGAGAAGGTTCAGATTGGGCACTAAGAAGAATTACTTCACTGAAAGGGTTGTCAAGACCTGGAACAGGCTGCCCAAGAAAGCAGCAGAGTCACCACCCCTGGAGGTATTTAAAAGACATGTAGATGTGGCCCTTAGGGACGTGGTTTAGTGATGGATTTGGCAGTGCTGAGTTAATAGTTGGACTTGATGGTCTTGGAGGCATTTTCTTATCTAATCTCCCTTCTCGCCACTTGGAAACCTGAACTCAAATCACATTTTTGTTGTCTTTGATAACACTAGTTTACGCAAGAGAAGAATAATTTTCCCACAGAAAGAACGTCAAAAACATGTTATCTAGGGAGGGTTGTGCCAAATGGCCACTACAGTCCTTCTGGCCTTACGGTTTATGATCCATTTTATTTAATTGGGTGAAAAGTTAAATACCTTAGGATTAAGTCAATCTAAGTCTAAAAATATCATGTTTAGTGGGGAAAAAGTCAAGACAGGTTTCAAAAACAGGTTTGTACCTGTTAACAAAGGCAAAGCCAAAGCTTCAAAATGGTTTTAAGACAAAATCCTCACGGATATCTATTACAGGAGCACTTAAAATTGATACCTAAGCCACCCATATCCCAGGGAACCTACTCATGTAGAGCAGTTGGATAAACAGGAAGATCAAATGAAAGTTTAAGGATCACAGTTCTGGTGACCAAGTACTCAATAGATTATCAAAAATAATTAACTTCTGTTTTTTAAGTCCACCATGGAACAGCTAATTTTGAAGTCTTTCAGAGCAAAATAGATGAGGATCAAGCTGTAGTGCCACAGACGTCTGATCCTGTCTGACAACAAAGGGACTTACTCTATATGAGCTCTTGAGACCTACTCTAGTTTTACTTTTCCAATTTTTGCCTGCTAGAGAGGATCAGAATATAAGTTAGCTCATCAGAATGAAATTCAAATGATTTTCTGGTGTTTATTATAACCCTGATGGGAACCAAAAGCCAAACAGACTCTTGACATTTACTGCTTACTACATAGATCTCTTCCTGCCTAATTGCAATGAAAAGATACTTGTATGAATTGTATTTCTTTCTAGCTTAAATCTCTTGGAATCACATGCAGGTGATTTTGGCTTAGAGCTTAATATTTGAAATAAAATACTTGTGATGGTATTTGGATTTTTTGCCATCTGTTCTCAAATGATGTCGTTGCCATGCTCCTCTGATGTACTTCACCTCTGCAAGCTCATTCAAGGGCATTAGGGCATACTCCAATCTAAGCACAGAAGTGATGTTTACAGCTACACACAGATTAAAGCTAAATGTCAAAGTACACACTAAAGGGCAAGTATTAAAAAGTAATAATAGAGAATAAAAGAAGTGCTTGGAGCAGCTGAATGGTTTCACTCAAATCCCCTTTGTGTCAAATTGTAGACTTTTGCCCTTTGCTCCAGGTGAGGGAGGAGGGAATAAATCAGAAAACACTCAAGAGAAAAAAAATGCAGAGATTTCTCTTTTTTTCATAACAAAGACATTCTCATCTCACAGGTTGCTCAATGTTCTTTCTAGTCAGAGTTACTAATGAATATAGCAACAAGAGATTTATTTCTATCTGTATCACAGAAAACAAACAAGAAAATAGTTGTGGGTTTTTTCCCCCAGACAAAGTAAAGTAACCCTTAGTGGGACAATCTCAACCCAGGCACAAAGAAATAGTAAGTGAGTCCTCATTAGGAGCCCTTATGGTAAAGAAGAGCAAAGAAACAAAAACAGGGAGATAAGACAGTGATAAATTACTCAAAAAAGATGGGCAGGAAGTCAAGCAAGAGAGGGATGCAGACAAAGCATCAGAAGTCCTGCTCTATGAATCAAACCAAAACTAGAATGTGAAAAGTCTGTATCCAATGAAAACCCTAATTTCAATAAATTCTTAGACCTATTGATTGAAAAATACTTGGGCTGCCTATTATTCCTCAAATATCCCCAAACATATGCCATTACATAATTCTCCTGTTGGAGAGAAAGGTTTCAGAAGTGAAGTCTTAATCATGTCATCCCTCAAATACTAACCATATAGCTCTGCAATAATAAAAGCTACAAAAGCAGGTCAAAATATCTCCAGTCAACTCTGAAAGAGCCAAGACAAGTGGCTGATAGAGCAGTGGGGTGATGGGGCTGTCTCTGCTAAACACCTACTCTAAACATGCGATACAAAACAGCCCCACAGGTAAGCAACTTGCCTGACTTCAGGGAGAGTCTGCTCACTGCACTGGCACAGGATTTTCTTGATAATCCAGTAACTGTCTCTTTATGTTCTTTTTCCTCATATGGAAAGAGTGGGCCAGTATTTTTTCTTGTATTTATTTCGCCTATTCTGATTAAAAGTTCCCAAGCCAGACTTTCCTGCTGTAGTTAACTCAAGGCATAGAAAGCTCAGAACACATATCTTCTGAACTTGAGGCACCTATCAGCTTTTCACTGCAGACAAAGGCTGGGAACTTGGTGTGCTTTTTAGGAAAGAAAGGTCATATTCATAGGGCTTCTAAGGTTGCCTCTTTGAAGAGACAGCCAACACTACAGTGCCAATAATAAATCCATAGCAGTTTTGCTCTGTTTGCAAATATGTGGATTTTATCTAGTCTAAGGCTTCTAGACACTATTTTAAAAAGTTATTAGAAAATCTTTCACTTTAGGTTTTCAGTGATCAAAACGTGTTACCTCAGCCTCTACTTCTCCCTCTTTCTGTCTCACCATTACTCTGCTATAGGAACATCCTGCATAGAGCTAAGCTTCAAGCAAAAAAGCAGTACTTGGAATCAAGAGATTCTGCTGTATCTGCAATAGAAACACATTCTCATTGCTGTGTCTACCTAGCTCTGCCAAAGAGGGATGTTTTCCCTCTGACTTTTAGTGTTCAATGAAAAGCATTCAAACAGAATGAAGTCTCCCAAGATGCTGAAAACCATATGTACTGACTGTGACTGCAATAAAAAACACAAACAATGGGATTAAATTAATTTACCCCAAGGCAAGGGAAAGAAGGTCATTCCAAAGTTACCAGGATGCAACAGTACAGATAAACAGATTCGGTAAGAGTTACAGAAACTACTGTAATTCTGAAAAGGATTTAGTAGCATCAGGAAACCTCACCTTCAGTTACTGTAGAGGTAATGAATTCATCATGTCTTTAGATCCATTCTACACTGGAAATCTTCCAGCTTTTGGTCAAGATAAAGAGGAAACTTAAGACTATGAGCAAAGGGTAAATAGTCTGATTAGTTTTGTCCAAAATTAATGTAACTTGATGATTCAGTTTTCCTTGCCACAAATTCTGGTAGAGGTCACAGCTATTTCAACCTTGTTGGTTGGTGCATTTCTGAATACTTAAAGTGAGTTGTAAAGCCACACCATTAAACATCACAGTCAAATTTAACAACAATAGTAGTGTCTTTGTGGAAAGCTCTACACTGCTATAGTCAGAGAAAAATGGAGATTTCTAGGTGACATTACTTCTCCCTCAAGTTAATAGAAATTGAAATAATTCTTTGGAGATGCCCACCTCCATCCTTTCTCACTTCAGACTCAAAAGGCGAGATAAACAGTTACAACCTGCTTTCTAAAGGCAGTAGTTAAACTGAGTTTAGTCCCAACCTTGGTTTTCTCTCCGACTCATTCTACAGGTAACTTATCACTGAATCGTGTCTTTGAGATGCCTGAAATGAAAATAATGTGTCCTACACATTAATAAATGATAAACTATAAAAACAATATATTGTCTGACTCCAGCAGCATTTCCTTTTGGCATTTGATGTATTTTCTAAGCTACATAGTACTAGGGCTTATGACATTGAAATCTTTCCAGGTAAATCACAGCAGGTTTTGCTATACATGTAGGACAAGGGTCAAGGTCTTCAAACAGAGAGTAATTTTAGATTAGATATTAGGAAGGCATTCTTCACTATGGCAGTGGTGAGGCCCCGGCACAGGCCGCTCAGAGGAGCCCCATCCTTGGATTTGTTCAAGGCCAGGTTGGACACTGCTTTGAGCAACTGAATCTAATAGGTGTCCTTGCACATTGCATGAGGTTGAAACTAGATCATTAATGTCCCTTGCAATCCAAGCTATTTTATGATTTTACAATCTCTTGCATTTCAATGAGAAACACCATCTAAGGTCAACTTGTGAAAAAACCCAAACCCATCACTATATTTTCTTACAAAAACCCCCGCACACCAAGACATTCCTAAGCAATTCCAGCTTTAAAGGCAGCGCTTGACCTTTTGTGTCAGTTGACTGGCTTTGTTGTGACTTTAGCTGTGTGAAAGGTCTTTAGAACTCCAGAAGGTCAACCAGCTCAGAATGCTCCATATGGAGGGGAAACTTAGAATAGCACAGAGGCATTCCAGCTAAATTAATCACAGATCCTTTTGCACATATTCCCCACTAAAAGCACCAGTTTTAATAGTGACTTCTGGTAGGAAGGACATTTATTCATTGATCTCCAGAGTTAACTCACTTCATAAATAACAGTAATTGATGCTCACCGCAGCACTAGACCAAGGAATTTGATCTTCACACAAAATAGACTGGAATTAAGTAATTTTATATTCAGTTTTCATATAATACAAGTGATAGATCTATAAATTAAGACAGTTTGGATAAGATGAATAATTTTTCCAGGATATAACAGAAGAAATTTATAACACAGTTGCCACTTTGAGCTGTCTCTTCATGATGGAGAATACCATGCATATAGACCAAGACTTCTAGAAGTTCACATATTAACGTATCTTTTTTAACGGCCAAGAAGAGCACCAAGCTTCAGAAGAAGGCTTTTGGTAGGTGACCCTGTGCTGCAAAGCTAAGGAGATAATTATCTTTGAAGATCTACCAGGGTTGGGAGGGTGATACAAGCTAGAAACTATATACTTGATCATGTTACTATGCAGCCAAATAGCAGAAGGTTAATGCAGCCCAAAATAAGGGAAACATGATCTTGGATGCAACAGGAATTGTATATGAATGTTCTAAGAGTAACAAGAAGAATGAGGCTTTTTCACTGTACTATATACAGCAACTAAACCCTACATAAAGTCATGAAACAGAGGGAATAAAAAGCATAAGATACTGAGTTGTCAGATTGAAACCTGCACACAGCTCAAGAGCTGACCCATTCCCTGGCCATGGTCAAACGGCATCATGCCTCTGCGATTAATTTCCCTTTGTCTCTTTTTGGTTTCAACCTCTCCTACTGAAGAGTAAGAGTCCTAAAAGCAACTGATTTGTGTTTAATATCTTCATACAGTAATTAGCACACTATCATCCTTTGATCAGACAACTAACAACAGTAATAAAGAGCCCAGTTTGATCATCTGATTAAAAAATTAATTTCAGTCAAACCACTTACTGCTCTGACTTTCTTTGTAATACTGTCATACACAGAAGCAAGCATGAAAGGAATTTTGCCTGTTTATTTCATCTGAAGCCTCATTCCAAAGGATGGTATCAGAAGCTGACACTGAAGTCCAGAACCACCGTTATTCCCAAGCTGACCCATTCTTCATAAATGGTTTGAGACAAAATTATGTTTTTATTCCTGCATTAATTTAAAGGTTGAAGTACCAAAATATTTGAGTTGCGTTTTTTATAGATATAGTAATAAAAACTGGTCTAAAAATAATATGCCCTATGATATTTGTATTATTAAGTAATTGTTACCATAAAAAATCTATTTCCCCTTGCATTGCTAAAATGATGGGAAAATAAAGTAATAAGATGATGTACAGCAATTTGCCAAGTTTTAATTGCAAGATTGTAGGGCTGGAATTCTTCATTTTATTTGCTGCTAGATTTAGCAAGTAAATGGCTATCAAAACTTCCTTTCCCAAGCTCTGTAACACACTGTCCTGTGGTTTCTTCTTTCTGAGTCGATGCCAGTAGTCAGGAATGTATGGAAACCAGGAGTTATGGAAGGTTTTGTGCTGACTTCAGAACAAAAGCATGCAAATGGATAACTCCAGACACAAATCCCCGAATTAAAGAATAACAAGACTTGCAAATCAAGGCTTTTTTTAGAAAGTACTCAAAGAGGATGGTTTCCAAGACACTGATTGAGTCTCTTGTTTGTACTAAGTGGGATTCATTATGTAGTACAGCCTTGGAACACATAGCCTTCCTTTCAGGCAACTAGTCACAGGCCTGTTTAAAAGTTCACACTGCCTAAAAAGAAGTGCCCATAGACCACTTTACATTACTTAATGGTATCATTGTCATTCAAAAGACACAGAATTAAACCTTTTAAATAACATCCAGTAAAGCACTGAAAGTTTTGAGAAAAAAAATTACCACTAAGCAACTAACTTCATCAGGTGTTATGCTGCTCCTCATAGCACTTACCTTTGCTGAACTAGAAATGATTGTCACTCAGGCTGCCTCCCCCCCCAAGAAATCAACATCCAAGTAGCTGCCACTGATCACAGAACCCAAATGCAGTAGCTCAACCAGAGCAAGATTGAGTCTACTACAAAACTTTTATACTCCTTTAATTCTGTGCAGCTGGTTACAGGGATTTGATTTGGGAATAAATTCACCTGCAGGAGATGAAATTCACCTGTAGAAGACAAACAATCTGAGTAAGATATAATAATCCCTAAGCACCATTTTGAATGGATTACAACTTCTTTTTTTTTCATAAGTAGTTGAAAAATAAATGGTTAATACACTCCTCAACTAAGTTGTATAGTGATAGGAAAAGTCTGCAGGAGGAGATGGAGATTTTAAAACATCTGAGAAAACCCTTGCCTTTAGATTCATCTGCATAAGAGGCTTACTATTCTGTAATGCTAAAAATGTAGAACAGGACCTTGTCCTTCTCACCTAATCCCGTATGAACTCAGATAACAAAAAAAGATCTAAATAGGCTCAGTAGAGTGTTCTCTTACACCGTCAAAAGGGAATGCTGTTTGGCTTTATTTGCCAAGCAGCTTGGCAATGGGTATTCATATTTCAAAACTGTTGGTGAACTCTGTCCTTGTAAGTCCAAGGTATCTGACTACCTACGGTTGTATGGATTTGCCTGGAAATCATGGAAGACCACCATCAATTCAGGAAAGGGGAAATCCACAAGTGTTCTGCGAACACTTGGTGGCTGAGTGGCAATATTCAAGGAGGCTACTCGTCGTTGCTCGAACATCTTAATAAGAAGCAGATTCTCTCAACTGAAACAAAGGCTGTTGAAATAAGAAGGTAGATTGCAAAAGGACACCAGGCTGACCCTTCCACTAGATACCAGGTGGACAAAGTGCCCATAACCGACTGTAAAGAAAAACTGCTTCATCACAAAATTATATTGGGCTGTAGTGTGACCTCAGGTCATTCTCTTTAGCAGATTTAATCCCATTTGCTGGATACTTCATAATATTTCAGATACAAGTTGGGGGAAAAGCTAATGCAGAAATATGTATTTGTGGCAAACAGCTCTGTTGTTGCATTCTGCCAACTCTGGGGCCATGGAAAGTTTCCTAGCTATATCTAAAGTCTTTGTCCATCCTCTGGTTAGGCTGAGTCAAGTTTATAACCTTGTTACTGAAATTCAAGAAGATAAAGAAAATATTGAATAACCAAGCATATGTTTTCAGTTATCCTCCTTCCTGAAAAGGAAATCAGTCAGATGACCGTCTGAGATGAAATAAATAGAAAGTACATTCTGAACATACAGATCTTCCTGTGAATCCTTTATGGGAAATGGATTTTTTTCCATACAGAATTTGCTTACAAAGTAAAGATCTTATTTATAGACTGTAAAATATTAACGCAAAAATAATAACTTCAGAGGTATATTTTCAAATTTTTGATCCTTTTAAAACATAGGAAAAAAGATTATGTGAAAGGTTTTAATTAGTCTTAGAAACCTCTTTATTCCTGGAGCACAGATAAACAATATCTCTGGGGTTTTTTTATATTAAATCTGCATTAAATCACAAGAGTAGCATATTTGTATGACTTTTGCATAAGACAAACTCCAATATTGATTTCTAACCACATTCTATTATTATGCATATATTACACATTAACACTTCCATAATTCTAATTCAATATTCTGCATTCTGTAAATGCCCTCTGAGCATGACACAAATCCCACTGAAAACAGTGGAAAAAATTTCTCCTTATTTCAGTGGGCTTTGAAACAAAGACTTACACACCGCCCTGTGTTAGACCTGCATGCTTCCTGCACCTTCTCAAATGCAGCAATTGAACCTGAAAGATCCTACAAATCATGTAATTGAGAAACACAATGCACATAAAAGGAATTATAACAAAGTCATTTTTATTTTGTAATATCCTGAGCCAATGCCCAGGATGGACAGCACTCAGAGCTCCCTAGGTGATCATTATGGCTCAGGAAAGGTTTGGGGAAAATCATTCTACTAGAGACAGTAAACATGTATTGAGTAGAGCCATAGAAGTTATGTTTCAGTTGCAATAGAATGTCACTAAGGAGACAGAAATTACTACCTAAACTCATGACCAGAATACAGAATTACCAATGGATTCACTTCAATACCAACAGCATAAACCTGAAGAGAATTCACTGACTTCAAGAGTTACCCAAAATGATAGTGGCTTCATGAAGGATTATTTGAAACTGCAAGTGCTGTTTAACTATTCAGGTTTTGGGTCAGGTGTTTCATTTTAGTGGAATTGAAATGAATTGAAATGAATCAGCATTCATCCCAGTAAATCTTACCTTTCAGTTTAAGTTCCACACTTTTTGAAGACTATTTTTGACATTATTACTATGAGTTGAGCCTTTCCTTAGTCCATAATGCAGAATTTTTCTTTTGACTTGAACCCTATGTTTGATTTCACTACTAGTTGACAAGTTTAAGATAGAGTACAGGTTTCTGTATGTCTGGTTTTCTATGGATGTGCATCTCCCAGTGAATGTATTCCTAGTGAATAAAACCTAGATTTTCTTCATTCTGCTTATGTCATTATAGTACTCATGTCATTGTACAATTCTCCTCTGCTGTTTTTCTGTTGTTTTGCCTTATAGCAGAAAAATATGGTGCTGTTCAAATTCAGGCTGCTGGTTTTGACTGAACTGGCAAATCACATAGGAGCTGAATTACTCTGGCAACTCAGCTCCCCTGCTATCCTAGGGAGTCATTGGCTGAAAAGGTTCAAAAGTAATTATATGACACACAGAGTAATGTGTGTGCTTTGCTTTCATAAGGAGCCAGGCTTAAAACCATCTTCATGTGAACTGATGTCTTTCTCTGTGGTCACAAAAATGGGAGAGGACTGAGTGAACTGGATGTATCCCTCATTTTCTTAAAGGGATATAAAGATGATTGCAGGATTCCTACAATTCCTGTACCACAGTGGTCTCCCAGTGACAAGCTGTTCTACAGACTGGAATCACCCCACATCACCCCATAATATCCTCAAAGGAGGAACCTGTGAAGGAACCGTATGTAGATTTCCTGAAGTTCTGGATAATACTGACATGGTTTACTACTAATTGTCAGCATAGTGAAGTTTAACACAGCGATGACACCATTCTCTGCCCTACTGTCACTGAAATACAGTGATCCCCCATTACTTGCGGGCTGTTGGGTCTGGCCCTCTTCACCTGAGTCTTGGAATCTACGAAGATAGCGACCCCACTACGTAGTTAAGTACACCACGCCTGTAGCCACATCCCCTCCCCTAATAATGTCTGGAGGACAGTCCTGAGAGAGGGACTTGTCTCAGTCACCTGGGTGCTGCTCGACATGGCTGTGCTCTGGCGAGGGAGGCAGGCGGCTGCTGCATTTTGCAGCCGGGCGAGTGGGACGGGTGAGCCCGAGGTGGGTGGGTGAATGGCGAGCACAGCCCCTGGGCTCTGCCAGGCCCCGGGCATGGGACCTGTCTGACTGTGGGCACAGAGGAAGAAGAGTGTTGCGACTCCACTTCCTGAATCTCCACCAGGACCGGCTCGGGGAATGCCCATGGGAGGTTTCCCTGCGCCGGCTCCAGCAGAGGTAGGAGGCACAGTCCCAAAAATTGTTTCAGATTTGGGCTATGGAAGTGCTGCTGTGGGGCGGCGGCGGCCGTCCGGTGCATGGTGGCGGCCCTTTGCCGGCCCCGGGACCTGCCTGACTGTGGGCACACAGAGGGCACTGCAGGGGTGGGGGAGGCAAGGTGCCCCCCCTGCTCTCACATACAGACACACACAATGGCAGCCCCATCACCCTGTCTTGTAGCCCGGTGGAGGACAATTCCAGCTGTGCAAAAACAGACATTTACACTAGACGCATCCCGGCTGTGCCGCGGTGGCTCCCAGCTGGGACCAATTTACATAATCCTGAGCAGACTGGGTTTGCGGTAGGTTCTGCGTATGCACCAGGTCCCACAGCTCGCTGGAAAATCAGCAGCGACTAATTGGATCCCACAAATTACAGATTGCGACTATGCGGAGGATCACTGTACTGGGAGATTTCCCAATGCCTGATAGAAGTGGAGATCCCTGACTTCTGGGGGACTAGTATTAGAAACCTAGCAGTGGTGTGAGGCACTTGCCTGAACTGCAGTGAGTTGAGCCAGTGTGTAGTGACAATTTCTGTTTGTCATTTCTGTTGTTTGTGACTAAAATTTCTCCTGCTGGTGGGAATTAAGAAATCCACTGTTTTCTATAGAGAAAGAAAGAAATAAAGGGGAAAGAAAACCCTACAACTAGGATTAAAAAACTCTGAAAAGCTTTTAAACTTCTACTATGATGATTACATGTACTGCTTTTGCCCTTCATTAGTAATGCAGATATTCCATTAGATGCCACAGCAAAGCCCAGGATACAAACATATCCTTTATCTAGATAAATAACAGAAGTCGTACTGGACATAGGCACAGGTATGTAGTTTCCCAAAATATAGAATCATTTAGACTGGTCTCAGACATTGCCTTTGACAGCCACAAAACTCATAGCCAGAACTCAACTCTAACTTGTTCAGTCTCCAGTTTTCTCCCTGTCACTGTTGCAGAAGTATATTTTGCTGTTCTACTTTCCCTTGTGCTTTCTTATTTTTTATTGTGCTTGTGAAATGACTTCTGCTCATAGGAGAAGTGTGACTGGTTTTGTTTATCCTACTTATATGAGAACAACTTGCAGGCTGTCATTTCATTATTAAATTGAGAACAAAGCAAACACCAGATCACTACAAGACTTGAATACAAGAAAACAAGCCCATTTCTCCTTTACGTGTCTTAGCAAAACTTAGTATGAATGACAGTAGGTAAAGTTTCTGTCATCAAATACCGAAACTATTAAATGACTAATCATCCCGGTCAAAAACATCTGCTTTCAAAGTTAAGTCTACCTTGTCTACCTTCTAAAATTACTAGGAAATTTATGATTCAACAATGAACTCTTAATTGCTTCCTCTTTATGTTGATCTGTTTTCCTGGAAATACAATTAATTCTCTATGCTGAGCCCTTAAGAATGAAACAAATTGTAGCCCTTTCTCACTTTGACAATGCAATCACTTTAAATCAGTGAATAATTAGGATTTAAACAGTATCAACCTGTCCCTGTTGCAAGAAGGTAACTGCACTTAAACCTCAATTATTCCTAAATTTAAAAATCAATTGCAAATAAAATGTCCTGCTGATGATGCTAAAGAGATTAGAAAGACCAGAATATATTCACACAAAAAACCACTCACGTCAACACAATTGCAACAAGCAGCTGCCAGAATGTAGGTAATTCTGCTGTAATGCAATATTAAGGCCTTTATCTAATCAAAGGCTGTGGGCTAAGGCTGTCAAAAAATACAAGATGCCTCAAAATGTAGAATGCTATTGTCTCCTATATGGCTCTATTTTGTGCAGGATAAATGAGCTATTTTCCTGTAGGAAATGGTTTTTAGTGTGAATACTTGAGAAAAGCTTTTTCTCACAATATATTTACAGCAAGATGACAGAAGAGTTGAAAACCAGACCTTGTTTGTGATGACTCCAAGGAGTGAAATAACAGGCTCTTCTTGTATTTGTTTATCACAATGTCTTCCGGAGGCGTCAGGGACAGTGAGGCAATGGTCTTGCAATGAGGCACGACAGGCAGTTGGGATGGCCTTTGGGGAAACCTGCAGTTGGACTCAAATGGGCCTTTGGTTTTATATACTCACCTCTGCTAAGTGTGTAGGGAAAGGGCTCCCAATTGCACAATGTGTGGCTGAAGAAGCACAGCTATCAGTAGGCAGTGGAGAGAAGTGTGCACCTCCCAGGATCTTCTCTGAGTGGGATTGCAGACCCACAGAAATGCTCAACACTAGATCTGAGCTGAAAGCCGGTACTGCCGTGTGCAAGAAGGGAAGGACCATGAGGTCTTCCTGCCTTAGGCACCATAATATCTGAGGAAAAACTTGGGAAGTTTATTCATGTTCTTGGGTGGAAACTGTCAGAAATAAAATCAAAATTTCATCATGACTCGTCAAAGACAGTCACTTTTTAAAGAATTCTTCCAAACCATCCCCCTGAGTATGAGACTTTCATGTTGCCATGGTAGGAAACAGTAAAGAAACATCAAAACACAGCAAAAGTGAAGTGTGCTGAAAGGAGTATCCAGACTGTACATTGTGTGAGCAGATACTGTGCTACGAGCCTGGCCATCTTGTCCCTGCCTGCTAAACTACATTAATACCTATACAATCTGGTTCCTATCAAAAAGATTGTGGGGAAAAATGTGAAAGTATTGAGATACTTGGCAAAAAAAATGGACAGGTTGTGGTTCTGATCATTCTTTCATGTTTATTTTTCTGAAAATTAGGGAAAGTACACACTAATGATAGCAAATATTTAACAAAAAGCATGGCAAACCCCATGTGGAGATTTCCTGCTGCCTTCACTTTTCAGAGTAGAGGAGAAAACTAGTTTTCTATTCAAGGCATGCCTTTGACTTGTCTTCTCACAAACCTCTTCATTTTTCTCAGATGCTGAAGGGACAGGCAGATGGTAGCTGCATCAATACCAAGCAATGCTAGTTGGCATCTTTAGTGTCACAAGAAGTAACTTTTTTATTTGGAATATCCTAGGATATTCCAGTGTTACAGAATGCATCTGGGAAGAGAGAAAAACTCTCATCTTCTTCCTCATCTCTGTATATCCACACCTACAATCTCACACATATACCCTGGTATCTGCAATCAGTTTTTATTCCTCCTTCACTGAAGTACATTTCCCTCTGAGGCATCATTACCTTTGCACTCAATTCTATCACTGAATATCCTAAAATGAAGCACAGTCTGACGTCCTACAGTGTGTGAAAGTGAAATAAAAATGTTGTTTCCTTTCCTCCAGTGTTATGCAAGTGCAAAAATCCTTATCCCTCCCTGTGGCTTGGTCAGTCCAGCCTGATCAAGTGCCACTCAGTACTTCCTCATCTTAGACAATGTCTTAGAAGCTGCAGCCCATGTGGAACAGAAAGCTACGTAGAGAAGAAATTATAAATGGCCCCAAAATAATTAAGGGCAGTTTTTCAATTTCTCTTTTCCATTCTTTGTGCAGTTTCCTACCTCTTGAACTTACTAAGGACAAGTGATATAAATTTTTCTTGGAAACCAGGCAGTTAAGTCCGTATCTACACAACAGAGTCTCTGGTCTCTGTAAAGAGATTAGTTGTGTTTTATATTAATCCTGGTCATGTAGAGAAAAGGAACCTTTGTAAGTGTGCAGGCGACGAAGGTGCCAGACCTAAGAGTTTGCAGGATGTGGTCACTGGCACAGCAAGAACAGAATGACCCTAGCTCTGTATCCACCATAGTGAGTGGAAGTGAGCATGAAAACAACCAAAGGAAAAACATCTTAAAGCTGGCATTGCTCCACACCAACCTGGTTCAATGCCTGCTGTTAGAGTCATAAGATTAGGTTATGAAAGAAAGAAAGCAATGTTTCATATTAGCTGAGACAAAGCTGCAAGTAGGGGAGGAGCAATAGAGCAATAGCACCCACCAGGCTTGTAACAGCACAGCGTAATCATTTTTATATTACACACCTGATCAGTTACCACAGGGCTTATTCTGCCTGGGAGCAATGCCAGGATGAATGTCATTTTCATGAACATTCTCATGCTCAGATATAGTCCTTTCTTTCTGCAGCTGAGCAACCAGTTATTACTCTTTTTGTTTTAAGATACTTTGGCAAATACAGTCAAATTACTTGTTGAAGTTCCCATGTTATTTGTCCATAAAAATTAATAATGCAATCGCTGAACTTCTACATGCTATCTAATCAGATGTCTCTTACTGTTAATGTTCTTCTGCAGGCCTGAAAATCCTTCTTTGTGTTTTTGCATTTTTCTACATGATGGCCTTTGATGTACTGCTAACATGGGAAAAATGGCACCAATAGAAAATGAGAAATGCTTTCTCACAGAACCTCTGAGATCTGTTCTGCTACAATTGCTGTCTTGGGACCTCATACTGCCACCAAACTCTCTAATGCCTGACTGCCTCCCATGTTAAACCAATGTTCACACACACCAGTAAGAATTGAATCGAATAGAATTCAGTTGGAAGAGAAACACAAAGATACTCCAGACTAATGGCAACTAAGCGTTGAAATATCTTGGTACTTTTAGCACAGTCAAATATACAGAATATCCATTTTTTTCCCACACTTCTCCAAATCAGGATCAGAATATGTTTTTTTTTTAATGTTGTCAATATTCAAAGAGTTCTGTTATGACCTATTTTTTTTGAATATGTGGAGAACCATTAGAGAGCTCTTAATAATGTATTTGTAGAAAGCAAGTACTGTAGCACTGCTTTTTCAGAACTTTCTGAACAATCCTAGAATATCTGATGTACCAAGAATAACTAGTCATAAACACACAGCAATTTATGCTCAATTTTCTGTGACAGTATGAAAGTGGGGAAATGGCTTTTCTGGAAGAATATAGGCCATTTTTTATCTTGTGGTATTTTGTACTTGGCCAAAAGAAGCTGAGTTCTGATCAACAAAGGTTAAAATTTTGATCACTGTTCAAGTGCTCTACAAAGGCTATAGGTAAACATTATCCAATTGTTTTGATTATTATACATTAGTTTTTCTAATTATGATTTTAACTTGATTATTATGGTGATTATAAATGAGGTTTTATTATTATGAAATAATTTTGCCACCGCCTCTTACCACAATGATTTCTACTGACTTTGCAGACAAAGAAATATCCGAACAAAGGGAATGGGTATACCCTGAGCAATGAGAACTGCTGCCTCACTGTCTACCCTAAACCAAAGTTTGCCATTGTCTTAATGTCCATTTCCCTATGTAAAAGTGATGTTTGAAACCATATACTCTTCCCAAAATGTTCATCCATGTCATCGTTTATCTCTTGGATACCAATTCTGCCGAACATTTAGGAGCTAGTAAGAAACCTTGAGGGTGTACTTTATTTGGCCATTCTGAGAGAATTTTGCTCACAAGGGAAGGTGTGAATACAACTGTTGCAATGGAATTTTCATTGAAGTTATTTGATAAACTTTAATTCACTTCATCAGGCTTTGGATAAGTTTTTGCACAATTCCCTTTTTCAGTTCCTGTGGCTATGATGTGCACAATCTCAGTCCATCACACTGAGAATGAGATGATTATTTATTTCACAATGATATTTCTTGACTCCCATGTTCAGAACAGTTTGAATTTCCTGGTGCCTCTGGAAAAGTGATATTTCTCCTCTCAGTTTCTCAGGGTAGCTCTGGCTGTTTTCTCATTAGGCTCACAGCGAGAAATAAATGAAGCAGGTGACTGGCACCGAGATTTCAGTTCTGATGGGATCTCTGCTACACGGTGAGCTATCGTTGTAGTATTAAGAATGTGCATTTAGGTGAGAAAAAAAGATACAAAATAAGCTGTGTATGAGAACTCAACTAATACAGTAATGGCCCTATGTAAAACAAGACTGTACATGTTGTAGTGGATTCTTCTTTTGTTCATAATATCCTTTAAGAAATTTGACTGATATAGTCCAGTGATGTCCTATCCCCAGTCCTTTCCCCAGCATGCCACCATAATTTGGAATAGTGAGAGCCTACATACTCAAAAGGCCAAATCTGATTCCATTTTAGCCTGTATATGTTCTGTTATTATCTCCAAGGGAAAGTAGATTGATAAGACAATTGAATGGATGTCACGTTCATGCAGAGATAATAAGCTTCCTTACCACCAAATTTTATCAGCAGATTTGGAGCTGCTTTGTTTTGTGCACTGTGGAGAGCTGCTTATTTTTCTAGTGGTGCCAACTAAGTGTAAATATGTTATTTAACAAAGATTATGAATATAATTAAATTGCAGTTGTTGGCAGCATTTTTGGCAGACATTCTGGTTCTGATTCTACTTTGAGAAAGTTATAAGGAAGGAAAAAGATTCAGATACTGGTGAGAACAAGAACACTGAAACCCTTGATTAAGCTTTCAGGATGTGAGGCCTTTGTTTTAGTCTACAGGGAGAACTATGATATTGGAGATTATTATTATGTGCCATAAAAAGGATAAAAAATTTCTTCTCGTGTATATTAAGGATAAATGCTTTCTAATATACTGAGACTAAATTGAGCATATCTAATATGAAAAATATAAAGATGAAAATGTCTATGAGAACACACAAGCTGTATGGAGAGCAGCTGACGGAGCTGGAGTTGTTCAGTCTGGAGAAGCGGAGGCTCAGGGGGAACCTTATCGATCTCTAAAGCTACCTGAAAGGAGGTTGTAGCCAGGTGGGTCTTGGTCTCTTCCCCGAGGCAACCAGTGACAGAACGAGAGGACACAGTCTCAAGCTGCTCCAGGAGACGTTTAGAGTAGAAGTTAGGAAGAAGTTCTTCACAGAAGGAGTGATTTGCCATTGGAATGGGCTGCCCAGGGAGGTGGTGGAGTCACTGTCCCTGGAAATGTTTAAAAAGAGACTGGATGTGGCACCTTGTGCCGTGGTTTAGTTGATGAGATGGTATAAGGTAATGGGTTGGACTTCCTGATCACAAAGGTCTTTTCTAACCTAGGTAATTCTGTGGTTCTATGATTCTGTGAAAGTTCAGTAAGGTAGCTGTTCTTCATACTGGAAAACGCCTTATTGTTGAAAATTAAAAAAATTGTCACTTGGGCTATCTGAATATGAGCTGTCATAGCACATACAACTTGAGATACCTTCTTTTCCACATTACTTGTATTTATATGCATGTTTAAGTATTTTCCTTTTAATCTCATTTCAAAAGATAACACTTGTGTTGACTTTGTTATGTATTATTTATAATCTTGATACATATTCATTTTATACTCTGTTCTGCTCAGGAACATTATTCATTAATATAGATACATTCTTCATTGTGAAATCTTTGGGACTTTAGAGGTACTGTATGATTTGCATGAATTGCACAATTTTAGTTGTCTTTACATTTGAAGTAAATGAGTTCTTCATTCTAATTTCATGTTTCTGTCCTGCTAGAAATTCTTCTGAACCCACAGAATTGAGGTGAAATACTGAGGGACAGCAAGATCTGATTCTTTCTGTGTTTACAATTTTTATGTCGATGAAATTTCTTTGTCTTGAAAAGAGCTAGCCTAATTGAGGGCCAATCTGAATTTATCACAAGACCTTTCTGTTTAAAGAGCCTTAAAGTCAACAGCATGTGTTTGAACTATGGCATTACTCTAAGGTTTGGAGAGAAATCTATAGTTCAGGATTCAGAACGGAAATCGTAGCTCAGACCTCTATGACTTCCATATTTGTGGGTTGTTTATTCCTGGCTGGCTTTTAAGCCCAACAGGAATTTGGATTTAACACCTTGTGGTTTTGCTTATATTTGACATCGACAAAGATCGGCTATTTTGAAACAAAGGTTACTTTTGTAAATAATGCATAAATAAGTCCTTTCTTTTCCCTTCCACAGAACAGATTGAATCGACTTGATACGCTGTAAGCTTTCATTATTCTTTTCTCTCTCTTCAAAGAGTGACTTCTGAACTTAACAGGAGAAATAGACAGACTAGAACATCATGTAAACCTCCATTGGGACACCATGCTGAAGGCTTTGGTTAAGGATGTCCATATCTGATGCACTGAGCACTAGTAAATAGGCAACTAGGGTTCCCAGTGAAGGTCTGCAAGCTAAATAATACAACCATATATTTTATTATGTTGATCAAATGCAATCAGGTCGCTACAATTAAAGGAGAAAGAAAAATCGATCTGGCTTGTTGAAATAAGATCTTTGCATGGCATAATAGGCATTAATTACACTGCATTCATTAAATTAGTCACTTCTAATTAAGCTGACACACAACGAGTGTTTTTTATGTTCAGCTATTGCCAAAACTAAGAAGTATAGTAAGTAAACTGAAGCTATCAGTTCCTTAACTAGCACAAACTGATGCAGCCTTTCTAAAATTCAATGGGATTTTGCAAACTCACCACAAGGGAGACACTTGCCATTCAGATTCACATTTCCTTACTTGCAGTCTCTTGCACAGTTACTCTTTCACAGAGATGCTTGCTGGAATGGAATTTACATAAGGTTTTCTTGCTGCTAACACAAGAAACTTGGGTGTTCAAATTACATACATTGTTAGTATGGGAAGTGCCAGCTGTACTGCACCAATAATAGGCAGTGTTCTTCAGAAAAATGATGGATTCTTCCCAAAAGATCTGGCTGTCAGCTGCTTTTCTCCTAGATTTCTGTCAGAGGAAGTCAACGTTTACCACCTGCTCTTCAGAACTGAAGGATGAATAAGAAACGCTGCAAATTCTTTGCTGCTAAAGTCTGCAGTAATGTCCATGTGTCCTTGTCTCAGAGAACTGTTACAGAGTGCTTAGCATTGGTAGCTAGAAAGGTGTTGATAACACACTAATGTTTTGACTACTGCTGAACACAGCATCAGAACTGTAACATTCCATCTCCAGTTAAGGGCAAGATCCTGGGAGGACACATGAGCAGGCCAGCTGACCCAACTGACCAAAGGGATATTCCATGCTATATGACAGCAGCTCAGATATAAAAGCTAAGGGAAGGAAGAGAAAAGCGGGGCATTCATTCTGTGCAATTTCTGCCTGCTGAGAAAACCTCAAATTTAGACCTCACAACACTTAGGATACATAAAAACCATGAAATGAAGACTCTGTCCTCATGCTTGCTGGAGAAAACACGTTTTAATGTATTTCTAGTTATGTTTACCTCATTCCTGTCTGATTATGTAAACTGAAAAGTTTTTTGTGTTTTCTATACTACTATCATCTCTCTCTGTCCTGATAGTGCTTGGGGTGTTGGAATCCTTCTTTAATATAAACACTGGTGTCAGACTCTACACTTAGGGGATGAATTGTAGGCTCCTGAACACAGTCCTTCACAGTATGAAATGATATAAACAGAAATACTGTAAAAAAATATAGTTGTTCTTAACAGATTTTTTTTCCTAGTTGAAAATGTCACTGTTTTTCCCTTCTTCCATTTCCAATCAATCAGCTGATCCATACTTGTAAATAAAATAATCACACAGTAGCTAGCCTAATCTAATTTAGTCACCTTCTCACTACTTAGATGAAGTGAGACTACACAAGTTTAAAAAATTTTGTTCTGAGCCTCCTGCAAGGAATACAGCAGGGAAAATCATTCTTTCAAATGATGTTGTCCTGTGTATCTGCACAAGGTGAATTACACAGGGATTTCTTCATTCTAGGCGCACACCACAGTCCAGGTAAGTATTTGACTAATTGAGTATGTATAAGAAATGAAAATCTACCATGGTCCCTCTCTCTCTGTAATTCCCAATGTTTCATTAAATTCCAATGTGTAAAAATCAGGGAACTCTCTATATGGACAAAAAAGTAACATCAGCCATCAAATCAATGAAATTATTTTTATCTTCTGTCTCACAGTTTAAACTCCAGAGATTCTTATTTATATTTGCACAAGTCCCTGAAATTATCATGAAAAAAATCTTTGTTCAACTATTATATGGCAAAGGCAGTGTGGATGCATGATGTCTGCTGAAATCGTGAGTTTTGCCATGGGTGAAGCTACATGTACCTGCTCATGCATCATTATCAAGGGCCCATCACACCCCCTTACTAAACTGACCCTTCAAGCAACTCATATACTACATGTGATGGTGATTTTCATTTTAGCATAAATTTTTGTGTCTTAATTTTTTCTTATTATTGAACCCAACAAACACCTTTCTTTTTCTTTTCAGAAATAACACAAGAAATCTTATTAGCACAGTCGTTCATCCATCTACACATCCTGCTAATGATAAAAGCTTCAAATGTCAGGGGGAGACAGTCCAAATCTCCTGTATTAATGCATTAAATCTCACATTTTAAATAATGATTTTTCACCTTGGAAAACTTCAAGAAAAGAGCTGCTGCAGTTTTCAATTTCACTCTGCCGGGGATGATAAAGACAGTGTCTATTTCCATATAAACTGAGAAAAATGAATCTCATTATTTTTGATGATGTAGCAAAGAAGTAATGACCCTGTGGGATCTTATTACATGGTTGAAAAGTGAATTAACTTTGGCATAACCATATCGAGTGAATTACTCTAATGATCTGTTTCCTAACTCTTATGGGTGATCTCATAACAATGCTCTCATAATCTGGGAGTATGCATGAGAGCATAAATTGATTTTGCTTTTCAAAATCCAAACTTCATTCTCAAAGGAAATCACTGAGACACTTTGCCATCATATTGCTGAGGGAAGCAGACATTGCTATAGGCAATGATGACATCTTCCGTGACAGCGATAAAACTGGTCCAACGCACAGGCATTCATGTATCGTCATATAGATGTAAGATTGAAGGTGGACTTCATAAGAAAGAGGCGGAGTTACTGACTTCCTCTGACTGGGCATCTTATTCACAGGACAGGCTGAGAGAACTGCGAAGCCACTCTGCCTGGAAACTTGTATTACACATTAAAAGAAAATGAGCTGGAAGTTAGAAGGTGGAAACTTTCCAGTTTTACAGGATTTTTCAGCAGACAGCAACTCAGGACCTTCTGATAACCACATTTTCTGAGAGACTTGAGGCTGCAGAATCTCAAATACATTAGTCATTTACAGAGAACACGTCCATGTCCACGCTCACCTTGATGCTGAAGCTTTTTCCCTTTCAGATCTTGTGGGTTTTTAACAGTACTTTATTACAAAATCCTTGATGGATACAAGGATCCTTCTGTAGATTAATTTTTAGGAACCTGTGAAACGACCAGCTGTTGGGTGACAGCCTGTCAGATTTTTTTAAACAATCCAATACTAAATGGAAAAAGTGCTGTGTCTGACAGCAGCAGCGGTTTTGCCAGGCAGCTAGTACAGCAGGTGGGTCGTGAGGTACTACAGCACCATATGCTGTCTTGTCTGCCACAAAAGCTCTGCAAAAGGAGATGAAATCCAAACCCGACCATAATAAAAATGTGGATGAAGTAGTGCCACTCAGCTGTAGTCAGCATACATTTCACTTTTTAAGGAACAAATCGATTTTTATCGTTCTTTCATCAAGGAAGAACTGGAGCAGAGAGTAAGAAAAAGGCAAATTCAAGATTTGCTGGTGGCTGAGCTGGATACCAAACCTCCTCCTGCACCCCTGGGAATCCCTCAGCCCTCACAGTCACCAAGATGGTATTATTTACCAAAAGTTGTTGCCTCCTGGTTGCAAAGATAGACAATAAGAGGACTCTGAGGCAGTAATGTGCATTATCTGAGCAGTCCACATTTGAAATGCTGGTATTTTTCACAGCACTTTGCTTACCTGCCTGGGAACAATAAAACTAGTAGCAGTCATTTGGAATGTCAAGGAGCAGCTGTTTGCACTGTTGACTAGCATAAATCTCAAACCATTTATAATAGCACCAAACTCAACTTGAGCTACAGCTGATCTCTCGTAATAAAATCTGATTTCCTTTTTGTTCACTTTCTCTGCGCCTGGAATATTTCCAACACAGTCTCCTTCTTGACGAAAGTAGTGAGACATACTCATAAATTCCCTGAAGCAGATATTCCTAAAGACGCTAAAACATCATTTGACACTTCAGGCACCACAAAGGATAGAAAACCACTTGCCAGAGACTTTTTCCTATATTGTGTGTTGGTCTTCCATAATGATACGTACATTTGCAAGTGCCTAGAGAAGCATGTTCATGGCTGTCACACTGCCCTGCTGGGGAGGGCATCTGAATTTCCTTCAGAGAAATCAGCCCCTCCAGCCTCATTAAGTTGGCAGAGACCTTACTGTCTACCTGACTGGTGTTTAATACTGAGCAAGCCCACTACAAACTTCAGGTGTTACCACATTATAAATTATACATCTGAAACCACTATTTGACATCCAAGAGACACAGACGAATGTGCCCAGAGAGAATCCCTGTTTTTTAAGGACAGAAGGACACTTCTGATTTTGTTTGACCTCCTGTCAATACAAGCTGTAGAATATCACCCAATCAGCTCCACATTCAGCCTGACATTGTACTGGAGAACCAGGGTATTTCCTTTAGAAAGTTAAGCAGGTATCAGGTTACCTCTGGGGAAGCAACTATGCTCCAAAGTTACACGAGGCTGCATTTTTCAGCAGTCAAGAATATATAGCTGCATCTGCAGTAGCTGATGATTAAATGCACTGCCCTGAGGGCAGTCTTCCTATTTTCTCTTCAGTGTCCCTATCACATGAAGATTTGAATGAGGAGGTGACATATTAATTAACCTGTGTCCATGTCTAATTCCTCGAGTGAGAAATGAGCATAGTGAAAAGGCACAGGACAGAGTATTACTGTGTTGGTGTAGCATTTGGGAACTTCTGGGGTTTGTTATTTCCTCAAAGTACAGCTGTGCATTCTGTGCGAACAAGTTGCATGACTGCAACAAGAATCACTAATTAGGACAGCAATGCAAACATTTCTTACATTTAAACATTATCTCATGAATGTGTATAACCCTTTTATTCGACAAAAGTGAATACTAATGACAACTCACACATTAAAACTCTTCTGGGGTAGAGCAGAGGAACATATTTCTGTTATTTCACATTTGTGTAACAAATTAATTCATTGTTATGCTTCTAGAGGCTAATTAATTCCCCCTAATCCCTGTCTGGCTTGAGTGGCCACTGATTAGTCCAACAGAGTATTGTACATTGCAAATGAAAACTAATACGTACTAGAGATAATGTACCTTCTGTCTTCCTGAAGTCCAGCTACTGTCCAGCTCAATTTATCTCCTTCCTTTCCTCAACCCCTCTTCACCCACAGGTCTCTTTGATATGTTTTCACTCCATTGTATGTTTTCTCTTGTTCCAAGGGTAATGTGTTCTCCTTCTAAGGAGCCCTGGTGATACAGCAGAATGGGTGGAAAGCTTGACTGGCTTTACTCATACGGGAAGTGAAGATCTACATTCCCAGTGTGCAGAAAGTGACAGGAATCCACAATGACAATGAGGGACATAACATCCTCCTTATTCCAGCCACAGGTAGCTCAGGTAGCTGCAGGGAGCTCATGTGGCTGTAAACACTGCTTGTTGACATGAGAATACTTCAGGATGTGAGATCCTATGGGATCTCAGAGACTGATCTTTGATTATGTCAAGTTTCTCTGCAAACGGGTGTTTAGTCAGGCTTGATGTTGGTGGTGACCTTGTCAGATTGTGGCCAGGACCAAAGTTTTTGTCTTTTGCTTGCTTTTGTGTAGGTAGAATGTGATTTCTAGCAATGTTCCTCTTCTATGCATCACGTTGTATATTAGGGTGGTGATCTCAGTTGATACAATTGCTGTCCCTCTGATACAGAAAACAAAATTGTATCAATCGAAGGAACATGAAGAAAAGAAAAAATGTTAAAAAATACAGCAATGTTCACTCAACAGATCCAGCTCATGTAGCACTGAAAGATAGGGAATGTATTTCTATTCCTTTTAACAGCTTAGGTATGGCTGTAGAAATGTCTTTTAAATGGTCTAAAAAAATTAAAATGCTGAACAATTTTGTCCAGCCCATATATCAAGACATTGGTAATTGCTGATACTACAGTACCTTCTCTCATTTGTTCCTACTAAGGATCTTTCTAGAAAAAATAGTGCCTCTAACATGGTTTTCTTCCTTGTCATCCTGGCTCAATTTTGCACTGGTGTTTTTCCCATGCTTCTAATTTGCTGGTCTGCTCTCAGCTCCCCATGACAGGTGTGTTGAGTCTGACTGAGATGAGCTGATTTTCCCCATGGCAGCCCTCATGGTGCTGTGCTTTGTATCAGTAGGCACAAAAGTTGTTGCTAACACACCAGTGTTTTGGGTACTGCTGAGCAGTGTTGGCACAGCATCAGCACTGTCTCTCCAGCACTCCCCCATCACCAACAGGATGGGGGTGAGCAAGATTGGGACAGCTGATTCAAACTGTCCAAAGGGACATTTCACACCACATGTTGTCTGTTCAGCAATAAAAGCTAAGGGAAAGGAGGAAGGGGNACCTTTGCTTCTGCACACATAACCTTAACTTTTGCTTTATTAAACTGCTTTGATCTTGACCCATGTGGTTTTTTCCATCTTGTTTTCTCCCCTCCCTCTCCTGCTGAGGAGGGGTACAGCAGGGTGGCTTGGTGGGCAACTGTCATCCAGCCAAGGACATCACACCACAACAGGCCAGAGGAAACCTCCATTCACATATAAATTCACAACTTTAGGGAGCCACAGTGCCCTTCAGCCACTCCTCGGTAACACCTGTGCACAAAAGCAGCATATTCTGTCAAAGAGTAATGACCACGTAGAAACTAGGTTTTGCTAGTCATCGAATAGGAACTGAACATTGAGAAAATGCAACACATTGTAAAGGTGCCCCAGAGCTTCAGGAGGCTGGTGAGACTCAGCCTCCTGAATCATTTAGGCCTTCTTTATACATATAGAGAGGAATCATCCGAGGATCTCTTGGTACTTTACATAGAGAAAAATTCAATTTGTGTTCTTTTAGCAAAGCTCCAAAGAAATAAAAGCACAGGGAAATGTAGATGAGGGGCATCACATGGATTTTGCCCCCAAGATGTTCCATTGCCTTGATGGGGCTTTTAAGAAACTTATAATGCCATGCTGAAAACTTTCCTGCAAACCAGGAAAAATAATGTCTTTTTTCCTAAGCAGAAACAGTCTTTTGCCCCCCAAAAAGTTGTCAAGCCAGATGAGAATTTGTCCTAAAATATCAAAACGTTATTTTCATTGTAGTCACGCAGATCATTTGGCCTTTTAGTATCTATTAATTATTCCTCTTTGTCTAGGCTCATTATAAAATATCCAGCTGATGGTGCTATTCTCAGTAGCCTGAGGAGGCCACTTTAATGTTCAATGCTGTGCTGTCAGAAACATTTACCATGTTGGCCTGCGGTTTTTGTTTCGTTGGTTGGGTTTTTTGTTTGGTTTTTGTTTGGTTTTGTTTGGTTTGTTATCTCTTAATTTTTACTAATTTGTTTCAAGATGTCTCCTGGTACACTTCACAAAACTTCCCCACCTTTCTCTGTGTTCATGGTCTTCAAAGGTCTAGATGTCCTTAAATATTTTGCCTTATCTTTTGTGGTAAGTGAATCATTTCCTATCTGAGCTGGCTTAGTTTTAACTCTCTCTGATGTGTTTGTCTCATGTAGTCCATTGCTTATCCAACCTGGATAGAATTTGCCAAAACTTTGTACTAAGCCAACAGTATTTTTCTCTGTAACATTTTTGGTTTTGCAGCTTTTTTTTAGCCTTTTCAGACTGATCCTCTTCTTCAACAGTAATACATAGTTCTTGCCTATCTTAATAACCCAGTATGTTGTGTGTGCCTGAGGATTTGTTCCAACTGATTAAGATGATTTCCCAAGGATGTCCGACATGATTCTTATTCAATTTACATGTCTCTTCATTTTTACTATTGTCTTCAAAATTACAAAGGTTCAATACAAGTTTTGTTGGTTTTTAAGTTTTCTTTTAAAGGAAATTATGCTGACATCTTTTCAGTGTCTAAATGCTTCTGATGTTCAAGGATGTCGATAATTCTTGTGTATGTAAGTGCAAAATTCTGGTTTGCTTGGAGTTTTATCCTGCAATTTTCCTTATATAAGTCATTAACAGCAGCAGAGCCACTAATGCATTTAATGGTATTTCTGACACTTTGCTGAATTGAACAAAAAATCTAATAGTAGCCTTTGTCACAAAGTTTTCCAGTGTGCTACCCAATAACTCAGCTGGTCACAAGTCTTTCATATGGCCATAAAACTGAAGCAGAAAAATCAACTGAGTTATTCTGAAGTCACTGATAGAATAATGAGGTACGAAAATGTCACGGCAGAGATAAAAGGATTAGATAGGTGCTGGGATAAAATTAAAAGTGCTATCTAATTTTGTGCTTTAGGATATGAGGTGAGCAGCAGCTTAGTTCAGGAATAAGTCCCTCTTCTGAACAATGTATACCCTAGAGCACAAATAGTGACTGGTTTTGGGTAACATTTACTCTGAATTCTTCAAAGTAAATGTTTAAAAAATAAATTGAAAAATCTTACTACACACATGAACTTCGATTCTCCTGTTGTCTATGTGTAGGAGTCATTCAGTCTGCTACATATTCATTTTTGCGTCACAGAAGTTTTCTTGTAACTAGTCAAGTGAATTAAGCCTGAAGAAGACAAAAGAAAGATTACAAACAAAATTTATTTCACAGCAAAGGAGATAAAATGTAATATAGTTCCCAAATAAAGTCTTTTCAACTACCTCTATTTTTTTCTTATCTATCTTAAGTAATAATGAAAAAAAAATTCTGAAAAAACAGAATCAGTCATCTGCTCTCCTGACGCAAATGAGAAACATAAAATTGATGTAAAGAAGCAACATACACTTTTTTTTCCGGAGTAATATTTTCTTGCAATGGAAGCCAATTAGTGTTGTTCTCTAAAGAAACATGTGAACATCAGAGAGAACATTTTTTGGCTGAAAAGAAACAAAAAGAGTGGAAATATTTTTGATCTAGAAAGACATTTTTGTGTGCCTTGAAAAAATGGAGAGAGACAGAAAAATAGATTACTTTGGTTTTCCAGAAAAACATAATGCAACTTTGCTCTTGAAAATGCTGGACTTCTGATTTTTTCCATTAATATAATCTACTGAAAATGTTCTGTTTCAGACACTGTCTCATTTTGCCAAAATTTTCCAGCTGAATTATTTCCTTGAAGAAGTAATGCTACTTCTAAAGCATTGCTCCCTGTTTGAGATCAGGAGTTCAGGTAGGAAAAAGTGTTGATTTTCATCAAATGTTCTTCAGGAAGATTATTGCTTGTCTTCATTTTGAAGTTACTTTTTCTCTCTTCTGGGGTGCACCCACCTCTCTCCTCAAAAGACATCTGTTTGCATTAGAGTAGCCTTGAAGAGAAATGTGATGCTGCTCTAGGAGAAGCCTTAGATCCTGCCTTGTGAAATGAGCTGTGCGCCTGTCCCTGGCAAACATCTACCTGTTACAAAGTGATACATCCATTATGGCCTCATGCAATCTGAAGTGGCTGTATCAGGTAAACAGCAAGGTAAACAATGACAAAAACAGCCTCTCTGTGCAAATAAGCATTTGAATTGATATTTGAACATGCTAAAACCTGAAAATTTTGCAAACTAATCCAGAAGGGCCATTGAAGGTGTGCAGTGCCTCTGCTGAGCTCTGCATGCTACAGACACAGCTGATAGGGGAGGTGGAAAACAGAGACTAGAGGCTCACAGTTTTCCTTCTACTATCCTGCAAATACAGAATAAAACCACCAATTAATCTTGTTTTTCCTAGTTGGTTTTGACTTTTTTTGACATCTAGATATGTTTGCATATCTAGATATTTGAACCATATTAACTACACACAGTTTTGGCAACAGGGAGGCAGTCTTGATTTATTTGCACAGATAGCTAGTCCACTGCTGAAGTCCTTTATTTTGCAAAGACTCAGCCTTAAAATCCAATTTTGTCAGTAAGGGAAATCTTGTAGTTTTGTATTTTCTTTTTTTTTTTTTTAACAACATGAGTGCATCCAATTTAGCATGAGAGTACTGATGTGATTTTTTGATCTTCTCTCTCTCTCTCTTAAAAGTCTTTGACTTTTAAAAAGTAATATAAATTTGTACTAAGATACTTGCAGCTTAAAAGGAGTCAGACCTATGATAACATTGACAGATCAATGGGCCTGAATAAAATTAACATAAAAGTAGCTAAAGCCAAACAAGATCAACAGCTTCCTTGCTGCTACATAAAATTCTTGATGTGAGTGTAACTTGTAATCTTATTCCAGAGACCACTTGTTCTAACAGCTGTAGCTGTGACAAAATATCTTCATGTGTCTAAAGCAGAGATCTAAAGTCCTCTGTAGGCAAAAATACCTTTACATGGAATTTCTTGGCTTTTCAGAAATTAAATATGCTTGTCATTACATTAATGTTTTAGTTCCTATTTTTTATGACACCTATGCAAATATAATAGGCCTAAAGAGACCCCCTAGTGAGTCCCCTATGTGAAAAGTCATCACATCTAACCTGATTTTAATAATACTATATTTTTATGTTGGGGTTTCCTGTTTGCTTGGCCAACACAGACTGTTATTCTAGAACCTCCCATCTGTAGTTGTGGTTGTTTTTTGTAACAATACTTGAGAAATGCTGAGGCCTTTCCAATGCTTTAATTCCAAAACAAAGGTCATGAGAAAAACTCTTATGCTTGAGTGTAACCGCAGCAAAGTGAAGCCTGGGCCAGAGATAATAACTCTAAATGATAAAGAAAGCAGATTAAACACATGGTACTGTTCAGATACATTTACACATAGAGCAAGCCATTGACGGGCCATGAACTAATGAAACATCTTCAGAAAATGTTTTCTTTATGCCCAGAACCACTAACAAGATATGTAAGAGTCGTACACTTAGCCACATATTAGGCACTCAGCTTGGGTGACTAGTGTCCCAAGACACCCAATTTAGTTGATATAGCAGCTAGAGTTTTGCCAGACAACAAGTCAGAGCAGGAGCTGGAGAGGTGACAATGACTATTTCTCATCATGTTAAGGAAGACTTGAATTGTAGCAGTTTAATATGTCAAACCCAACTGTAAAATCTCTTTATCTGCTTGGTGCAATCAGGGATCGAAAGCGTATATCTGTGCTATGAGATACTGAAGATACAAAGGCACAAACAGTCACCTCTGGGACTAAAGAAAATGAGAACACAATACAACCAAATGAAAGGAGAAACAGAAACAGTAAGGCAAGAGAAAACAAGCAAAGATGCTACAGATGTAAACACTTCTCTGTCCTTTTGCAATATTTCTCATGTGTATTCTACTCTGGTTCAACTGGATTGTTCAGTTCATTAAAACCACATGGAATTTACAAAGAGCTTAAGTCCAGCACAAATACCCCACAGTTATTCTAAGCAGTGGGATAGAACACGCTGCAGAGATGCAGAAAGTTAAAGATGAGACGGGCAATGCCTATTAATAGCAAGAAAAGCCCAAGCAATTTGCAACATGATGTTCTAATTAACAAAGAATGTACCAGAGATGGACATTACAGATCTATGCCTCATTCTCCCTCAAGTTATTCCACTTCTGTGAAGGAATCTGCAAGGATACAGTTCTATCCTGCCTATGAATGGTTTTAACATCCCTGTGGTTTCATCCTGACTGAGCTTTTCTCTTCATTTTTTATTCCTTATGTATTTCTGGGCTTCAGCCAGAACTAGAGCCAAAGTGAGACACTGCAACTCTAAAGGTATTTCTGTCTGGGAACCCAGACATGGGAAATGTCATGAGGGAGCATGTTGTGAAACTGCTGTGCAGGTTTGGTGATCTTAAAAGATGAAGGCAGATGAGACAAAACTTCATATTGCTGATTATTTGCACAAACTATTAAATCTTTCTAATTGGTCTGAATAATGTCCCTGTCTATATTCACTCCACTGGGAATGAATCTGTAGAGCAAAACAGCTGATACTGAGGACCTGATGCCACTGGGCTTATTCTGAGGTAGTGTTACATCGGACAGACTCCCAAACCAATTACATCTTTCAAAATTCCTCTGCAATGCTAACCAAAGTATGATAAGTGGAATATGTTCCAAAACCAAACCTCTGACCCAAGAAGAGATGGTAATGTACATGTCTATGAAGGTCCTTGGTACCTCATATCTGAATAATATTTTAAATTATAAAGGTGTTCCATAGATATTAATTAGAAGAAATTAGAAAATGGAACTCTACTAGAAAAAAAAAATCCAAGATCTCCTAAATTCCAAAATATTCAACTGAGTTTTCAATGAAAAAATATTGGTGAAAATTTAAACTTTTTTCCCCCCAAGCAAAACATATCAAGATATTTTGATTCTATATTTATTGGCTCTTTGTGTCATACTCATCTGATTCACCCGAAGAGGTTCCCAAATCTTAGCTCTGTGCTTTGGAAAAACAAGATCCATCTGGTAGATGCAGACATATTATATTTTCCTCATTTTCATTCCTAATCTTGGGAAGGACCCAGAACAGAAGTCCCAATAAAAAAAAAAGGTTCTGTTTCCATGGAAGAAGTTAAGTGTTCACTTGATCGGTAGCACTAAGGTTCTCCACAGTTTGCAGACACTCTTTGTAGCCAGCCTAAATAGCTCAGTGTTGCACTAGTCTCAGGATGTCAGAAGCCAAATAAAGACACAACTCTGACTATTACACTGTCCAAGAAGTGAGAAAACAACCATAGGGTTCCTCTAGGTTTTAGTTCAAATTCAGATTGGGTTTGATTTAAAAGTGGATGAAAAATAACACACAGGCATGGGGATTTCATAGCTGGGAAACCTCTAACTCCATGTATGCTGCATGGCCTTTCCATATACAAAGAACAGCCTGATCAAAAAGCAATTCTTGCCTCATGACATGAAGGAGTGCCACCATTACCATCGGGAGTGTTGTTAAGATGTGTTTTTAACACATGTAAAAGCTGTGCATTTCATACAATAGAAACAGGGGAACACATGCAGCCAGTACAGAATTACAATAAAATGTGTTCAGAGTAAAGAGAGTTACATCTGAATTCAGTGGTCATTTGGTGTGTGCAACACCCCTGGGAACAGATAAAAGGTTTGATTTTTCCATGTCTGAATACATCTGTGGTAAAAACAGGCTGCAAGAGCCAGTTTGCTATTCAAACATGCTGCGTGTAATTAAAGGCATTTACATCAAATTTCTGTATCCTCAAGGCTCAGGTTAGAAACATACACATCTGTCACAACCTGGCATGTTCAATAAAAGAGGAAGCAGAGTTTAAATCATTACAGAGTGGTTATTTTTAACTAGAGAACAAGTTAAAATACAAAAGAAGGAGACAAAAAAGGAAAGCATGTAGGGACTGTTAAGAGCATGTCAAAGCTGCAATGTCAATGGCAAAAAATCAGCACAAAGCTTTATAGTTTTGTGTCCTTCATCCTCAAGTCTTAATAGTTATAATGATTCTTAAATATGTGATTTGTTTGCTAGCTAAAGCTTAAGAATCTTTATTTATAGAAAATCCAGCAAAAGCTGATTGACAACTTCCCATAGATCGCAACAATCTCTGGAACAGATTTTAAGTCATGGTAATTATTGGGAAGATTTAACAAATCTGGGCCTGTTGATGCTGTTTCAAATTTCAGGGATCAAATGATATCCTGTTGCAAAAGATCTTTTAGACTCTGCTGGTATTTTATTAAACTGGCATATGCCGATAGTACCTTATAACTCTAGTCCTTTGCTGTTAAATTTTTGTCGACCTGAAGACAATTTTAGGCAAACAACGATTACCCAGCATCCTGATTTCAGCTGGGATACAGTTAATTTTCTTTGTAGTAGCTGGTACAGTGCAGTGTTTCGGATTTACTTTGAGAATAATGTTCATGACACGTTGATGTTTTAGTTGTTGCTGGGCAGTGCTTATAGGACTTGTCAGCTTCTTGTGCCCTGACAGCAAAGAGGCTGGGGGGGACACACCAGGACAACTGACCCCAGCTGGCTAAAGGGATGCTCCATCCCAAATAGCCCATGCTCAGCATACAAACCGGGGGAAAGCTGGCTGGGGGTCCATGCTCAGGAACTGACTGGGCATCTGTTGTCGGTGGTTTTTCATTTGTATCGCTTGTTTTTCTTGAGTTTTATTTCCTCATCTTCCTATTATTTTCTTCTTAATTTAATAATAATTCATGCTATGATTGTTATTATTTTAAATATTGTTTCAATTATTATTTCAATTATTGCACTGTTCTTATCTCAACCCATGAGCTTTCTTACTTCTACCTTTCAGGGTGAGAAAGAAAGAAAGGGGACAAAGTGAGAAACAGTTTTGTGGTGCTCAGTCATCAGCTGGGTGAAGCCACAAACTTCAGGCTGTTGAGGACACCCAGATTCATTTAAGATGCTATGATGGTACTACTTAAAAATAGTGCCACTAGTTACAAGAGCAAATTATGTCTTCTGATGGTAACATTCTGCTTTACAGTTAGGGAGTGTTCCAAACCACAGGCATCTAGCTGAGACTACAAAATCAGATTAATCACAGTTAAACCCCTAAATTCCCATTGTGACCAGTGAAGTCAATTATTGCACTACTTTTAGTAGAACAAAATAATGCAGAGGATCAAGAGTTGAATCAAATATGTCTTTCTTTAAGCAAGGTGGAATACCCTGAGCTGAAAGCTTTGTCAACTTAGGTCCAAGACAAATGCTTATTCTAATCACCTTCTATTTAAAACAACAGAAAAAACATCCCTGGCAAACTAACAAAACCCCAGACAGCTAAAACATTTAAAATGTAAAAGAATAAGGAAAGGTTTGATTTTAACACTAGCTCTTTTTCTCTTTCTCTTTGGATATAGGGAAATTTTTTATGTTGCCTCTTCTTTGACCATCTTTCTGTTGGTAATGGAGGTGATATTAATTGTCAATGTTAGCCTAGAATCAGCTGCTGAAGCTGCTGCTGTTGATCTCTCTTACAAGTACAGATATGTTTTCTTGGAGACAAAAAAGGACAAATTCCCAGAGGGTGAGAAAGAAAGAAAGAACAGCAAAGATAAATGTGCTGCTTCTGATTCCGCAGACCATTGCATGAAGTCTCTCTGTAAAAGAAACAAGATTCTGTACACATCCTTATCAGCTGCCTAGAGCTGGGTAAGCACACATCCTTGACAGGTTATTTCAGACTGAGCTGCCTTCTGAGAGCAGCACAGCCAAAGACACAGTCTTCTTTTTCTCAAAGTAGATTATTTTCTTTGGTAAAAAGCAAAGAAGGAAGAAAAGGAACCAAGTCAAGAATAGAAAGAGCACACACTCAGAGGTGGGCAGATAAGTAATCCTACAGGTGGGAAACATTAATTTTTTTAGTGGTACACTTTGTTCAGTGTTTCTCTGAAGGTTGGAGGAATAAAGGCTGATTGATAACTCTGGTGGAGGCTGTGGTCCCAAAGGCTTGAAGGAAGGGCAGAAAGGGTGGAGAAGGCTGTTTATTTCCACCCATTTGTATTGCTGCTTTCAACATTAAATTAAAAAAATCTCAGAAGAGGTGTTTTCCTCATCCTCTACTCTCCTCTACTCACATTTCTCTATGATGTTTCTGTTCAGTTCAGGGGCTGCCATTGGTTTAATAGCAGAACATAAGCCACGTGATAAAATGGTACCAATAGATTTAAATCTTGATTATATTTATCTTTTCATATTTAATTTTATCCTAAATGCATAATTTGCAATTGTAAATTTCTTGTCTTGGACAGCATGAATTGTCTGTACTTCACATCTAACCTTGAAAACAAACATTTCCTTTTGAAATTTTATAGGAAGCTTTTATTTTTTAATTTTCATTTCTTTATTTACATTCTTTTATGCTATTAATAAAGCCTTAAGTGATGCAAAGTGTTTAATCTGCACAACTAGAGTTATTGACTTGGCATCCAAAAAGAATCCGTCAGCAGATTTATATCCTGCCCTCCATTAATTTAACTAGTCTTCCATGGCTATAGTCTCTAGAGACAAGCCTACATGAAGAAATATATTCTCTGATAATTCTGTGTTGAAAAATCAGTGTAGTGTCCCAGGATCTAGTGTTAAAATTCATCTTACTCAAATTTTAAAAAGATTCCTTTTCTCTACACGCACAATATTTTATGTTGCAGTCTCCAGTGACATCAAGAGAACAGATACTCAATGGCATTTGTACCAGGCAGAGACAAAATACAGGCTCAGCACCCATAGCAGGTCAGTTCTTTCAATCCTCGGCCATCCTTTCTGAACTACTAGAGGATGTTTGTGGAATGCTGATCTACGGATCTATGATCCCAGGCATTGGGAGCACTGAAGTTCAGAAATGTACGTTTGTACATTTGTACATCGTAACACCAGCTGGACCTGTCAGTAGGGACATAAACACAAATGACCTTCAATAAGACTGAAATAGTCTTCAGGATCCATGAGCACCATTAACTGTCATGGCATTCGCCTGCTTTGCTGTACAAGAAAGCATGATAGTCTCTTGATTACAATTCCAATTAGGAATTTAGACGGCTAATTTATGAATGTTTGAAAAGAATGCAAATAAGGCTTCTTTTAGTAGCGTTGATGTTACATTAGATATAAAGGATACTATAAGGACTTATTCCATACTCTAACCAAGAAATATATATATATATATATTTAAATTTTAGCAACCAGTTCTCTCTAATCATATTTCAGACATCTGAGCAGTCTGGAGACTTTCTCCAGACTTTCTCATGTCAGCTTCATGAAGTTGTAAGGAAGGCTTCCCTGCAGTCCAACACTCGGAGTGTGCTGCCATGACTTCCAGTAGGTTGTGTGCACAGGGTGGGAATACAGCTGCCCACTTAGATTATCTTAATGCTGTCACCAAACTGCAGCCTGAGGAACTTAGTGATGACAGTGCTCAACTACTCTGTCATGTATTTGGTCTCATCAGAATTTCTTTCTTTAGTCTTTTTTCTCTTCCTGCCTTTTCTTTCCCAGGAGCCCTTAAGTAGGATGTCAAAACAAATAGTAGTCAAGTGGGATACAAACATTTGATTGTATGATGTTATAGTGAGTTTCAGACGAGGCTGAACTCTCCTACAATGCCCCAGAATGCATTTCAATTCACCCAGGGGGAAAACTTACATAAAAACGAAATAGCAACCTAAATCTACAGAGAGCTGCTAAATCACTTCCATATTGCAGCTGAGATTATCATCTTTAGAAAAGTTTCACAAAGGCTTTCGGACAAATATGAGGAAAGTAAGCTGAGATATAAACACTAGATTTTTTTGTGCGGAATGCCAAGGTCATGTTAAAGTGCTTTCCTATTTTACTCTTTTTCATGTTCTTTGAAAAATCAATATTCCTCTCAGACATGTCGTATTGTACATTGAGTTGCATAGCAGTAACTTTGCACTGCATGTACCTTACATCCTTTGAAAATAGTGAAGGCTTGGACAGAATTCAAAATAATGACAGATTCTGATAAAAAGACTGAGTCAGAAACTTCAGACCAGATCTACTTCCTTCAGTTGAAATAGTGGACTTAGTCTCGTCTTTTCTTTTTTTTTTTTGTCAGGGCTGGGGTCAGAGCTTGAGGAGGACAACAAATCAGACCAATTGAGGCATCATGTTCTGACCAGGCAACAGCAAGTGAGCTGATTGCTGCAGTGGAACCAGAGAACATTTGAGAGATCGCACTGACCTTGTAAAGTCCAAGTGACTCACACCATTGGAAAAGAAAGTGGTTCTCATCAAGACCAGAGAAGTCTTGCCATGTACATGAGAGCAAAACAAGATTGAAAAGAAAATAATTGTTTCCACATGCAACTTGCCAACACTCTGTACTACTCCTAGTGCCCCGAATATAAACAACCTGTGCCCAAGCTGACATTTCTATTGTGTTTTTTGCATTTGCAATATAGTCACCAAGTCACAGTGTAACTAAGAGAAAAGGGATATAGTTTTCACATTATACATCAAAACAGTCTGGAAAATCTTTCATTTCTTATTATTTATTCTGTTTGCCTTGGTTACCTTGCAATGCCTGACCAGAATGAAACTTTAGAGGGACAGCTTTTTCTCACGCAAAGAAAATTTATGAGATTTTGAAATTTTTCACCTTCCATTTAAGGATACACAAAAAAAAAAGTGAAGTGAATATATCTGGAAAGGTCAATTAGAGAACGTCTGTGAGTGTGAATGTGATGTCACTATTAGAAATTCTGATGCAAACCTACCAGATTGTTCTTCAGTACAACATGTATGATGCTATGCAGAGATGTTCTCTAATCTCCTGTGCACCAGGTGTCCACCAACCTGCTGCCTGGGAAAAGACTCAGTGACATAAGTAGATCCAATTCCAGACTTACAAAGCAAAATTTATCAACTCAATTTTCAAATGGAATAGATGTTGACCTCAGCTCTTTCCCTGGAGCAGGTTATATTTCAACAAAATCAGTATTTTCCAATTGACAAATATGCTGAAATCCCTACTCAACTCTCATATAAACCTTTCAATACTACTGTACTTTGAAGCTATATTCATTTTCTTTAGCTCGGCATTTTGCCATGTCTTCATCAACTCAGTCTCAGTTAGTTTGTCTTCCTTATCACATGAGAAAGTGAGCCTGAATAACAAGAAAGGGATCTAAAAGATCCTATTAATTCGAAAGGGACACCATCTGATCAAAAGGCAAAATAATTTTGTTGCAATCGCTTCAGCAGTGAAATACAAATATATATATAGCTCTGATTTTCTGTTACAGCATCCAATCTATAATTTAATCTTCTAGTCAGATTGGTACTGGCGTAGTAACCTGACTTGTATAATAACCTAACTGATGACACAGGAGGTGTCCTCTAATACCTTGGTATATAATGGCTACTACAAGCACAGGTAACAGCAGTGAGACTGAATTTCCTGTGTAACACATTCCCCATGACCAGTTATTCAGAATTTTGGCTACCATTTGGAGATGAAGTCTACGTTATGTCCTTCTGCGTGCCCACCCACAAGTGACAGACTTAGTAATTTCAACCAAAATGACTCTTTTGTCATTACTGAAATCATGGCGAAGGGAAAATATATTACACTAGTTTGATTGGAAAGAGTCCTGGTCTTTAATTTTCCCCCCAGTCTCTGGAGATGTCATTTACATTTGGGAACAGAACAAACTCTTGTCAATGTCATTTGCCATGTGAACAAACTATCCAAATTTGATCATGCTATGAGCCTGGAAAATTGCAATTTACACACCAGGTTTTCTCTAAAAAATTCTAACCTTCAAAGATTTCCTCCAGGGAATTATGCTTTGGTCCAATCTCAGAGTTTTGCTCTACACATCAAGGCTTAATAAAACCTAATGTACTGAAAATTCTGTGAAGTTTGCTTTAAAAATAAGTTATGAAAGACAAGAGACATTTATTTTAATAACAGATTTTGTATGAACTAGAAATTGTCAGGAGTTAATTTAGTAAGGGAAGAAGTTTGTAAAATGTAAGCATTCTTGATGAAATTGTGTGTTTTTCAATTTTGGAAATTAGAAAAACAAGATTGGCAAGAAAAAAACCAACAGGCAACACTGATTTGAAACAATCCATTGCAATAACAAATTAAACAAGACATACTATGGGAGGAGTTCATATAGAATGGTAACAGGTTCTGTGACCCATAGACATGGGACTGGTATGTCTACACAGCAAAATTAAGGTAATATATTGGAAAACGTTAAGATGAATACACAGAGAAAACCCAGACCCAGAAGCGTTAATAGTTAATTAAAGACTCCAACTTCATTTGTCCTCCCTTTTGGGACTGGCAAAATTTCATAACTGTTGTTTCTGCATTCATCTGTTTGCTTGCCTTATCCGATAAGTGTAGGCATAATACCTGTGTGGTATCTTCTGCTTTGGAAACAGATCTTAAATAAATCACTCGCATCTAACTGAATTCCAGTGAATTCCTTCAACAACTATGAGTGCTAACCAGATGTGTTCATACATTATTTTAGGAAAACAGCACAGACTTGAGGAGAAGAAAAAAGATCAGAGACCAGTATGAAGGGAACAAAATGAAGTGCATGCATGTAATGAAGATATCTCCCCAAACACCTAAGACATGTTCAAGATTTCCACATCTTTGTTCATTGTGTGAAAGAAATCAGCTGTGAAAGAGACACTGGAAGAAAAGCTTTACTGGCTGGCTTCTACAAAAAACTTTCTACAAGTTCAAGAACAAACCATTTAATTCTACAAAAAGACTGAGAATTTCTTCAGAAGGCCAGTTGCCCAAGTAAGGAACTTCTTGACTACTGAAATCAAATGCAAAACCAGAACACTCAAAAAAAGGGGTGGAAATAAAAAGGGGAAGAAAAAAAAGAAAAAGAGATGGGCAGCAGCCATAAGAAAGCACTGCTTTGGCACAGGCAAAAAGAGTTTTCTCCAAAGCCCAGCTGGGAAAAAAAAAGCCACTAGGAAAGAGCATTCATAGCAATAAGAAGGGATTCAACAGATATAATTTCAAAAAAAATCTGGGAAAAGATGGGTCTGTTGCTGATACAGGGAGGGCTAAGTGCTCTCTGTCTTTCTTGTCTTTTTTGTCTTGGCAAAGCTTCAGTACTTAAGTATGTACCAGCACAGCCTAGAAAGAGATATCAGTGTGTGAGGAACTCAGCTGCCACGCTGAGCTGCACTGGCTAATCACAATGTAGATTGCTCAGTCTGGTAACCCCAAATTAGTGACATTATTTTTCTGTGGTCATTAGTTCTCTAGGCAGTTTTACCCACAAGAACAAGAAAACTGGAAGAAAAGGATGGAGCCACCCACAAGCATTAGGTAGACTGAGCTGTTCAAGTGACATTCGTGTATGTGGCCATAGTAAAGGCACTATACAGGGATGGTGCATTTCTGTGCCCAGCTTGAGGGGCTGGGAGAGCACCACTGTAGTGCTGTGCACATGAAGAAATGCTTGTCTCTTCCTTTCTCCCTTGACCCTCTTGCTCAAAACTCCCTCCTTTCCAAAATTAACATTTGAATTGAAAGTTCAAAAGATATCAGAGCTAACAAGGGTTACTCAGGCAAATCAAAGGCCAAGGAAATACCTCACAATCTGCCCAGTCATAATGTCTGCATTAATAAAAAGCCAGTCAAAACCCAATGTTTAAGTCATTAGTTATGAAAGCTCTTCATGTTTTCTATGCTCGGAGAGCAATGTGCTACCCTGAATCATAATGATGTAAAGAAATCTATTCAGAAATCCAGTGTCATTTTAATGTGCCATCTGCCATGACTAAGCTAGCAGTGTGTTGCCTAAAGATACCACACAGCTCTTTCACCTCAGAAAAATTGACTACTGAAACATCCTGTGTACCCATTCAGACTCTAGCTGTTAATGGACCCTAGAGCTATTTTGGTAGGAAGCTTGTAGGAAAACTGTATCAGATGCTTTCTCTAGAGGAGAGAGGGAAGCAAGACTCTTTCTTGACAAGTGAAAGCTCTGGACAAGAAGAGAATGTTGATTTGCTGTTTATCAGCAGATCATATGAATAGTTGTAGACAGAAGCAAGAAGACTTTCTGACATACAGATTCCTCAATTTTTCCTTTTCCAAGAGCATATCTACTACAAGACAAGACAAGGTTTAAGTGCTAGCCTGCCTTACTGTAATCTTAAATGTAAAGATAGTACGTATTTTTCTTAGTGGACCTCCCATGAGCCTCAAATGTGTCTGGTTTTGCTCTGCTGTTTGCTGTCTGTCCTTCCTGCTGTTTGGTTTGATAACTGTCACCTTTACAGAGCCATCACTGGGGTCTGGATGCTCAGCTGATTCACATCCGCATAACTCCAAGGCTGTCAGCACAAGTCTGGTTAGACTTCTGTCTATTCCCTGGACAACTTCATTCTTAACAAGCCAAAAGTCCTGCCCTCTCTTTGCTTAGTGTTTAAGGAGGGCAAGTTTTGTCCTAAAAAATTAGCTTAAAGAAATTGGTAAATTGGTGTATCTTGGTATTTATGCTTTGCATTCTTGATTGTTACAACTTTCAGAAGGTGTAGAGATACATGTTTATAAGTTGTCACTTCAAAAAATACTTTCAGAGACATGACATGTGGAAAGTTAATGAATAAAACCCCCACTTGTGCCATGCAGAGGAATCAGGCAATGGAGATACTTGCTAAGAGAACTTTAACTTTATTCCCACTGTTCACAGTAGCTGGCACATAGCTATTTAACATGATACACGGCTCACCTCTCAGAGGTCTTAGCCAGGCAGCATCCAGTCCTGCAAGTGCTGCAGACAGCAGTAAAAGGTAGATATAGCAAAGAAATTATTATAACTTGTGTAGCAGAAGCACTCTTGTTAGCAGGGCTGCAGAGACCTCCCTGTGAGCTGCTGAGCACAGTAAAACAATGTTGGTTTCCTGACTGAATTTACCACCTGCCCTTAGAAGTGGTGCTGTAACCACAGCAAGTGGGAGTGGGGCTCGTTTGATAAACTCAAGTGAAATATTCAACCATCATGGTAGATGTAGCAGAGATGTTTCAGCAGGAGAATTTTAGTTCCATGTGGTCAAGCATATATGAACTCCTTGTTAACGATTTTCCATATCATATCTTTCCATACAGGAACAAGTGCATTACATTCAAGAACTCTACAAATATATCTGCAGGGATTTTCAGCCACTGTAATTTATTCCAGACGATTACTTTGATAAAAATAATATTTCTGAACCTAACTAATCCATTTAAAATGAACAGAAGGANTTCCATCTCAGAATATTCTGTGATTCTGTGAATAGTAAAAATACTCTGAAAGAGATCTGTTTTCAAGAAAAATGTTTCATAGCCTGCCGTGAAGACATCAGATTATCTCTAAATAATAAGCTAAAAAAACCCCAAATTGACTGTCATGTTATCCCCAGGAGTACAGAAGTTACATTAGTGTTATAAATACTTCATTGTTGCATTTTTGTATAAACTAGAAGGCATACATATATCTACACTCTAATCAAAGATAAGTGTATAAACAGCCAAGGGCCAGGAGAGGCACAGGAAGACTTCTTGCTAACAAGTTGCAACAGCAATAACAGAAACTATTTGCATTGAATTCTTTACCACAATATTCAACTACCTACTTTTTGACATACAAACAGGGCTAGGGCAAAAGACTTATATTCTAATTATCTTCACCAAGTGTGTTCACATACTCAAGCGAAATTCTTGTGTGAATTTATTTGTTTTTTACAGCAAAGGAAGACTTGCTGAAATTGATTTTGAACAGCACCATTTCTTCTCTTCAACAGCAACCTCACCTTGCTGGAGAGTAGCAAAAGTAACAGACTTTAAAATGATGGTGGGAGGTGTACAGGTGGGTCTGGGCTGAAGAAAGATGCCCCTAATTTTGACTGGACACACAATAAAAACCCCATCAAGAATGCACGCACATAGAGAGTACAGAGCCTGAATCTGGAAAATCTCTTATCCCAAAATAGGAGATGACTCCAAATTCCAGTGAAAAAGGGCACCAGAAGTGGGGCCTAGAGGATTATTTGCAGGGGACAGACAGCATATCCAGAGGCAGAGCATCTGAGGGAGGTGAGAAGGCAACATGGAAGACTGTCACTGGACTGTCATGTAGCTAATTCTTCTAAACCCAGCTTCACTAACCCTGTGTCAAGTGACTTGGAGAAGGATCAAAATTCATTGCAAGAATTCACAAGAGCAAAAATCCCAAATCTAGAAACAGTGTCTAGGTTAAGTTATAATTTTTTTCCTTAAAGCTTAGTTATCCTAAACAGAAACTAATTCAAATTTCAAAGTTATTCATCACCCAGTGACAGACTATAAACTAAGCTGAAAAAAGCTACAAACCCAGAAAGAAACAAATTGTTATTATAAAAAGTTGGCCAAAGCAGTTGTAAATATCTCTGAAATGAGATCTTAAATCTACAGATTCTGAATCTCTCTGAAAAGCCCTGTGAAAATATATTTATAGAATTTTTATTTGAAATAAAACATTTAATTTTTTTATTTACTTTTTTTTCCTTAAAGCTGCAGTTCTTAGAACCAGCTGACTATGAAATAATTTCACCCTCAGGTGAAAAACAAATCCCACTTTCCAGAGTTGAGAAGGATAAATACTTTTAAAAAATTAAATTGATGAAGGAGATAATTCAAGAGGTAAATAAAACACAATATCTATGTAATTTATAAAACCAAACCAACAAAAACAAAATTACCTTTCAATTTTCAAGTTCAACTCATGATTACTCAGTACTTATGTTTGCTAACACTACATACTTTGAGAACTTCATTAGTCAATTAAATGAACCTGTCAGTCGTCTTTGGACGTAGGGGTTTTTGAGAGCAAAATAAAATCTGAGGTTTCAAGCAGAGAATATACTTGCATGTACCTGAGTGTTGTGTTGTATTTTAATAAGGAACAGTCTGCTTTCTCTTTGCAGCAGCTGAAACTTATTGACATACCTGATGAAATACTTTGCTCACAGAAGCATATGCATATATTTTTTAAACTAGTGTTGTTGATAGTTTGATGTATGAGTTAAATATGGAATGCATTTCAACATTAGCATCTCAGGTCAAATAGCCAGATATTTGCATTTAAATGGATTATCAGCATACATTTTCTTGTTCTTGTTATTCTCTGTGCCTTTCATGTAGCTGTTTGATATGAACACTTCTACTGATGCAGACAGGATTTTAGTAATCAGGGCAGGAGACAGGTTAATATACTTAAAATTAGACTTAATGCTATTCCCATGTACCCTGATATCAAATCCTTATATGGACCATCTTTTCGCAGCCTGTTCAACTCCATTCACACAGAAAGGAGTGTTGGGGAACAGCCTGATGTAACAGCTTGGTATGACAGAGACATACCTGATAACAATAGTGACTGGGATCCTGGAATATTGGGGTATTGTGCTCCCCTGATGTTAACTCCAATCCACCATTACTCCTGCTTTTGAACCTGGAAAAATCACTGTCTGGTGCCTCTGTGCAGCCGCTGCTGCCAGAATGACACACAACTGCCTTGCAGAGATGTGAAGGATTCCCTGTTGAATGTTATATGTCTTAACTGGGTTGTTACAGGACCTCAACACCAAAGGCAGAGATGGACCTTGTTTAAGCTGATGCTGAACTGCTCAATTTTTATTCTGTCTGCTGGAAGCATCACATCCTGTCCTTGCACAAATCCACACAATAATCTGTCAATCCAATGTTTTTAATTCAGTTGCACAGGGAAGAATTATATTAGATGTTAGCAGGGATAAAAACATCCCTGACTTGCTTTTACTTATGGGTAAGATCTGTAATAAATCACCTAGAGGGGTTGAGGACTCTGGACTGTTAAATCTCCACAGCAGCAGGGTGAAGAAAGATGTGCCAGAAAGAGGAATGATAGTAAGAGGACGTAACAAGGAGGATGTGGTGAGCCAACAAACCCAAGCATAGAGTGTTTCTCAGGGGTTTATTGACCCTTAATTTCTAATATTTAATGAAATCTGAATGAGATCTCATAAACATTTTGGTGGTTGCTTGTTACAAATACGTAAATGTGGCTCAGTCACGTGCCTCTTTAATGGGAACAGACACCACTGGAGGACCTTAAATATCTGAAGGAGCTTGTTGAGGCTACAACCACCACCTTGGCTTCCCAACTGCTGCTCCTTGGCTGCCCTGTGTTCTTGCTGAGGCTCATGGCAGCAAACAGCCAGCCAACAATTTGGCAGGTCCTTCTCTGTCTGATTGCAGTTGTCCCACTGGTACAACTGTAGGGAAGAGGAACAATAGACACATAAACACAACAGCAACAAAAAAAATTGGAGTGTGAGTTATCTCAGAGATGTATTCACATCTCCAGCTGAGTGAAACTCAGTGGGAAATCTCTTGGCTGACACTCTGAAATCTGCAAGTTTACTTTGAAACAGTAGAGTTGTTCAAGTCTTTATACTACCCACAGTTTAAAAATCACCACCTGGAGGATTTATGGCAGGGTCTATGGGTAATTACATTGCTCTATTTGTTACTGTGGAAACATGTTTTGAGACCGGTGAAATCTATGAGAAATATATTGAAGGAAGCTCTGAAAAGCAATATTTTAAAGTTAAAACCGAGCACTGGATTTAGCAACACCGGGAAGCTTTAGCCTCAAGGAAGTCATGAAACACCAGGGAGTCAGCATGAAAGTGCCACCAAGTCTTGCTGGGATTGATTTTGTAAGGCTAACTCTGTGTCACAGAATGGGAAAATAAAAGTAAAGTTAACTAATCAAACTGGTGCTCTCACAGCTGGAGAGCTTTGCCCAGAAATGGGTGCAACAATGAGTCAGAACACAATGGTAATAAGTCCTGCTCTCTTGGATGGTGAATATTTTCCAAGCAATCCAGTGCTATGACATGAAACTATCAAGACTTTGGTTCTTTAAGTATCTTTTTCAAGTTTTAAGATTTCTGTAGGCCCTTTAGTCATGAAAAGCTAATGGAATTGCCAAACATTTGCTAAAAGTTACAGGGACAGATCTACAGATGCAGGAGGGGGTCTCTTCACATACCTAAATCAAGGAAAAAAGCATGCGCATGTCACCATATAGCTTCCAATCTTCCACAGATAAGACAGGAAGAAATGGAGAAAACTGGATAGTACCTCCCCCAGATGAAGGCTTTTTCTTTTTTTTATTGAAGTTAGTTTGGAAATGGAAATCCCACTAACAAGTGAAGAAATCCAAATTAATTGAAATCATTTGAGGTGGCAAGACAGACATGAAATCCAAAGCTTAAAACTGTCCAACTTTCAATTCTAGAGGGACTTCACAACAAGTAAAAATAATAAGAAAAAAGGAATGAAAAGAATAGTTATTTGTTAGGTAAGAAGGGAGGTATCTCTGTGAGGGATTCTTCTGGACACTAACTTCTTTCCTACTGACCATAAAACCTTAGATGATGAAAATATAAATATTATATATTTTTTTTAAATTATCCAGTAATTTCAAGCATTTTACAGCAGTGTATTACAACACTCAGTAAAGTTATTCTTAATCTACCCTGGTATCTGTGGGAGGATTGAGGCTCATAGAAAGCCAAGGTATTAGAGTCCAGATGTGATCTATGCAAAAGCAGCAGTGACAAGAGCTGAGCTGTGTGAATAACGGTGCCAGATACTATGAGTTTATTGCTTGCTAAATCAGATGTTCATTGCCAAAAGTTCAAAAACTGACAATAAGCTTAACTGTTGCATCTTTAAACTTATTTATAACCTACAGAGAGAGTCTAGAGTCTCAGTTTTGTCTCTTCCATAAAGTTTACAGCCAGCAGGAGATAATAAAATCCAGGATGAGCTCATATTGCTAAGAGAAAAATCAAGACCTGTATGTGTTGGTGGCTGTCAGGTGAGATATTTTATACCTCATTAGTGTCGGAGCAGTTATTGCTTTTTCTTCCTTTATGAATAGATCATGTGATAGCATGTCGTACTCTCACACTCCTCATCAATTTGTCACAGCAAATGCGGCTGTAACAGAAATCAGGCATTTCTTGCCAGAGTCCTTTTCCCTTTAATACTTGTTTCTGATGAGCCATGCTACCCAAACAAGTTTAAATGTCATGCACAGCTTTCAGCCTGGAATCCAGATGTTGGAACCTGCTCCGATACTCACTTCCCCTCGGATCTCTTCAGCACTGGGAAATGTTCTCCCTCATCAGCATGGCATGGAGGGCTCTAGGTGATTTTTCCTAGAAGGCTTACGAAGTTCCAAAGAAATGCAGCTCTGTGTATTATCCCTGGGAAAAATGATGGTTTTCAAAGCAAACAAAGCTCTGCTGAGCAGTGTTTTCACTTAATACACTGAAGATTATTCAGGATATTGGATCAGTGTCTCTCCAGCAGAGAACACTCACTTGGTGGAAGTTGGCCAGGTTTTCTTCCTTCTGATTGGAGCTGAAATGGTCGTTACTTAGATTCTGGCCAGAAAAAAGGAGAAGTTATATAGATTAACTTGACCAATAGACAAAGCAAAATGGAGTAGGATTCTACAGGAAAATAGTTGGGAAGAAAAGCACCTAACTACAACTAGTCTCCATTTCGAGAACAGTTAATGTACTATTCAATAATTACTCATTATTTTAAATCCATACGGAGCACTTCTGGGGCAAATGGAGACCACTAAAGTTATTTTTGGGAAATTGACTGTTCCTTTCACTCCCTGTTACTGCTAACCACAGCTAAATATTGTTCTCCCTTTTTGAAATGCACGCAGTTATTATTACTGTATTGAGTAGAGGGCATAAAGTTGTGTAAGCTTTAATTAATCCAGTTTATATTCCAGTACAAACACTGCCATCTGCTACCAGTCCATGCATCAGTAATTAATGTCAGCTACAAGTTTGCTTTCCTGACATTATCTGATTAGGTAATTAGCCTATGGAACAATACCCAACATAATACATTATTGTTCTATTAAGTGTGATCTGTTTGAGCACTAAAGAATGCATTAATACAGTTCCATTTCTGTGATTCAAACCACTATCAATACCCATCCAAAGAGTGATAAAACAATTCAGAAAGAAAGGAAGGAGAGCAGCAACCCCAAAACCACATGAAAACCATGTCAATAAAATTAAGCATGAGTACTGTTTACTTCAGAATAGCCTGTGAACAAATATTAACATAAGCAAGATAATCCACTATCGCTTCTCTCCAGAGAAGGTATAAATCAACATCAACAATGATCTACACATGATACAGGCCACTTCAGACAAGTATGAAGAAAGACATTTTATCATCAGAACGCAGGGGTTCAATAAATCATTGGAAGGCGAAATCAGGAAGAGGGAGAACAAGGCAGCAGATAATCTTCATTCACTAGAGTAGAAAGGGGCTGTTTCCAAGATCACATGTGAATTAAGCCTGTGAGGGAAGCAAGTGATTAAGATGCAACAAAGGAGAACTGAAGTCAATATGCCAGTTGTGCTATCCTGTGGCTGCAATGTGATGCCTATAAGTATTTAGCTGAGTGAAGTGGTTTTTACTTTACCCAGTTTTTGATCTCAGATGATTGCATTTTATTTTGCATGAGGACTTTTTTTTTTTCCCATGAGATCACTATCTTAGCCTGGGGCAGAGAAAAGTTAGCAAAGTCATTCCTAAGTGCATGGAAACCACAACAAGCATATAAAAAGTGCAAGTTTAGGAAACCAGAGACCTCACACATCATCATTGCTATTGCAAAACATCGAGGTCAAGATTTATTTGACAAAATTTACATGCCATCACAGTAAGTACCTAAATTTCAGCTGATTCTCTCCACTCCTTTTATAGTCAAGAAAATCCTGCCCCTCACATTGGCAATACAAATGTTTTCCACCAGATTTATCCAGAATAATATGCAAAATCATTGTCAGTTCTATGGTGTAGACTGAAGACTATTTTTCTGCAAGTTAACTTTCAGTTCTGGATGCAGCTGGCTTGATCTCCGGCGTCTCCCTCCCTTCCAACAGGTTCTGCTTCACAGCTACACCAGACATCCCACTTTTGGTGAGTTCCTCAATCCACAGTGGCCTTCAGCAGGAGCTGGGCACTGAGCTCACTCCTGGAAACCATGCTGGAGCCCTGGAGAGCTGCCCTGACCCCAGTGCCACTGCAGGGCCATGGCTTGTGCTGCCATATGTTCACTCTGCGTCAGGCAACACTCTCATCCTTTGCTGCATATTGCAAAGGCTTTATTCTGACTCAACACTGATACCTTTTGCTGCCTGTTTACAAACTGATCCTTCACTGGGGACATTGCAGAGGAATTCACTATTAGACATTTCCAGAGGCAGCAACTGAAGCACAGGGAGCTCAGCAGGTTTACCTGGGATCATTTAGCAAGCTGGTGAGAGAGCCAGAGGTAGAAATGAAAACCTGACAGTAGAGTGGCTCTCTTTCCTGATGAGAGACACTCTACACAGTCTTATACTAGAACATTTGAAAGACTATCTCTTCCTGCATTTGCTTTCTTTGGTAAGTAAATGGTAGAGGCAGGTGAAATACCATTCTCTTTTCACCTGCTAAATTTTGTTCAGCAGTTCTCAGCCCTGTGTATAACTTCCTAAGTGATGCTTCATTTGGCAGTCAACAAATTTCCCTCCTATCAGTTTTCAAATCCAAAGTCACCTTAAGTATCACTCTGCTGTTATTTGTTCCATCACAAATAACAGATGAGTTCCTCAAGATAGCACAGAATCACAAAATCCGTCAGGTAGGAAAGAACCACAGTGGTCTGGTCCATCTCGGACCATCTGGTCCAACCTCCCTGCTCAGGCAAGTTTATCCTAGAGCACATAGCACAGGACTGTGTCCAGATGGTTCTGGAATATGTCCAGTGAGGGAGACTCCACATTCTCTCTGGGCAATCTGTTCCATCTGTTAGGTTTATTTGTTTATTTCTTTAACCACAGAGACATACTGCTTTTACCACTGTCCAGGAGATACTTCCAAGAGTTAGCAGAAGATGAAACCACTCTGGTGTTGTCTAAATTATTGTAATTTTAGTTATTTCAATTGTTCATGACCTAAAAATGGAATTAAATCTGTAGGGTAACCCGTGAAGTCAGTCCTAGTATGAGTTCACTGTCCCCTTCTTTGGTTTTGCTTTCACTACTTGTGTTTTCATTTGCTTCTCCTTCTAACCCTTTCCTTACGTTGACAGGAAACCTGGAGCTTATCTATCTATCTATCTATCTATCTATCTATCTATCTATCTACCTATCTATCTTTCTCTTTGGCTAGTTCTGACAGTGCATCTCCTAGCTACATTCACGAGCTCAGACCTCACCAAGCAGGAATTTGGTCTAATTGCAACACACTCAGACTTTCTTTGCTGTCTAAACCTTTCTAAAATGAGTCACAATGTGCAAACAGTACAGCACTAAATAAATGAGGCTGAATAACAAACCTGGCGCTACTGGACTGAATTTTCTCCTCTGTCCTCATTAAGAATGTAGGAAGAGCCCTACACAACCAGTTTAACCACACATGGCCTCAACTGCAAAACTGGGTAACAGCAAAATCTTATGGAAGACACATAAATGTGGCAAGTGTGAAACCATTCTTCCATCAAATACATTCCCAGAACTTTGTGTCCAAGCCCTCTCCCACTAGAGAAATTTCCCAGAATTTACACCACATAATGTCTAGAACTTAGAATAGTGTTTTGCTTTTTGTTCCTGGAAAGTCTCAACCCCAACTGAGTCTCAACTGCCTCAATTCATTCCAGTATTCCCAATTGGAATGAAATCCTGTAGCAGTATTTCTCCCGAAAGACAACTCCAGGCTGTGTGATAATGCAAATCTTCAGAGAAAAGCTATGGGTCTCCTAAGATCCCAGCCACCTCTGAATTTCAGGCTTTCAGTCCAACTTCTGGTTTACCGTGGAGCTTTTTCATTCTTATTTTGCTCCTGTATTTACACTAATAACCATGTCAGTGTAAACACTGTTCCTGATATCACTCATCAGATGGGCATACATATTGAAAAAAATCTACCTTACTTTTATGGTTATTAATGATAACTACTATTTAATATCAGCCACATCATCTTCTGACAATGCCCCCTTGCTCTGATGAAATTGCTTGTAAAAATACCTCCTTCATATCTGAGCACTGGGGACTACTCACACCGTCCCACCACAGCAAACTAATTTAAGAAAAAATTCAGGGTGAAGTCTTTCAACAATGAAAGAGTGGTGACAGGCCCCTCTTTCAGAGGTTTGAATAACCTGTCTTGACTCTTTCAAGCAAAGAGTGAGATTTTCTATTTGGAGATATAAAATAGAAACACTAGAAAGAAAACATGAGTGTTCCATGTGTCAGACTCTAACAATCAAATAGAAAATGCTTGATGCAAGATGGCAGATTTTAGTCATCAGCAACCATGACTGTTAATTTGAAATAGAAAATAATATTTTATTTATTTTCTATTCTCACAATATGATTGCAGTAGAATTTTTTGGCTAAGAAAAGTTGCAAAGACAGGCAAGACAACTACAAACAGTACAGCTCTGTCTGCACCTTCCCCCTTGTAATTAAGATGTTGAGTTGTTGGGAGGGAAAAACATGACACTTGAGAGAATTTATTAATTATTTTTCAGCTTCAGTGCACAAGGTTAAATGTAGCCTTGGGCAGCTTTCACTGACTTGACTCACATCTCCACAATGTCAGAGCTTTCAGTACCACTGACGGGCCCATATTTTGCAAAGAATAAATCATCCTCTGGTGTATTAATTAAGCACATCCTGCAGCAAAGCACCACAAAACTATAAGAAGTTTTGCACGGTGATTTTCATACCTATAAAACATACGTCTAGACAACCGCTGAGCATGAAATCTGTCATTAATCCAGTGAATGTGGACAGCATGGATAAGAAACACGTGTTTCCCCATGGCAACCATGTCTTCAGTGGGCTTGGTCCTGATGGTAAGTCAGCACGGGCCCCTTCCTCACGAAGACAGCCAGCAGATGACTCGCTTATTTCCAATCAGATTATTTTCTATTAATTTTCATAGGTGATTGGTAAATATTCCAATGGAGATACTTACAGGAAAAAAGGAATTATTGGTATACATTTCTTGAATTGTAGGTGTTATTTTGTCACATTTTCTAACCACTTTTTTTTTTTTCTGGCACAGCTCCTACCAAAACAGACCCAAAATCCACAACTCACAAATCAATCCAGCTACTGCAGGTGCTGCATGACCTGATTCCCTGTACATGGTCTCTCGAGTATTCTTGTGCCCTCCTGCAGACCTAGAGTATCACAGAGTTATAAATCCACCCAGATAAACTGCATAAAGAAAAATAAACCCTTTCCAGTTTATGAAAAACCCCATCAAGAACAACAAAATAAGTCTTGCCAGTTTTTCCACCAAATATCTCCCACAGGATCTTTCTAAAAATCAGAGTACTACAGTAAAATCAGGTCTAGAAATTGTGTGTTAAAAAAACCCTTGATGTTTCAGTATTTGAATTGCTAAAAAATTTGCTAAAAATTCCTTTCAGAAGCAATGTAATTTTGGCAATTTTAAAAGAGAAAGAACATACAACATATCTTATATTCTCTCTGCAATCTTCCTTTCTTTTAGAGTTCTGAAAAGGACATCAATTCAGATATTTTATAAAAATTGCAATTTGGACTTTTTCTATTTTCTATCATTCTTTGCACTAAATTATAATGTTTTTGTAATTCAAACTGTCAATCACAGGGCTCCATTTTTGCCTTTCTTTTGAGTTATGTTTTTTAAAACTTTGACAAGTTTCAGAGAAAGGAAAAAAGACACACAAGAAAGTAAAGTAAAATTCAAATTTAGACCTTTATATTTTGTATGAATTAGAAAATGTTTCCCCTGACAGCTTGAAACTCAAACATCGGTTAGGAGACGGGGGGTTCAATTCCCCACCAGGGAGGCAGTGGTGCCATTTAAGAGTTGGACTCGATGAACTTTGTGGGTCCCTTCCAACTCGGAAGAATCTGTCTGTGATTCTGTAACCCATCTAATCAGGCAAAACCAAGACAGTTTTGGGATGAGCAACACAGATCACTGCTGGCAAGGACAGCTAAATGCAATTTCACGAAACTTCTGTGAACATTTCAATGCTCATTGACGTGCTCCAAGCTCATGCGCTTCCACCTTCAACCACTTATTACTGAAATTGGATAAAATGAGAACAACATTTTCCCACCTACATTCCCAAACATGAATTGCCTAAAATAGCGAGATCTTCTTCCTCACACACTTGTTTTACACCTAATTCCCTGACTGCCTGAATGCTTGGCATGAACGCTTGTGAGAAGGGTGTAACGTGTTCTCAGCCCGTTTTTCCAGGCTCCCGGTTCAGCGGCATTTTTGGTCTCTCTCACGTATTTCATAGCAGCTCCCTCAAGTGGCCGTAGCTCAGAGTGTGTTGCTCCAACCCATAGCAAAGCCACCCGTGAGTACCACGCCGGTCTCATTACCCTTAGGTTTGCCTCTCGTCACCTTTAGTAGGTTAGGATCAGTGCAAACACATTTTGAGATATTTCTGAGGCAAAGTCAGGGTGGGGTAGAAATTGCAGGACAGAAGTACAGGCAAAGAAGGAATGAGAGGAGTGAACAGAAGGTTAGCTATCCGAAAAAAGATTAACGAGTTAACTTCCAGTAGTTAAGAGATTTGCTATTGTCCAAGGGACTTTTTTCCACAAGTGCAAGCTGTTTGGAAGGAATTTGCTATGTTTGTTAGCCTTCATAGTAGATCTTGTCTTCCAAACTAACATTGCCTTAGCAAAATGCTGGGAGAAATGCAGTGAAGGTTCCAAATAAACGAGGTAGTTTCTGTGTCTCCAAGACACACACGGAGCCACAGCTCAGGGCAGGTTCCTCTCAGGGGTGAAATTTCTAATGCCCTCCTGTGAGGTACAGCAGGTGTCTGATACTTCATATCTCTTTTCGTCTCAGAAAAGTCAACCTTTTCTGTTTTCTCCTTTGGTTCTGATTCACCTGCAGTACAAGGATTTGCTTCTAGCCCCACCTCCTACAGAGACTTTTTCTGAAAGGTTGGGCAAAGTTACTGCACTCCTCCTTAACCTCCTTTTTCTGCTCTGTTTTCAAATTTGCTGTGCACTTGCTCTGCCAGCCTTGGTTTCTGAAAGGATCCAATAAATAATAACTAACTTGCAGTTCAAACAAAAGAATTTTACAGAATTATTTAGGGAGGGGAGAGATTGAAATTTCAGAACTCTGGGAAATATGAGCATTGTTCTGAAAAACAAAAAGTAGGAAAATTCTCCACATACGGTAATTATCATTGCTTCATTAAAAAGTCAAAGAAATTATGACAATTTTTACGCATTGGAGATGCGGTTTCTCTAACACTAAGAAGCATAAATTCCCCTTTAGTTCTGCATTTGGGTTTTTTTTAGTATATTAAATGGAATTGTCTCTCCTTATGGGCTATTTCCAAATAATTGAGTTCCTGCAAATGCTTTTTATTTTCCTTAGAAGACATGAGAGAAAGCAAATCTCTACGTAGTCACAGGTAGATTGCCTCTGATTTCTAATTTGATTGACTCTAAATCAGCAGTCTTCAGTCTTCCCTGTCTTGTAAAGTCCTAAAATTTTCCAACAGAGGTGCACCACCAGCCCCCTGAGAGAAAATTTACTCTACTAACTGTTGCCTTTTCTCAGCTGTGATAAGTGGAGTCCTTTGCCCACAGGCTGAAACCCACTGCTGTGTATTTTCTGGCATTCTGCAGCATAAACACATTTCTGTTCTGAGAAAAATAGCTCCCAGTTTCGAGTCTCTGAAAAATATGTCTGGATCTACCTACTGAAATACGAATTCATTGTATTTTCAAGCCTCGGAGCCTGATTATGGCAGCATAAACAAGTTACATCAATGGAGTCAGAAGATCTTCACGGGTGTGAAACCAGATATAAATTAATCCCTTTGTTCTCACAGCCCTCACTGTTAAATCTATTTTCAATGCAATCAGAATTTAGGCTACATTAGTAACTTCAGACCGTGACATTGTTCCGTAAACAATAATCAAATACTGAATTTATTTAACAAAATTTTGTGTCATGTGAAATACAATGTGGGATTTTCTCAACAATTACACCTTTGGACCCCATTTACCTGTTAGTTCTCTTTTTTTCATATTGTGTATTGCTTTCTCCACTTCTGTTCCTGCAACAGTATATGCATCTATATATTTTTTGTAAAAGGATACAATATTCTCATCCGCTACAGGACTGAGCTATTCATTTTTGAAAAACATCACTTCTACTGTGTATGATTGTCACCAACGTGAGAAACACACCATTTTTTTTCTCTCACTTATGGCCCACATCCAAAAAAGCACTTAGCCATATGTTTGCTTTTCCCTCTGGACTGGGAGTCTGGCTACTGGATAGCACAAACCTATGCACTGGGAAAGGAATGTTATCCATTGCTACTTGGAGCGAAAAAAATATATATGCCTAAGTAGCCCATTTAGATAACTGGAATGTGACAATTATTTCATTATCCCATGGAAATTCAGAAACTAATGGGCTCAAGGACCCTGCTCCTAATGGAAGTACATAACAGGCAACAAGATTGCCTCAAAGCAGATGACATCACAGAAAATTGTTCCACATATGGCACTCCTTATGTTTCTGGATTATCACATTTTAGAAAGTGAAGGATTTGATAAAAACCACTGGACTATAAATTGGTGTCTTCAACATCTCGTTTCTTACACTCACAGTATGACCTGCTCAGTATGCCCCATTAAAAGGGTAAACATGACAAGATAATGGATTCATTTTGGCAGGAGCTATACACTTCAGTTTTTTATTACATTTCTACTTTGCTAGCTCACATGGAAAAGTAAAAGAGCTCTCTTCAGTTGCTAATCTATGAACGGCTCATACTCTGGGATTAATGTTAAAAAATGACAGAGGAATTACTGACTACATAATCGAGCATTGGTCATAAGTTTTTAGAGGTTTTTTGTTAAGTTTAGATTTACTCTCTAAAAATGTTTTTAAGTATGCTCTCTAGAAATGCTTTCCTACTTTGTTTTTCAGACTTTATTAATGTTAATCTGAAACTGGAAAATTTTATACACCCGTGAAGATGGGAGTCTGAAGAGTAGACCTAATCCTTGTCAATAGTTCAGATCCATATTCTCGGTGAGCTAAGAGCACTACTCTTCTATCTTGACAATTGAAATGCATGGCTAAGCAATCATACTTCTAGTCCACTTGCACAGATTTGTGTTTATTGCATGCGTTCATGCCTCAAAAGTATGATTTCTTTTTTCTTTAGGTATAAACTCCACTCTGCACTCCATCAAGAAAAATAAAAGATAGAACCGGGGAAGGGAGAAATCACCTTTTAAGGCTCCTGAAGCTTTTAATTGCATCAGTGATTCAGGAAATCTCATTCTGCCTTCTGCTTGCTCTGAAATGGAGAGACAGCGCACAGATTCCTGTCAGCTGAACAGATGCACTGTGCATGCAGACATTCTCGTGTTTAATGATAGCTTTGACGTTACGATGAGTTTTGTGTGATCTGCTGCTAGGGGCATCAGTAAAGGATTTATTAAATGCTTTTCCTGTAGCAATTTTAAAACACTCTTTCAAGTATGAGAAACTCAGATAATTAGGCTTGTAATGATATCTCATGCCACAGGATTGCACTGGCAGTAAGGTTTTAATTGCTCAAATTACAGTATCTTTCAGTTGTCATAATTATTCGCATTAATTGCCAGTGGAGACAGATCAATAAAGTTTCTGTACCTGCACATTGTGCAGGCAGTTAAGATTAATGGCATGATTAAACTTCATATGTCTTTCTGTAACATGATTACAAGGCATAGGCAAATAACAAAAGTCCAGAACTAAGATGAATGCACCTTTTCGGTCTTCAAGTCTTAGCCTAAGTATTTACCTAAACTGTATGAAGAAAATACCATCTTCAAACCAGTTCTTTGGATGATGCATATTTCTCTAACTCCATTTTTAGCTTGATTTACATCATATCAGAAAATGGTTTTATTTTTTTTTACTTACAGTAGAAGCCAGCACTACTCCTCTGTGCATTTAGAACTATGCAAAAAAGATGCAGCTCCATCAATGAAAAGTGATTAACACTTTTGTGCTTCATAGTACAAGCCTCTCTATTTCCACAGTGAAGCTGAAAAACAATTTTGCTAAAAAAATCTTGCCTGTAATTGTTCTCCATTCACTCTCCATGTAGAAGTATAAGGTTATCACTAAGTTTGTGTAGCGCAGGCTAAATAAGCAGAGGATGTTTTGTATGTACAATAGGCAAAATGAGAATAACTTAGCAAATGGAAAAATGGTAATTTTGCTCTTCTGACCACTGACACAAGGAAGTTATTATTTGAAGGAGAAGATAGTGAGGTTTGTGTATCCTGTTTTTTTACCAGGTGCTGAAAAACAGCTTTAAGTGATTGATTGATAAAAGTATTCTTGGTCTCAAGCACTGGAACTGTTGTACATCTCTGACCAGGTCTAACAATAGCTCAGTGGAGGGAAATTTCATTTACAGCTCCTTTTTAAATAAACAGGCTCTCCTCTTCAGACCTTTGTCTGCTGGCTGCAGCATCCCCAGATTGGTCCTGCTGGGAAAGATCAAAAGAAGCTTTTGGACTAAAATCCCTCTGGTGTTTTAACCTGGCAGTATGACAGGGTGACTCTACCTTAGAAGAACAGCAGGACGCCGAGGAAGCTCAAAAAGTAGTGCTTTTTTAGCATAAGAGACAACCAGCTATGAGATGGCAGAGAATGTACTTGGGCTGGTAAGGAGGAATAAACACGATAATTGAATGAGTTTTAGCAGTGATCAGCAGGACTATCCTGGCATTATGACCTTTGCACCTGTGACATGCTGACACTGATGTAGGAAGGACAGCACGAGCCTGAAGGCATTACACCCATGTTTTACACATATGCTTGTAGTATGCTACAGGAGGGCTACTGCTTAGCTCGACTTTTTCAGTCGCCCTTGACACATTCCTAAATTCTGACTAGAAGTTTTATGCATTTGGATTTAAAAATATGTCTAAGTGCTTCTCTGAGTGGAAATGTCTGGTTTCTCTCTCAAAACCCCATCTCCTCTTCACCTTTCTTATCCCTCCTTTATCTTATCTTCTTAAGGAAACAGGCGGTTATTTACCAGGAATGTGTTCAGTGTGCCATCCAGTAGGTGTTTTCTCCCTCTCAGCTAGAAACCATACAAACAATTGTGATTAAAATAAAACAAAACTCACACAATGCTAGTTGCTATCATTAGAGAGACACCACATGTTTAGTCCCCTGCATTTAACATGTTATGCGAAATGAAATTAGTAAACCCAAGATCTAGTGTTTAAAAGGATTTTCCTCTGTTATTGTTTGGAAAATATTTCTGTTAATAGAACTACAAATTAAATTTTGAAAACTGCAGGAAGGTACTAATAGCAACAGTAAGCTCATACTCATTTAAGTAGGTTTTACAAACTGTTGCAGTGCAGTACACATTATGTATGAAAAAAAAGTTCTTTATGTTCTTTTTTCCTAGCTAGCAAACCCACTTCTCACTTGAGAGTCAATGCAGAAGTATGTTCTCAATAGTGACAGTATCTTCTGTCACTACCTCTGATGGTGACAAATGCAAAGTAGCTAGGAGAGTTCTGGCATTTTAACTTCACTTGCATCTTTGCCAAATTTTTTGGTGCATGTACCTGAAAACTCTTTTGGCATTACCTTTAAAAGTCAGTATCTTTGAAAGAGTTGAAATTTGAAAAAAAAAGTATAGAGCCCAAATAAAGAGTGACAGAATGGGCAGAGAATTTCTCATTGACTTATAGGGGTCACTAGTGTTTCTGAAGGAGTTGCAAGAAGCTCACCCGCATGGCATGATGTCTCCAGAGAAAAGAATGGACCAGAGTGAGCAATTCAGATCCTGAAATCAAAAGCCTTAATATTCTCTGCTAAAGTTGTTATATTTCAGTAACTCCAGTTATATTTGTAATTCTCACTGCAAATTCAATCAGTTCCTAGCCTGGAGCTGGTCCTATGAACTGGACATATGAATAGGATGAAATGGAGAGCAGTAAAGAAGATTAGTTGTTTTGAATTCTGGATGACTGATCTATAGTACTAAACTGAAGTTGTGACGCAAGAGTTATGACTGTAACACTGGGTTTTGCAAGATCTTTTTTAAAATTTTAATAAATATTACTAATTTGTTGCTGAGATTAAAAAAAATAATTTGGCTAATAGCAAAGTATGTTACGATCAAGATAATGAAGAGCATAATCTGACCCACAGCTGCAAAAAATGAGTTTCCTGGCTAAGAAAAGGTATAATTCAATGCTTGAAAGATTTGTTATTCACAATAAAAGTTCAAACAGAATGAAGAAAAGTTATTTCTGGGAACTACAAAACTGGCATACAGTCCATGACCAGAGCAAAGTCTCATCATGTCCAATAATGTTAATATAATGATAAAGATAAGAAGTTAGTTAAAACTACACGTGTCCCTGTAATGCTTTCAACATTTTAATCCATATATTCCTGTTAGGGGACTAAATGTTAATATTGATCTCCACATAGTATGTTCAAATGCTACTAATTACTAAGCCAATATTTCTAAGTGACCAGAACAGACCCCACATAAATAAAGAAAATACAGGACAAAATATGTTTAGGCTAATGCATTTAATAAGGGGGATGGGGGAAGGAGAATGGGGAGAAGAAATTAAAGTTGATATTAAACTTTAGTGCATGGACACCAGGTAATACAGAAAAGGTGAACAGGTTAAGGAGCTTCATGAATATGAACATTTTTAATTACTGCTCGCAATGACCCTTTGTGTGACACAGGATGGGACCCTACAAAGCACACCAGAAGGACAGGGCCACTGTGTGGGACACTTGCTGATTTCAGCAGCCCTGTGCGCTCACAACAACACAACCTCAGCTGCTACTGAGAGTGTGGGGAGTAACTGGGGAATCAAACTTAGAAAAAACCAAATCACTGCATCACAATATTTTTGGGTTCATAAGACCCATTATATTGTGTGATGAAGTGTGATTGTGCTGATCACTGGAAGCACTCAGCCTTTGTTAGCCTTCAGCTGGTATTCAGCTTAGCCTTTGCAACTACATAGACCTATGAAGGAAGCCAATGAATGACTAGGAAAATCTGTTCACTCTGACATCTTTCTAGCAGGGCAGACCTATGCTACCTCATCTACACCTGACCAGCTTCATAGCACAGACCATAAAGTCAATTCACTTTTATCAAGACATGGATTGTGGCTAAGGCACATCTGGAAAGGTGCTTAGACTTGCAAAAGCATTCAGATACCAAGAATCTATTTTCCCCCTACACTATTTCAGTGGTTAGCCGTGTATTCTTACAAACATGAACTTTATTTCTAAACTGTGTTTATTGTTGCAGTCTCATGGTGGTATCCTTCACTCCCCTGTCCCATCATAATGCACGAGGAGGTGCCGGGAAAGCCCCTCAGCACTCTGGGGCTGACAGGGTGGGGTGATGGGTGCGGTTTATTTGCATATGTATGATCCACTGCTCTTCATGACTTTTGCTGCACTCCCTCAGTCCTGAACCCCCACAAAATCCAAGGGATTACTGTATTTCATAATAAGCAGAAACTTTTTACTTTATCTTCTTTCACTATGAAACACAGGCAACCAAAATGGAAATTTAAGTTAAAAAACTGGTAGTAACAGAAAAATAAGCCCTTTCCCTTTTTGGCGAAAAACACAAAACCATCACCAGCAGTAAAATTCAAATGTCATCTCACGTTAGACACATAGAATTGAGCTATCAATCACAGAAAAAATTCTGCTTGCATCTGCATGAAAAATACACTTCATCAATTTAGGACTACAAACAATCCCACAACTCACTTGAATATGTTCTTCACTGGATTGAGTGGATATTTCAGGCAAAGCATATTTTTCTAAGTTTACTCCAGGACATCTGAATAGTGTGTGTAAACTAATTCTTCTATGCTATGTACTGTAAAGAGCTGCAGCCCAAGAAGGCTGTTCAGTTTAAGGGATAGTATCTTAAAGACACAGATATAGTAGAAAGATGTCAGCAAAACAACAGAATTAATGAAGGTCTAGAAAACACAACATCTGAAAAAAGATTTTTAAAAAAAAAGATGAAAAAGTGTTGAGCATTAATAAGGACATGACAAATCTTGAGGCACAAAGAAGAGGACTATTCTCTTTACAAGATGTAATGTGTCTTGGTGCAGCCAGAAAGATTGAGGTGAAATAGGAATAACTGATGTAGAACATAGAAACATTGAAGGTTTTCAAGAAGAGATTTGGCAGGCATTTATCAAGACTGATTAGATAAAGATGATCTGGATCTAGGGCAAAGGAATGGAGAAATGGATCTCTTAAAATACTCTGCAGTCCTCTTTTCCTTTCATGTGAATTCTTTCCTATTGAGTCAATGAGAATTTCTCCGCAAGAATACTGTGATAGCCCTGTTAAAAGGGCTAAACTGTTTGACTGCTCATTTTCAACATTAACTCGTATGAATATCTTCCCATTGGATGAGTAGATTATTCTGTGAAGACACTTTATCAATGCTGTGTTAACTGAACATTTGATAGGCATCTAATTTTAAACTAAAGAGTTTTGGTTAACAATAAAGATGCAACATTTATAATGCAAAAGTGTGAGAGACTGACTATTACAAAAGTATTAGAATCAAAGGATTTCAATTTATGGGAGAAGGCGAGAAGAGCAATCAAAAGTACAAAAAACTTGGTTTATGACACGTCAAGAATAGTAAAATAAATATGCCTAGAGCTTGTAAATGAGTGAGGGTACCATGTGATTCATATAATTCCCAGCAAACTTCCAGCTAATGCCTTATTAGTTAAGTACTTAAGAAGGTGTGTAAAGTTGAGTGCGAGATCAAGTGTTTGTTGATTGCTGGAAGACAGACCACAGGGAGCAACTGCAGGAAGACTGCAATGGCAACAGTACCTGAGGCATCTATGGAAAACATCACTCCAAATAATTTCATCCTAATGGATGAGACCTAAATGATGTCACAGCTATGAAAGCAAAACACAGCCACGTAACAGATCAATGAATAACCACATATTGTAACTTATTAAAGCAGAAACTGTGTTCTAACCAGTGCCTTTGTATCCCACTTATATGCAGCTTGTTATGCATGATTGTTATAAATAGGAAACAAAATAGTTATGGTAATAACAGGTGAAAAATAAGCTTGCAATCAGGCAAAACAGTCTTAGGCCTGAGACCAAGCTGCAAGGCCATGTTCTCAAAAATGATCCAATTACTTTGTTGGCTCAGTCTTTGTAATGTTCTGTCCAGAGACATTAAGCAAATTAAGTGCAAGGGTGATTGTTCACTCTTTCAGTTTTCTTAGTTAATGGTTGTGCCACACCCCAGAACATCCAAATTGTTCTCAAGGCGTCTACTTGCAGAAATGTAGAAAAATCACAGTTTGTACCATAAACCAGATGCACTTATTAAAAGCAAAATATTCCATTGCTATTGAGAAAGCTGTGGAGAAGTGATCTCCTTTCAGTTTTAATCCTCCTATGTCATCCTCTCATTTCTGGATCTATCTACTCCTTGTAACCAACTTTGTAAAGAAACAAGTTCAAGTGCTTGAAGGCTTATTTGCTTGATGATGTTGCTATATCTTGTAAAAAAATCCTTTTATTCTGCTAAATTCAGAAATCAGATTAAATACATACACAATACTTAGAGACTTTGTATAGTTGCAGCATATTAGGCATTAATACTACTGAACACTGACCCAAGAAAAATATCCATGTTGTTTGCCTGGTTTCTAATGCTATGCTATAGAAATAATGAGCATTTTCTCATTTGCAATATCAGACGTGATTCACTAATCTAGAAAATTAGATTTCTGAAAGAACACAGATTATATTTGCCAAGTACCAAAAATCTATTAGAATCACTCCATTCTTTTTAATAAACTTTCTCTATGCAATAGTGACATAGAAGGAATCAATATGACCTCTTAAAAAAATATCCTTATTGTCATTCATTTATTCAAATAGGGACCTTAGCCTTAATTAAAATAGAGCTGCAGAGACCCAAGGGAAGCACATACGTATAATTTCTACAATTACTTATTTATTATTTTAATTAATTATTTATTACTAGGAAGGGATTTTGAAAAGCTTGATGAATTTTTATTAAAATTACAGTAGACTGTGAGACTGAAAAGTGCACATACAGAACACTTTCGTATATCAAACTGAAACAAAAAATAATTTCAAGGCAGGTTAATACATATGAAACTCTCTTTCTGTAGAAGTTCAAATAGAGTTACACACAGTCAAAGACCTAAAACGCAGCTGCACACACGGCTACAATGTCAGTTTGGATGAGTAGTCAGATACTTCCCCTGGGTAAAGGTCTGTAGAGCTCATGGCAGCCCAGCCTGGTTGTCCTCTGCCTCCTAACACAGGGATGATGATATGGAGTCTGAGAGCACAGCTGTGGTTCTCTCATGCTCACCATGCACTATCAGGGAGAAGGGCTTATGTTAGTGGGTGTCCAAATTCCAAAAGTGGATATTAAATAGCAACAATGCATATGTGATGAGGGTCCATCTACCTCCATCCACCTCCTAAGATACATGGGCATGGACTTAACCAAACCCATTTGGATTGAAAGATCATGCTTGGCATCTTCTACCATCAGGGACACTTTTGGAGATTATGTGCAGCTTGTTTGTCATCTGGGAGTTGGTGCAAATTTGGTTTCTCATCATGCTGAAGTCCACTCTGTCACAGTCCACAGTATGTAAGCCTGGTTCAGGAAGGTGCATTGTTGGAATGCACCACAATAAACTCAGAAAAGTTTATTATGCCAGAAGACTAAACCAGAAATATCCATAAAGGTACATTGATTCTGTTTAAAAGGTGGAACTGACTGCTGGCCCTGGATATGCAGAGATGTGCAATAATTAACTGCACTGTGAACTGTGTACAGAGGCGCATTGGCCAACTAAAATCTTACAGAAGCAGCTTCCTTTGGGATTAGACTGCTACCAGACCAAGTGAACAGCAGTATACTGCTGAGGTGTTCAGTGGAGCATAGGGAAAAGTGAAGTCTATATTTCAGTGGATTGTAAAAAGCTGGTTATTTTTGTTTAAACATTCAGTAAAACCACACTGGGGAAGTTGATAAAAGCCCTCATGTTTTTGTTTACTACTTAAAACACACACTACCAATACCAAAGCATTCTACAGGACTTTCTAGTTGTCTTACACATTCACAAGGCTGCATCAAGAATGGAGTGACTAGTAGGTCAAGAGAGGTTATCCTTCCACTGTATTCGGCACTGGTCAGACCACACCTTGAGTAATACGTTCAGTTCTGGGCCCCTCAGTTCAAGAAAGATGTTGAGGTGCTGGAACAAGTTCAGAGAAGGGCAACTAGGATGGTAAAGGAGCTGGAAGATAAGCCCTATGAGGAGAGACTGAAGGAGCTGGGTCTGTTTAGCCTAGAAAAGAGGAGGCTCAGGGGTGACCTTATTGCTGTCTATAACTATCTAAAAGGAGGTTGTAGTCAGGCAGGGGTTGGTCTTTTCTCCTTGGTCTCTGGTGACAGGATGAGAGGTCATAGTCTTAAGCTTCAGCAGGGAAAGTTTAGACTTGATATTAGGAAAAGGTTTTTTACTGAAAGAGTGGTCCAGGTTTGGAATGGGTTGTCCACGGAGGTGGTTGAGTTGCCAACCCTGGAGGTGTTCAAGGGTAGGCTGGATGAGGTGTTGAGTTGTATGATCTAGATGTAGCTGATAGGTTAGTTGGATTATAGGTTGGACTAGATGATCTTCAAAGTCCTTTCCAGCCTTATCTATACTGTGATGCTGTGATTACAGGGTATTTTCAGATATAATGAGAAGAAGCTAACACTTGCCTTAGCGTTCTCCATGACATTGATTTGAGCTCTGCCGTTTTCTTTCCTTGTTACACTCTGTATTTCAAGAAGGAATTAACTAATGGCAAATTATATTATATCCATTTTTTTCTGGACTCTCTAATTGTTTTGCTGACATTTACTATCTTTACTACAACAGAAGAGGTAAAGTGGACAGTCAAAAAAATCAGAGGATGGGGAGAACTTGTCAGATAGCACCGTGGCATCAACATATATGGGTATCTAAGAGTGTGATGAATAAGATCGTGTGGAGATAGTGACAATTTGGAATTACAACATATTATGCCACTTTCAGGAAGCTACTGAAAATTAAGAGGTGCTAAATTTATTAAAGTGTTGTATCCCTGTCCCTCTATCCATGAATATATAGAATCACAGAATCACAGAATATTCTGAGTTGGAAGGGACCCACAAGGTTCATCGAGTCCAACTCTTAACACTGTCTCCCTTGTGGGAATCGAACCCAGGTCTCCCACACACCAGGTGGGGACACTTACCACTGTACTAAAGTGGATTTTTATGTTTTAACCTGTCAATTGTAATGTTGTTTTGTTGGGGTTTTTTTTTATAATTCAAGCTATTGGTAAAATGTCTGGAATCAAAAGGATGTTAAGATAAGAAAATTAAAATCCATAATTTGTATGTTTTCAAAATAATATTTCTAACACTTTCCTCCATCATCAAAGATATAGCCAGAATGCTACATATAAAGATATAAGAGTTTACTGTCTGTGTCAAACCCACATAATCTTCAAATAAACTGATTGTGCAGTTGGGGTTTTTTTCATTCCAGCAACATATTTCATAGCTGTAGCAAGAACAAAGATACACTGAGCTTAAACAGACGGGATTGTGTTTGTAATGCATTATTAGGCAGAGCCCTTTCAAGGAGCCTAAGACATTTCAATGGAGCTTGAGGACAAATTAGTCATGGTCAGCAAGGCTCTTGAACAGCAACATAAGACATCTGGTAAGTAGCTTAAGATTTAACAACTATCTCAGAGAATTTCTAGGTATTACATGGGCTACTCTTCTTCTGATCCACTGCGTCTTAAATAGAAGAGGAAGCAAACCGGATGAATATTTACGTGTTTGTCAAAACGGCCTCAAAAGAAATTTCTTTTATATACATTATTTACCTGTTGTCCCAATCTCTGATGTTTTGTAGAACAGTCGAGTGTCTTGACTCCACTGAAGAGGTGAACTATGTTGGAGATGAGGCAAACTGTCTTACTCTTTGTACAAGTTTGTTTTCAAAAACAACACGCTTAAACCTCCAGTTCCCATCTCTGGAGAGACTAGTTTCCTTTCCCTCTTGGAATTGACTGAGAGGTCTTTTATGACAACAACAGTTTCATGCCAAGATCAGGTAAACTGCTGTAGAGAAACTGTAAGATAGTTTGTGTTCATTGGCAGGGCACTTGAGCACAAGAAGACTTGGGAGACTTACTTACCCTCTTTCCCCTTTAATAACAACAGAGCAACCAAGTGCTCGGCAATCTTTTTTAAGAGGGGAATTCAAAGGAAACCAGGTTTAAGACAACAAAGTTAAAAGTTCAGAGTCCCCTTTTCTGACTTAATAGCATTTTCGCCGTCCCTGTAGCAAAGAAAGTGTATTTCTTTTGTCAGTAAGTACCTTACACTAGAATGAAAGGCTGTTTATTTTAAGTTTTATAAAAGTCTAGACCCTAAATCCTGGTGAATTGCATCTTGCACTTTGTCCTTTTGACTAAGGGACAGGTTGTACTGATACACAAATTTCACAAAGGAGTGAAAGAATTCCAGGAGAGACTAATGCTATGACATGAGACTCAGAATTGAGGATGAAAATACTGTTTAAAAAGCAACAGCAAGGGAAAAAAAGCAAGATGACTGCAAGATACAAATAAGGAAGAAGGAAGATGGATTCTTGCCTTAAGAATATTTAGCTTTCAAAACTTGCACTGACACATGGAACGTATTGGCCAGTTGCAGAGAAGCACTAGCACACAATATGAGAAGTTAGGTCAGATTTTTATACCTCATTGAATTCCACCTCTTCACTACATTTCTGTTCATTTGGGGGATTCTGGCATAGGTTTTAAACAATCACATAAGTAATCGTTTTGCATTATGAGGACCACGATATAATCTAGATGGGCTTCCTGTACTACTTAGATTAAAACAACTTATTGGGGCTCCAAACATGTCTTAAATTCCATCTGACAACAGATGGATGACTATTTGCATTGTGCACATCAGATTCACTGCCTAAAGGCTTGTAAGAGGGTCCTCAGAGGGATGACTTTATGCTGCTGTCTAAAGCATTAGCATGTGACGGCATTCCTCCAGGAAGGCAGAGAACTTTTAGGTTCATCATAGGACTACAGAACATCACAGACTTGACACAAACGGAATAAGTATATTTCTTCAAAATGTATTTATAATTTCAGATATTCTTTCCAAGTCTCATAAACCTTTGTGAAATATGACGTTTATTTTATGTCACGTGGAATATCATCTAACAGAACAATATAACATATGTAGACAATCTGAGAACACAACAGAACTCTAACTCACTGCAGATTTTTCAATATAATTATGTTATATGGCATTAGCTGTGCATTCTTTGGAAAATAATTTTCTTGCAGAAATTTATTAGCTTGCTTTTCTGTTAAGAAAACCCCAAACAAACAGAGAAAGAAGAAAAACTTTAGCCTTGGAAATGGAGCAATATTATCTTATAGCTGCTCCCTAGTTGATTAAAAGGAACAGAATGAGCAAAACGGGTGAACACAGGCATGGAGTGGAAGAAACCAGAACATTATATAAAGCTGATCTACTTGGAATGGCTGATCATGTGAATCATTATAAACAAGATTATATTCTTATGGGAAGTATTTGGGGCACAATCTTTAGAAAAAGTTGGGCTGACAGCAGTTAAGAAAGGCTGACTATCTAAGGTTCTTCAGAAAGTCTGCAGCTCTTGAAACTGTGTCAGACATTGCAGACAGAGCCTGTCCAATGTAATTCTCTCAGCTCTGTTTTGCACACCACGACCTCAGCTTTACTGTGACGAATACTCCCAAAGGGCTTAGACGACTGTTAAGAGAAAGATCAAAGACAAATTTCTTCCTCCTGGTTTCTGTAGCCTTTACGTCCACTTCCAGTGACTCCTGCCTTGCAATGGGCAGCTCCTGTGCTTTCATGCTGACTTCTGCATAGACATCAACTTTGGCTTTATCTCTTCAATAACACCTCTGAGGGACTGACAGTGAAATGGTAATTCCTAGCCAAGAGACCATACGAATTTTTCTTAATGTTTTCTATAACTACTAGCATTAAAAAAGCAGCATGTCATGAGACAGGAAATTATTCCAAAAACAAATGGTTATTTGCCTCTCTTTGAGGAAAACATCTTCCAGGGGCAAAATAATTCAAGAATTTTTCATTATGTTTAAAACAGATAAGAGCTATATCACGAAAAGGTGAAAAAGGGCACTGTCTCCCTTGGCTGCCCTAGAAATCTTACACAATAAGAGTGCTAGATGCCGTCTTACTAAAAGCTGCTGCTGTAGCTCTGTCATCCTGCTAAGGCTCAGCAAAGCAGAAAGTATGACAAAAGAAGCAGCAAACACTAGTGTCCTGGTACAGGACTAGAGAGCACAGTCTTTTAGATGCCAGTACATCTCATGCTTCTGAAACTCTGTTTCTACTACCACAGAAGGTCTCACCCCAAGGCAGAGCCCCAGGCTTCTCATCTCACAGCTTCCCCTCCGCTGATGCAGGCCTCCTCTGAGCATTTCCTAGATTTTTATATCCTTGGAATACACACCTCTCTTTCCAAGTCATTCTATCCCCAAACTTCTCACACACAAGCCTTCCACTCTTCCATGTCTGCACTCATCAAATCTCACCTCCATCTTATTCCTCTTACAGAAGAGGTGCTGCATGATGTGACATATCACTTTTGGGAGGCACTTTGTCCTATTAAAACACATGGTCCAGAAAATTGATTACACTGGCCTGACATGCCTTGTTCTCCACAAAACCAGGTAGCTGTTACTCATCTGCATAGTCTCCTCAATGCTGTTCATCTGTATAATCTGTCCTTGTGTTCACATTCTTATGCATTGCTTCCCCTACTATTTATTCCATAATTTATGCAGTGATTACAATTACTCAAAGATTTACAAATCCCTAGCCACTCTAAGGCAGGGACTGTGCTCACCCTTCCCCTATCATCCCTAAACTCCCAGGATTAGCTGCTCATAGTGCTGTGATTGCTCCACAGATTAGCAGACCCATCATTTTTCATATGCACCAGCCAGCCAGTTTAAATGAGTAACTAGGACCCCTAATAAACTGGAGGTCATAGGTGGCTTCTGGCATGAACAGCTGGGGTTAGCTGGCATTGAAGTCTGTATTAATTAAAACCAGTTTCCAAGTCAAAGCCTAGAACAAGTTCAGGGATCAGGAAAAGAATTAATTAGCTCCTTATTAAAAGCTAATAAGCCAAAAATAAAATAGACAAATTCAGATAGGTTTGGAAATAGAAGGACATCTTTCTGTGGTGTTTTCTTTTTTATTTTTCATGTGAATGCAAGATGAAATCATCAGATTTAGAAAAGCTGCTTCTACTATTTCTGTTTTTATTGTGCCAGGGAGGTGAGAACAAACAGCAGTTCCAGACCCACATATTTAAATCTCCACTCTAAACAATCTAAAGGTATGGGGAAGCAAGTGTCACAAACAAGGTACATTATTACTGCAAAGGACAAAGCACTTCATTTTTAGCTTTGGTAATTTCAATCACAGTGCCTTCCCCAATAAAATTGCAGCTGAGCTTAAGGAGGGCAAAGATTAGAGTATGAAAGGAATTGTTCTGAGGTACATTTTAATATAATAATTGCTAGTTAAGCAAGACAATGCATGGCTAGAATCAGGATTAGTCAGCAACATTCATATTTGTTGTTCCATGCAGTATTAAAGACAAGATTTTAACGTCAGCAGATGCTCTCCCAAAAAGCAAATGTTTTCCACTCTTGCCTGCAGAGTCCTGCTCCTCCCTGGAAAATCATGCAGGTAAATTACACCCAAAGCAAATGCTTCAGACACACATTAAAAGTAGTTTTCCTTTGCCATATAGCACTAAGCTGAATGCTTCAGGATAATACTTCAGGATGATAATTCTGATAGATGCAGGTCTATCTGCATTTTTGCCTTTAAAAACTGTCAGATGAAGTTACATTTAAATCTATTATTTCTGTTCGTTCCTGTGAAATCATCATAATGGCTTTTGTCATGAATATGCTCTCCTTCGAAACAGATTGCGTGGTACTGTTTTCCCTGTATTGTGAGTGGGTTAAAGCAAGAGGATGAAGTTTTACTGATTAATCTTACTCAGATATAGGGGGAAAAGGGTGCCAAAAAACCCCCCAAATCTTCCAAAACTAATTAGTTTGCGTAATAGAAGAGAAAAAACAGATGGGTTGAGGAAAGATTTTGCAAAATTTTTGGAAATTCCTTCTCTAAAGTTAACTGAAAATGCATCAATCTGCCACAAAATGAAATCACCTCTCATTTTTATTTCTGATATATTCTAATTTGACTGTTAACAACCCAACCTAGTATGCCTGGCTATTCATACACATTTTGTTGTGAATGATTCTGTTAAATTTCCTGCCCACAGACTTTTTCTAACACAGACAAATAGGGAATTTGAGAACAGAAGCCACTTAATACAGAAATACATAGTAGCTGGATGACAGCAGTGTCAACATTGTAACATGGGTAGTAATTCAGGGTACATCATGTTCATGTTCTCTGTTACTCTGAGCAATGAATGCATCAAGAAAATATGATCTCATCACTTGAGAGTGTACATCAGGTTAAAGGGTGAATGCAACCAATCGCAGGTACGTGATTTAGGTCTGAGCTTGTGAGAAGTGATGATCTAAGCCAACCTATTTGAAATCAAAGTCCACAGCATAATAAGAAAGAACTGATTTGGAACATTTTAACTATTTCCTAGGGGGAAACAAAACACAATCAAAAATCAAAAATACTTTGGGTAAAAGAACTGATTTAGCCAAAATGTTTGTTTAGATGGAGAGAAAAGGGAATTAATCTAAACAGCCTTAAATTAATCACAGCCTTTTTGCTCTATTTCCCCCCCTTCTCTGTGCTTATAAACAATATATTAAGATGCATAAAACAAATTATTCAGTTCCAAGAGATCTAAAATGAAATATTTATCTTTCAGAGCTTTATATCTCTCCAGCTGAATTCAGGATTAATTCTGAACAGAAGAAAAACAACATTTATAATCCTTCACAGAATTGGATTTTTCTCTTACAACAGAGTTTTCTGGCAAAGTCCATAACTGAGAGCTGATAGAAAATTCTGAAGTCCTTAAAATTGTTGCCTATTTTCACACTAGGGAATAGCATCATTACTGAAATAGCAAACTGGGGAGGACACTCAATAAGAATACATTCTTTTCACCTGCAAAAGATTAGGAAGAAAGCAACAGAAACATCATTGCTAGAACATCACTGAGCTCTTTTTTGTTTAATTGAATATCCCCAAACTACAGCATCTGACAAAAATGTAGGTAAATATTTGGGTTTTCCAGATCCATCCTCAGTCCAAGTCTTTTTGAGTGCTCTTCACTGTGATAACAAACCTGAGTCCTAGCCTTTCTTGTTGAAGAAACAAAGCTATCATCAGATCTTATTGAAAAACAAGCAACCTTTTAAGTTAAATGTGTAACAGAGTATAACTAGTGCTTGTGGTGTATTTATTTTTTACCTACAGATGTCCTATTACAGCAGAGCAGGCGGAATGAGAAATCACTGTAAGAAGTTGGTAGAGTCAGTACAGGATTTGCTCTTTGCTTTAAGACAGGAGGAAATGGGGTGCATGGAAACCATGTCTCAACCTCACTTTTTCTAATATCAGTTACTCAATTCCACCAGAATAAAGGGGTTATATTTTAAGAAGCCTGACGTGACTGATACATGAAGATCTTGCACATCTTCCATGCAGGAGTATAAAAGCCCAGACTCTACTTCTTTAGGATATTGCTTTAAGCATTACCTTTGTCATGTACGGTAAAACATCAATGTTCAGTGTATGTTTGCCTTTCCCTGTAAGCTTTATATGAGCAATTTGGAAGACAAGGAAAATGCCATCTGTGTCACTGGCTGTTCAGTATAAAAAAGGAAAACACATCCTTCCTCTGATACTCTGAATGTCTGAGCATTTGAACGAAGTCAGAGGGATTTGCTAATTGAGATTCAAATAATGAAAGGGTGAGCTGAATTAAGAGTAAATGGGAAAAGAATCAAATGTGTAAGACCACTCTGTTACCGCCAATGACTCTATTTACCTCAGTGAAGAATTTTCTTCTTAAACTATTGACTTTTGCCTTCTTCACCTAAAACAGTTCCTTTTAAATGACAATTCATAAGCTATGATAAAATAAGACAAAGATTGCTATGAATTGTAATAATTTGCATAACTTTAGCCTCAAATGAGGAGGGAAGATCTTCATATCAACAGCTGTAAGAAATCAAATTTAGAATTTGAATAAAGTAAAGCTTTTAAAAGAAATAAAGAAAGAGATGGTCACATCATTATCACTTCCATGTTATAGGTGACACCTAGAAACAGCACTGCAGGGCAGCAACTACCACAGCCATGTAAACTAATGAACTTACAATTCTTGTGACTGACTCATCATCTGTTCTGAAGCCACAGATGGATTTAGTCATTTAAGCGATACTTCTATATGGAACCACACCAGCGACCTTCAGCCTTATAGCCAAAGTGTTACACACTCCAGATGCCATGGCAAAAGTCAAAGGGAATCATGAATCATAATTCTCAGTTGAGATTTATTAATATCCACTCTAACTGGTTCCAGTTTGTATTACTTGATGTGAAACAATGCCCCTAAAAATGTACTAACTCCCTGTTCGGTTGCTGCAGAAACTCTCACAGTTACCAGCCGTTGTCTACTGCTTAATAATAGATAATTAATTTGCTAAAATGCAGCAACGTCTTTTTCTAGCAAAAAAGAAATTGAAGACAACAGCAGGACTAATTTCAGTCTATCTCAGGATAGGATAACTAGTTTTGTTTTGGTTTTTTAAGGTATTATTTAAATGCCAGTACCTAACACACAGAGGAAATTACCTGGATCATCTAACTGTTCTTTTAAGTGTTATCACATCTAAGTGCAAGCAAAAGTAAAAATCTTTCCAGATATATGGATGAAGACCCTAATAAGTCATTTAAAAATCTATTTGGAAACATTTTTGATTTAGGTTTAGTTAAATGAAAATGTGATAATCTCCACATTCCTACGTGCTCAATGAACAGCGTTATAGTTGGCAAGAAGTTTGAGAATGGTTTTCAGGTTAAGTTCCTAGTTCTTTGGACTTAACTCCCTTGAAGTTTGTGATAATTCTTGTCTTGCTTCAATCAAATGGCTCTATTTCTGAATGCGGCTGCACTCGGCTAATACCCATTATTATGGGATACACAATGTCATTCATTTTTATTGAGAAGACCCACTCTCATCTAAATTAGAAAATATTGTGACAGATTTTATTCTTCTTCAGAAACCATAAATGCTTGCTTACTTTCCAAGTGTCTTGGAGAGTCTTTAAAAAAATACTATTGTTCAGTATTGTTGATTTCAACACACAATATATTTCTGTGTAATATTTTTAGTCATGTAGCAACAGAATATTTTCAAGCAGATATCTTTGACAGATTTTTGTGAACACAGAAGTCCTCATCAGTTTATTGTGTACTCTGACAAATTAGGTTTGGCAATAAAACTTTTAATTTCCTGAAGCTACAGATGCATTCATTTTCGCCATAGCACTTATCCTGCTTTTTATATGTCAGTTTATAAAAATTACTGTGTAGGTTTGCCTTGCTACAAAGGAGACGAGATGTGGACATGGAAAGTAAAGCAGCTGGATGCAAAGAAAAGGTGGAGAGGTAAAGAGGATGACAAGCTTCAAACACTTGGAAAATAAAAGAGCAAAGAAACAGGGAAATGTTTCCAAGACACAGAGTGTGCCTGTTTCTTATTATCCTTGTTGTTCTTATTCTTCTCCTGTTTCTTCTGCTGGGTCAGGACATTCCTTCTTCCTGAGAAAATAGAACTGACTAACAGCTTACACACTTGCTCAGGCCAGACCAGGGGGGTGCTGAACAGGAGCTGTGTCACTGGCAGGCTCCCAGGAGCAATATCATGAGCCATTATCACCAGAAGTGACTGTTCTCCTGCTTTTTGGGGGTTATTTTCCATTAAGATGGTTAAAACAGAACATCATCTTTCATTCTTCTGTATTCTGAGGATTTTGTTCTCTCCTGTACCCAAAACCCTGCCTACTTCTTACTGGGCAGAAGGAGAACTGCTGTTCTCCTGGTTACAGCTGCCTTCTCCAGCTGCCAAAACTGACACAGCCTCATCACACTGAGGTTAAGATACAAGGAAAGACACTGGGGAGGTTTTACTACTCTCCATTAAGTGCTTCTGCCTTGCTGCACTGTAGATAAATGAGTTCATTTTGAAATTAGTCAGAGAAAAAAACCATGTGAAAGCTTCAAAAGGGAGTAAGGAAATGAGCAGAGCTAAACCCAGCTGGAGATCTGAGCACCAACCATTCTCCAAGACAATGACAGCACCCATTTGGGCAAATAGTGCCTGTAAACTAGAGACACGTACTTCTGTGAAAATGTTTTGAAATGTTCATTTCAAACATGAGCCCTAAACAATTCTGAGTTTCATCTCGCAGTACACAATACCTCACATAATACCTCAGGCACTATGACTATATGGCAGCTCTACAGGAGCTCTGCCTGAGCCCAGCACAAAATCAGATGCAAGCTGGCTGGAGGAACCTATTAACAAATGATGTGTGGCCATTGCAAGGAGCAAGTCAGTAGGTTTGAAGCTCAACAGAAATATCGGTGTCTATGTTTTGAGAGTATAAGGGATACCTTAAAGAGCAAATAAGTGGTAATTCACAGACTTTTTTTTCCCCCAGGGAGTGTAAATCAGTTCATGCTGTATTTTGTCAGTGCATAAGAGCTTGACAAGAAATAAATCTTTTAAAGTTGAAGGATTTCACTGTAACCATGAAAGTGTGATGCTGGAGTTGCTTTGTAGCAATGCGAAGTGGTGCTTACACTGCAGGATCCAGGGAGAGGGCAGTTAATGTTAACCTACTGCCATACAAAATGCAGCCTGGCAAAAAACTTCTGAAAGCTCCTCTTTGACAGGTACAGAGAAGGGCAGGGAGAAAGAATCTTTCATATCCCTATATATATACGTATTTCTGATTAAATAGTACTTTGAAATTGCTGATCTATCTCAGTTACCTCTGAGCAAATCCTACCAAATTTAGAAAATAAAATTAAAAAAGGGAAACAAGAAAAATAAATAGATTGGAAGAGAAGCATCAGCAGTGAACAGTGAGGCAAATGTAGTGGGCACTTATTGCTGTATTAAACATGTTAAAGACTGAAGTAGAACTCATTGGCCTTCATTGACTTCAATGAGCTTTTCATCAGTCCTTGACTGCAAACGCTGTTTAAAATGACATGAAAATCATAGAAGCAGTGACATTATATAATTGTG
>WEKX01017346.1:9133-21037 GCA_013390025.1 Pitta sordida
GACAAGGATGGTGAAAGGACTGGAGGACAAGCCCTATGGGGAGCGACTACGGGAACCGGGATTGTTCAACCTAGAGAAGAGTAGGCTCAGAGGGGACCTTATTGCTATTTACAGCTACCTGAAGGGAGGTTGTAGTCAGGTGGGTGTGAATCTCTTCTCTCAAGCTGACAACACCAGAACAAGCAGACATGGCCTTACGCAGTGCCAGGGGAGGTTTAGACTGTATGTAAGGAAGAGGTTTTTCACAGAGAGAGTGATCTCTCATTGGAATGGTCTGCCCAGGGAGGTGGTGGAGTCACCATCCCTGGAGGTGTTTAAGAGAAGACTCAATATGGAACTCAGTGACATGGTCTAGATGTTGGGAGACTTGGATGGGTGGAGTGTGATGCCCATGGTTGTGGGTTCAATGCCTGTGTGGGCGCTTGCTTGGGAGTTAGACTAGATGATCCGGTGGGTCCCTCCCAACTCGAAATATCCTGTGATCCTGTAATCCTGCGGCCAAGTACTGTTCTTCAGAGAGAAGTATTGAATACTAATGCAGAAAAGTGGAAATAAGGAGACAACACAATGCCTGTGTGGGCGCTTGCTTGGGAGTTAGACTAGATGATCCGGTGGGTCCCTCCCAACTCGAAATATCCTATGATCCTGTAATCCTGCGGCCAAGTACTGTTCTTCAGAGAGAAGTATTGAATACTAATGCAGAAAAGTGGAAATAAGGAGACAACAGCATTTCTGATAATGGCAGGGGATTATAATGCAAGAAGCATATAAACTGGCCTAAGAAACAATGCTGTTGCCAGGAACCTAATCCCATCCTGTAATTGCTATTATAAGGAAGAGATTTTGTCAGACAGGGGAGGTAATGGTCCCTTCCAACTCATAATATTCTGTGATTCTGTGTGATTCTGTAATTACTGAACTCTGCCTGGTGTTAGTGAGGTTATCTGGAGAACTGTATCCAGTGTTCTGTACTGAACCTCAGAAAAGATGTAAACAAATTGGATAGCATGCAGAAAAAAATAATTAGTAATTATGAGAGATTTATGAAACGCATGCAACAACCAAAAAAAAAAAAACGGTTAAAAGAACTGATGCTGCTTTTTTAAAATCTGGATGACAAAGGAGTGACTAGTAACTGGAGAATTTTCTAAGATATTAAAGAGTTTTGCAAAGATAAATGTGATAACTGTTTCATATAGTCAATGAGAAAAAGAAGAGAAGAAAGCAATTTATTTGAAGGAAAATGTCTGGAAAATGGATATTAAGAAAACTTCTCATTGTTAAAATCGTAAAAGTCCAGGAGAGGCTGTGTTAAGGAGCTGGTGTCATCAGAGATTTTGAAGAACAGCTGAAACAAACACTTGCTCGGGATGGTCTAAGAAGACTTCAAAATGCCTCCCCAGGCTTAGTCACTTTTCAGCCCTGCATTCTTATGATTTTTGTCTGTGACTGCAATCTTTAGTTACCGTCTGTAACTTTAAAAGAAGGACATGATAGCAAATAATTTGTAAAAAAGACCTCACTTAATCTAACATTGCAGGATCAACCATCTTAGCATTGGATATCTTCTGTAGATCCCAAATCTGCTTTTAAGAAAAACAGCTTCAGTCATCTCCATCGGAATCATTCTTGGTTTTTTCATCCCAAGAGGAACAGCTAGGGGAGCAGGAGTTGGAAGCAGGATCATGTTCTCTGTGTGCCCTCCAGAAATAGAATTCCCCTCTCTTGCTCTCTGTATTGTTTCTCAGTTCACAGAATCACTGAATCACAGAATCAGTAAGGTTGGAAAATACCTTAGAGATCATCACGTCCAACCTATCACCTATTACCTAATCTAATCTAGTCAAACCTGTTACCTAACCTGTTGCCATCCTACTACCAACACACCATCCTACTTATAACACACTACCCTAATATCTAGGTCATGTCACCAAGTACATCATCCAACCTTTTCTTAAACATCTCTAGGGACGGTGACTCCACCACCTCCTTGGGCAGCCCATTCCACTGAGAGATCACCCTCTCTGTGAAAAAGTTCCTTCTAATGTCCAGTCTAAATCTCCCCTGACGCAGTTTAAGACTGTGTCCTCTTGTTCTATCACTTGTAGCCAGAGAGAAGAGACCGACACCCAGCTGGCTACACCTGCCTTTCAGGTAGTTGTAGAGAGCGATAAGGTCTCCCCGCAGCCCCCTCTTCTCCAGACTGCAGACTCCAGTTCTTGCATTTTGCTGCCCGAGTTGGAAGCAAAATGCCTTTCTTTTTATGTAGGGTTTTTTTTTGTTTGTTTTATGGAGGCACATGCAGCTTCTCTGTAAGGGAATGGAGCAATGATCGGCACTCCTCTAGGCTGGCAGCTGTCAGAGGGGTGTCTCTTCTCTGCTTTTGGAAGGCATCCAAATTATGGAGCTGCAGCAAAAGGAAGGAAAGGTATCACTCCTCTTTAACTGTTTGTCTATTTTTAATAGCCATTCTGCTGCAAAACAGAGGATAAAATTACTGAATACTTAATAGATCAAGTCTTTTTTTGGCTTGGATTCAAGGATATTCACTTTGGAAGAAATTCTCCCCAAAGAAGGCAGACTTCAGTTAACCATCTGTTCAGCCACAATGACAGAGTTTCTAAGCAGTAAAAGAAGTGGGGATCTGTGTGCAAGATTCTAGTCAGGAAATTTGAGATGTTCATGGCATATCAGGCATACAAAGGCTATTTTGGATGGCAACCTTACTAATTTATTTTTTCTTTCATTTTCTGTACTTTGCAGCAAAGGCAGCATCTCCTGCCATTTTATGTAGAATTCCTGTACACATCATCAAGGCAAGGTCTGTTTGGATTTGGTCGTTTCACATTTATGTAGTAGTATGCATATATCCACATTTCTAGACTACAGTACTTACGTCACCCTGTGTCAAGTTTAATAAATACACTCTGCAGAGAAAGGAAGGTGACAGTTACAAGCAGCCTTTTTGTAAAGTACAGTTTATATAGCTAAAGTATAAGCCACTCAGTCTATAGCCTTCAAAGACCTGTCTTAGGGGGTCTAGAAAACATTCCCACTTTTGCTTGTATTTTCAAGATTAGTGAGTATTTCATAAGCATCATTTGTAAGTGGCATGAAATCATTATTTTAATCCTGGTATGATCCAAGTTATTATTTTTTCTCATATTACTGTAAAATTCTTGGTTTTGATTGTTATGAAAGAATGTTCATTATTGTTGTAGTTTAATTTATGACAATTATTATATTTTATTTGTTAACAAAAATTCATTAATAGCAAAAGGAACTGTTTTCAGTTCCAAACTGACATATCTGTGAATCATTTGTCCTAATCTCTGAAAGCAGATTTTAGATCTCTGGATATATTAAAAATACGCATTCCACAATACTTCCTATATAAAATTAATGAGAATTCTAAAGATATATCACTAGGAAGCAACAGAAGTTTTCTGCATTTAAAAAACAGCTTTCAGTTTAAAAAGAAGCTGGAAACACCTTTGAAAAACAAGTAAAACTAATAAAATAGATCAGACTTGTTTGACTGTTTGGGGAATGTATAAAGACCTAAACCTTGCAAGTAATCACCAATTCACAGGTTCACAGGTTATTCCGAGTTGGAAGGGACCCACAGGATCATCTAGTCCAAGTCCCAAGCAGTTCCCACACAGGGATCGAACCCACAAGCGTGGAACCATGGCCGCCAAGCTCCATCCATCCAAGCCTCCCATCGTCTAAACCATGTCACTGAGTTCCTCGTCCAGTCTTTTCTTAAACACCTCCAGGGATGGTGACTCCACCACCTCCCTGGGCAGACCATTCCAATGAGAGATCACTCACTTTAAAAAAGCTCTTCCTAACACCCAGAAACCCCCTGCAAAACTGTGAGACCCTGATTTGCTAGCAACAAACTGTGATCCTGCATTCAGAATAGTTGTTTCTGGAAATACTGTTGTATGCAGAAAGAACCTCAATAGTTTCTAACTGTGAAACAGCCCTCTAAAACTTCTCTGAAACAGCACTTTATCAAATTAATACAATGACTGTTTTTTCAGTTAACATATTGCATTATTTCCTTCACTTCACTCCCTAAAACTTCTTTTTCTCTGAAGGAAGTAAACAGTGTATACATCAATTACAGCCATGGCGTGCACTGTGGTCTTGTGTTTGGGGTTTGTTTATCTCCTTGCTTTTCAATACTTAATCTTATTACTCAAGAATCATTATGTGCCAAATTAACTTTGGTTTATATGTTCTGTGTGCTTTAAATCTGCAGTGTTGTTTCTTGAAAAAAATTACTTTTCTACAAAACTGTGATCATTTCAGCCAGCACAGGCCACACTGAGATTATTACCTTATCATGGGTCAAAAGAGAACAGATGTAGCTATTGAATATATGGTTGAGAGGGGACAGATTGATAATGGAAGACAGTTACACCTTAGCTTCGTTAAAACAGTACCACATACTTGTCTCTTATTCAGGGACCTTTAAAAGACAGAAATATTCTAAACTATTTTGGCTTATTGCCTTTAATAATTGGAATTACATGTTAAAGGCCCTCATGAAATTTGTAAGATTAGTACCTCGAATTTCTTTTGACCAAGAAAATGTTGAGAAATAAGCCTAAAGAAAAGCACCCTGTATATAAACATATTTATTTTTGCATTTTCTTGTTTGTTGTGGATGAAATGTCTTGCTAAGATGATAACACTTCTTTTAGGAACCTGTAAATACAACTTCTGGATTTTTCAGTTTCTACTCTTTCAATACATAATTGGAAATAGTCATTACCTGACCATTACAGTGAGACGATAATTACTGAAATGTAAATGTAACTTTAACATTTTACATTGTAGTTCATTATATTGCCTGAACTACAATGTATTCACAGGAGATTTAGGCTGGACATTAGGAGGAACTTTTTCACAGAGGGGGTGATCTCTCAGTGGAATGGGCTGCCCAAGAAGGTGGTGGGGTCACCGTCCCTAGAGGTGTTTAAGAAAAGATTGGATGCTGTACTTAGCAGCATGACCTAGGTAATAGGATAGTGTATTATTGGTAGGATGGTGTGTTGGTAGCAGGATGACAACAGGTTAGGTAACAGGTTATTTCAGGTAACAGGTGATAGGTTGGACTCGATGATCTCTATGGTCTTTTCCAACCTTACTAATTCTGTGATTCAGTGATTCTGTAATTTATTTAGATTTTTGGAACACTAAATAATCTTCTGAACCCAGAACTTTTGATATAATATAAAATTTATTGTAAGTGCAGCACTGAAAGACACCCTTGCTGAAAAATTCCTTTCAACATTTTCAGTCTCGTCCATATGCAAAGTTCTAGAAAAAATATGCAATGTATCCTGGAGGTCATCAGAACGGGCCTGTTTCAAACAGTAAAGAAAGTATGAATTTCAAAGATGTGGGACCTCCACTAAGAATAGGCTGCATCCTCTTCCTTTCAGTCTTTAAAGCTCCAGTTTGAATTCCCCTACTAATTCTAAGACAGCAGAGGTGGCTTAAGAGAGTAGAAAGTCTCCTAGAGTAACTCTACAGTTGCCAATTAATTTGAATGCCTAAAAATCTAACCAAATGTAAAGCTCTGCCTCTAGGTTCCTCCACCACCACTGTTTTTGTTTTTGGGTACTTGTAATTAAAAGAATGACTCAGTGTATAACTATGCTTTAGGATTCTATCCAAATAATTGCAAGACAATTCCCCCTTTGAGGGGAATAGTGGAAATGTAGATAATGCCAGTACTCAAGTGAGTAGCCTTTTGTCTAAGAACAGACTTATTTCAGAGATAAAACAAAATCTGTTTTTTAATCTGTAACAAGACAAGATATAAGGCACTTCCTGACTTTCTTTTTCCTCTCTGTGAAACAAAGGGGTACTTAGACTAGATGTGTCAAGATTATATGGAATTAAGCTCTCCACTAAGAATAAGATAATCCTTTTATTGCAAGAAAGAACAAGGACATTCAATGGTGTAATAATTTGTCATCCCAAGAGAATGTGTACAAAATCTCATGGAAATGTGATAATGGATGCTGATGCTGATGTATGAACCATTTCTAAAGTGTACAACCTCCTCCCCTACCATACAAAGAAATTAGTGGGTATTACATGTTCATAAAACAGATACGAGTCTTGGCACTAATATGCTTCAAAAAAATTGGTTAACTGCTTTAACTTTGCTTATATACACCATGTTTGGTTGGTTTTTTGCAGTATATTGGAAAAGTCTGTCTGAAGCTATTGTTCAAGAGAACAGCAAAAATGGTGGAACGTCCTCCAGTGCCTGCCCCATAAAGATGGTATGTCATACAGTTTTAAGCTGGAAGGAGCCAATGGCCACTGTTAAATAGGTCTTTGTTCTCAGACCATGAGGCATCTTCTTAAAAGTATGGAATGCCTATGGACTTCAGTTGAATTTAATGAAACTGACACAGCTCCTTCTTGCAGTGAGGCAAAACAGAGGCAAGTGTACATAGTGGGAATTATTGCCTAGTTTATTGAATTGCATGGTGAGCTCCGAGCAGAGCTCATCCGTGGGCAGAAGGGCTCCTGTACCTGATGTCCTATGTATAGCTGTTGTAGTTAAAGATCAGAAAAAGAAGTTAAAAATATGATTTTGAAAGACAGAAGAGATTTTTGGTAATGAACTCACTGTTGAGATAAACAAAAGGGTGTCTCTAAGGAAACAGCCTTTTTGAATTTTACAGCGTTCAGTTGAAGAGGATGTTTGTTTTAGGGTGGTGGGCTAGAATGTAAAATGAGTGAAGTGACATCAAAGATATTCCTGAAATAAACAGTAAATTCCTCTTCTTAAGTGCAAATGGTTTTTTCAAGGTCATGGGTGTTGACCAATAGCATGAACCAAAGAGACACTTACTAAATCAACTTCTAAATATTTTTTTTTTCCTCTGTTCATGTGAGAGTATCAGATTTTTGAAGCCCTGTAAGACAAGGGTCAAATTTCTAGTGAGCATATTTCTGCAGTACCAAGTTGAAATGTAATATGGCAGGCAATGAAAATTGAGGACATGCCTCTTGGAAAGGAAGCCTTGAGGTGCTATATTTCCCCACTCTGGGGTTCATCATAATGTCATAAAACTGATATCCATCTACAGTTTAAAAGAAGGAATATACATGGCTTGGGTACTCATAAGCAACTCAATGAGGCAATATTGAACCTCCATACTCCCTGCTTTTTTAAGGAAACGTAATTGGAGAAGTAGTGTTCCTCTTGGCCTTACTGTAGCCCATTAGCAACTAGAGAACAAGAACATATAGCCACTGCAGAAATACACCTGTGAGAGTCTCAAATCCACGGTGAACTCAGACACACGCAATTTCCCTGTGAAACAAAAGTCCTAAAACAAATTGTGAGACAAAATTATAGCTAGACTATGAATTTAGAATTTACCATTTTGGGTCTTCAGTAACAACTGTTGTTGCAGTGTGCCATTTAAGCCTTGGACACTTGTTTAGCTACCAAGCTGTCTGGCTAGATAATTTCCTTTAGGTAAGGAAACATAGCAATGAGTCATATCTTCAGAAAGGAAAGGAGGAAAGTATATAGTACTAAACAGGTAAAATCTTAGTGGTACATAGTGAATTGTGAAGATGTGCAGAATGTTTAACATTTTGACTGAATGCACAGAAAAATATTTTCTAATTCTCAACAAATAAGCAGTTTTGAATTTTAAATACAGTAATTCCTTGAACATCACAAGGGATTGATTCTAGAAAGATGCTGTGATAAATGAAATCTGCAAAGTAGTGGTAAATAGGGTAAATATGGTAAAGCCAAGTTAATTTTTCAATAACCACCATGCCAGTTTGTGAACTCTGAGTAAGGGAGCTGTTAAGCCAACTAAACAAAAGGCAGAATTCCTCAGCAAAGTTTCTTGGGTGGAGGTGGAGGACTCCTTTTGTGTTTTGGCTGGATACCTAATGGCTCATGATGGCCCATTTGGCCCTGATGGCTGTGAGGGGTGGGGGGCAAGAGTAGAGTATTCTTTTGGGTTTTTTTTTGTTTTTCTTTTCTCCTTGTTACCATTGTGTTACTGTTTGTTCTTTTTCCCCCCTTTATATATACATATACATATATACGTAAGTGTAAATAATTGCTGCTTCCTTTTTCTACACCTTTTGACCAAAAGCCCCTTTGATTTGAAAGGTATAGTAAAGCTGATAAGGAGTTCTTTTCCTTTCCACTCTGGGAAGGTTCCCATCTTCCCTGAAGGTATTGTTCTAACCTAGGACAAGTTGGTAAATCCAGGGGGAAAAAAACTGTGATGTATTGAAGCCGCTAATGATGAATGGTGAATTAGAGAGGGATTACTGTATTAACAATTATTAAAAAACAATTAGTGGTTAACAGAATTCATACAAACAAGTGTGAAGAAAGGCTAAGAAGAAGGGTTTGTACTAAGTCAACCTACAAGGCACAGCTGGTTTGCAGTTCCTCGAGGACTGTTTAGTCCTATAAAGATTTTCACAGTAGCAGAACACATATTATTAACTACAGATTTATTTGAAACTCAGCTTAGCTGGTGGAACTTATTTTCCCAAAATGATCTGGGGGGTTTTTTTGTTTGTTTTTAATAAAAAAATGTCTATAGGGTCTCCTTGTCCAAAATTACTATGGTGACAAAACAGATCTCTGAGCATAAAAACATATCTGCGGCAACCCAAGAGAACAGAAGCTTACTTGTTCAGCATTGAATTTTATTTAAGGCTTACACTCTGAGAATGGGTTAACATATCCACATGAAAATATAGGCTGCTGTAAGAGTAGCAAACAAGCCAAATCATGCATGCCTGGCCTGTGAAGTCCACAGATCTTAGCACTGTAGCAGGGAGAGGACGCCTCATTAGCAGTGCTCATTAAAGTTTGCTGGAATGCAGGAATGTAGCAAAATCCATTTATAACTGTATTCACAAAGAGAAGGTGACTTAGCATGTTTTATTTAATTTCTCATGTTGGAGAGAGGAACATAGTGTTAACTATGTCCATGGAGTCACACATTTTAAACTTAAGTTGGTCTCTATCAGACCTGAAATCTGTTTTACTATATAATCCAGAGCCTACCCACCTGATAACAGTTGCTGCAGGGAATAGCTATTTTCTTTAAAAGAGAAGGTTATTGAGCCTGTTATCTTTGATTGAATGAGGAAGCATGTAAGTTTTAGACCAACAGAGAAAGGAGTAGGAAAACAAACTTAATATCAACGAAACTACGTATTTAACTGGCTCCCATCTTGTAATTTCAAATTCCTGTTCTTGCTCTCTGATAACAGACTCCTTTCTCCTTCTGTCTGGACCTGCCTGAACAGCACTTCTTAGTACCACTGTCTTACATCATTTGGCTAAGTGTTGGCTTGGAATTGCAGAATGTGGATAATTATGTCCTACTCCAAGAGTTTCTAAAAAAATGTGGAAGTTTTGAATAGAGGATCTATCACTTGTATTTCGTAAAAGTATATAAGGCCTTGTTAGTAACATAGAAGTCGCATTATGTCAGTGTGGTTATGTATGTATCACTTTTGTATTTTATAGATTAGTGTGGTTAGAACTAATTAAAACATTTTTATAAGGAATGGTTTTCTCAACCTTGAGAGAGAATGGATGAGATAAGCCTGGGCAGCTGGCTACATATAATGGGTGCCTGGGATGTTAGTTGTTAGGACGGGCAAAGGAATTTTCCCCCGACCTCGCAACGTTGCTATTGAAGACATGCCTACTCTAAAACTCTTTGGAGTCTTGGGGTTTGTTCCGTAATTCAGTTTCTATTTTTCTTCCCCTTTTCTTTTCCTCTTTCTGCTGAAAACTTTCTGAGCTGAGTATGTCCATCCCTAGAGGGAATATTTCTCAAAAACGCAATATATATAATTCATCAAGTTGAAATAGAATAACATAATAAAACTGGGGGATGGATATTCTGTAATAGAATGCAGGAAAAGCAGTGACATAGTGACATTATTCATACAGACAGGCACTAGTGAGATGGAAGTCTAAAAATCTGTCTTTTGCTGTAGGCATGTTTTAGTTTGATGTTCAGCACAGTTTTCCAGTGTTTTGGTTGTTGTTGCAGAGGTACAATAACAAAAATCGCCATTAAGATCATAGGATAAAAAGAAATCTTTTTTTTCCCCTCTGAGAGACTTATGATACCTCACCTGGAATAGGATCAGTTGGGCTGCCTACCTAACTAGTTTTCTCTATCGCAGCTGTGATAGTGTGCTTTATTTTACGACTGGTGAGTTCCTGCAAGGGTATCTGAGCATGTGTGAGGGCTGTGGTGGTTTTTTTTTTAAGAGTTTTTTATTCCTCCAGGTGCCCTTAGTTAGGCACTTGCAAGCCTATACTCTCAGCCCCTTGTTTTCTAGCAATATATTTTCAAGTTCCTTTATTAGGTTTTTGTCAATGTGCAGTCTAGTATTTCCCCCAAAGGAGAGATTTCTCATTTGCTTTTGCCACTTTCATTCACTCTGTGACAAATGCACTAAGATCCAACGGGCAAAGTCTTGCCATCCTCTTTCCTCATCCCTTGCTCAACCTCCTACATTATTGGAGGTGTAGATGTTTATGAGTGCCAGACAGTCCATCTCTTACACTGCTCATTTTCCATCATTGTTTATCCCCTGGATAGATGATAGCAGAAGACCTCTGAACTCTCTTACTGGACTTATTCCTCCTCTATGCCCTCAGAACCTTTATAAAGGTATAAGATTAAGATTATATTAAGATAAGATATATATTAAGATTGGACATGCTTGCAAGTTTATATTTAAGCTATTTTAGAAAGCACTGTGTTTGAATTTTCCTGTTTCTGTTGCCATTTGTGATCTGTAACCTTTTTTAAACTTCTTCATTTTGCTATGAAAATTGAAAATTTTTCTTTTCCTAACTTGAAGGGCTTTGCCCCCATTCCTATGCTCTTTTTTATTTTATTTTTTTTTAAATTGTGAAGGAAGGAAGACAGCTAAGTTATGTCTGTGGAGGTTTTTTCCCTATTTGATCAAGATAAGATCAGGTTTTTTCCTATTTGATCAAGATAAGATCAGTCAGGGTAAGCAAAATGTGTTTGAGAAGTAAACCATACTTTAAACCATATTTTTATGTGATCTTTATTTATTTCCTTGAGGATTTATTTTCTTTCATATTATGAAGGACCAATAGTGCTGCCAACTATGAAAGATTAGATCTTTCGGTGCAATGTGCCAGGGTTTATAGGATCAGGCAGGGCATGGTGAGGGTTTTTCTGGTCACATTTTTTCTTCAGAAATTCATAGCACTGACTTTCTGTGCTTAGCTTAAGCAATGAGGTCTCAGAGCTTTCACTCCATTCTTCTTAGTAGCAGAACAGTCTATCCCTTCTATCTTTCTTCTGTTTCCCAGTTCACAATTTCAGGTAAAAGAAAAGTTTCTGAAAAACTCTATGAATCTCTCCTGGTTTTCTTTTCTTTACTGGAATTCAGCACCAAGGATTTGTGAACTTTTGTTTTGTTCATTTATGGAAGGGAAAAATTAATTCTGGGTTCAGTGTGATAGCATTTCTCTGCTTGGAAATAATTCAGTTTTATCGGTACCATGTTAAGGGAACTCACATATATACAGTAGGTTGGCTTCTACTAGTTTTACTGAAGAAAATCAGAAAAGTTCAAACAGCGTATATGTGGAATTTGGGATTCTAGACACAGAACTGTCTGTAGACTGGTGGTAGCACACTATGCGTTATGCCATGATGATATTCCTAATCTCAACTCTGTCCATCTCTGTTACAAAGATACACAAGACTGGAAATTGGCTAATGTGACACCCATCCACAAGAAGGTTAGGAAAGATGATCCTAACAACTACAGACCAGTCAGCCTGACCTCAGTCCCATGCAAAGTCAT
>WEKX01017346.1:23881-86340 GCA_013390025.1 Pitta sordida
ACACCTAAGTCTCTCTCCACTTCACTAGTCTCGAGCCACTCCTGCCCCAGCCGATATACATCTCTCTCTCTCTCTATATATATATCCTACAGTATTAAGTTCATATATACATATACAGAGTGTACCCAGAAGTCATGGGGGGATGGGTCTGGGCAGGTCCCATGAGTTATGCAATCCGTGAAGATTCCAAACCCGTGAATATTCAATTACCCCCTGCTCATAGCTACTCACTCTCCACTAATAACATCAGGAGGGCAGTTCTGGGAGCCCTAGCTCACACTGTAACACCTCATTAAAGCAGAGGAAGCACCTTTTGGTGCCCCTCTGCTGCGGAATCTGGTTCCGAGATGTTATGCAATTGCGTATGTGGCCGCACAACTTGCTGAAAATCCAACTGTGACTAATTGTATATGGGAATATGCAAACCGTAAATATGTGGGGTTTCTCTGTATTCTTGAATATAGATATAGATGTGTGAAATANAGATATATATATGTGAAATATATATACACAGTCGTACTCCTGTTTCATGAATTACGGGTCTCCCGTGGGTCCCATGAATCACTCAATCCATGAATTATATTTGCAGCAAAAAAACCTGTGAATACGTGACCACAAATCACAAATTGCAGCAAGGGTCATGAGTATGCTGTTGAGGTTTGACCCTGGCTGGATGCCAGAGATTCACCCACAACCTCTCTCGGAGACAAAAAACTGGGAAAAAGGTTTATCACAGGAAAACAAGTCAAGCTACAAGCGAGGAATATAAAGGATTTATTTATTAACTAACAAGATCAGAGCTTAATGTGAGAAGCATCATTTAAAGGCAACCTTTCCCCCCAACCCTTCCTTCCTTCTTACAACGGATCTTATATTCCATTTTACTCCAGGAGAAAAAGGGGGAAGAAGGGTCGGGGAAAAGCCAGGCAATTTGGTATTTCTGACTACTTTTAGGGTAGGAAACCATCTCTCTGCCTTTCCATAAAGCCCTCTCTCTCTCTCATTGGAGGAAAAGTCTTTCATGACCCTTTCCNGCCCCCCTTGCTGCCAGAGAAATAAAACTGCCCAAACTAGGACATACGCGAAATGAGAAGCACGAATAAGTGAGTACTGCGCATATGTTGACTGGAAAACTCCATGAATCAGTGAATACTATATGTGCATTAAGAAACTGTGAATCAGTGAAGCCATGAATCAGAAGGTGCAAACGATCAAGGTATTATTGTATAGATATGCACATGTAATCTCAATAAAGTTGGAAATTCTTTTAACAAATCTCTTGTCCTGTGGTTGCAATATCGCCTCCTGCATTCCAAACTAAGACAATTATGTTGTCTTAATCTATAAGAGTAATCACAAGTAAATAATAATATTAATGTATGGTGATAAAATTCTATGGGGAGATGGGAAACAAATGCTGTCCTCTATCATCTAGAGGCCTTTCCTTGAAATGGAATAATCACTTCATATGGATCTACAAGTTTAGGATATGGCCTAATGACACTATAAACTAGAAATCATCAGACGTTTACAATTATTAACTAGTTACCCCTCACAATGGCTCTTTAAGATTCTCTCATGTGTGCTTGACAGAATGGGAAACAGACAAGAGACTATGAAAGTGTGGAGAAAAGGTCAGAGAGTGAAATTTGTGAAATCATGTACATCCCTGTCCTATCTTTGACCTTCCCTATGTCCTTCAAAGTAATCTATAGTAATTTTACTTGTATCTTTAATGTTTCATTCAACATAGTATAAGACCACGAATAATGAAGTTTGTACTACACAGGCAGGGTAGCTATTGATTTACACAAGATATGTCTCTCTTATTAATCCGAAAATGCTACACAAATATATGCATGAGAAGAAATTAAATCAATACCTATCACTTCCCCTTTCAGTTTGCACACTTTTATGAGTATAAATTTGACATTAATACTAGTTTACAGGAATGTACTTGCTGAGAATGCAATGATTTACACTGATATGCAAGTCATTCATGAGGTGAAAGTTTTTGAAAACAATGTGTTCAGTCTGGACATGTTGTCCTTGAGTTCCATTTTATAGATGATCTTAGATCCATTCATTATACAGATTTTTTAAGTGTTAAATTATAATTTCTTGCTTTTAAATTTTTAAACGGTGTGATTTTGAGGCCTGGGACTGGAACACAAAAATGAGAGTAAGAAACATAGAAATATGGCAAGCAGCTTATAATTTCTTGGTTGAACTACCATTAAAGTCCATCTGAGAGGTAAACAGTTATCTGCAAATGGATGTCTGAATCCTAAGCTTAAAGTATAACAAAGCTGTTATCATAGAAAGTTTGGGAATCAAACAACTCCAGTATCATCTTCTTTTCATAAAATATGAAGGCCACCCCTAAATTCACACTTCAGATTAGCAGATGCTCTCCAGCGACTGCAATGTGAAGCGGAGCATTCACATACTACTCTCTACTTGGCACAAGAATAGATCCTGCCTCACCTTATGGGGCCTCAGAGTTCTCTGCATTTCTAAAAAGTTTCTTCACTCTCAGAACTAAAATTCTTAGGCTGATGTTGGAGAGGAAACTCTTATGAATTTACTTTTCTCAGATGGGAAGAAGGTAGTTTCCTGCACCCAAGAAGAATTACTTAGATAATTTCCTGTTACGTGCAGCAAGGTAGAAAAACAAAATCTACTCCTTTGGTTTACAGTTAAAGACAAAGGTGTAATGAGAGATGAGTGAGCTCTAAGCAGAGCTTTAGGGACAAATGACAGAAGTCCAGAAGGTTAATGGTTGAAGGATAGTGCAGAATAGAGGAAGATGGAGACAGTCTTCTAACTGCGTTGTATGGCATGAAAATACTAGACAGCGGGCATAAGCTGAAATGAGAGACCTCGACTAGGAAAATCATTTAAGAGAATGAATAATAACAATGAAAAATAAAACAAGAACTTAAAATAGTGTCCTGGTTTGAGTGGTTTTTTTTCTTCTGGCAGCAGGAAGGGGAACTAGTAGAACTAACATTAGACAGCTGCTGCCTGGGCCTCTACTGCCGGCAAGGTCAGAAGCAGATAGAGGTGCCTCTGCGATAACATATTTAAGAAAGGAGAAAAAAAAGTAGAGAAACAGAAAAGAAGATGGCCAGAGAAGAGCACGGCCAGGCTGGCCAGAGGAGGGGTAGGAAGGGTTCCAGGAGTCTCTAGTCTCTAGTCCACCTCTTCGTCCTCTTCTGAAGTGTGTATAGCCTGCCAATCGTGTGTGTCATCCCACCATGTTTCTGTGATGGGAACTATGTCATATTGCTCCTGAAGCACCATAACCTCCAGTTCTTCCTGTTTATTACCCAGCCTGTGTGCATTAGCATCCATGCACTTCAACTGTGTTGCTGAATATGTTTTTAACTCATTTTTACCAGTTTCAGTGTCCTCTCGAGACTGCTGGATCCCCTTCCCCCTTCAAACCTAGTTTAAAACCCTGTCAATGAGTCCTGTCAGCCCGTGGGCCAAAACAGTTTTGCTCTTATTATATAGATTCTGCCCACCAGAGTCTAGCAAACCTGGTTTGGCGAAGGATGCCCCATGATCATAGAGGCCAATATTTTTCTGGTGGCACCAGCCCTTAAGCCATTTATTAAGAGCAAGAATTCTCCTATTCCTTTCAGGTTCTTTCTCTTAAAAAATGTATGATTTTACTTCTCAAAGTTGCTTTTTTCCCCCTTCATTTTATGCTGCACTGGAGATTGTAATCTGAGAATTTTCTATGCATTACTATGAAGTGGAAGTGTTATAAGAAAAGAAAAGTGAAATATATTTTTTTAAAGCACAGCTTTGAGGACTCCAAAGATTCAGTTATGCATTCAGCATGAACATCGGCAGGTTTGAGTCTCAGACTTCCCTAATGCAATGACCCCATTTCACTACAAATTGGTTGTTGTACTCAGCTGGTTGTAAGTTAGTTAAAATCAACCTCTTTCTGCTAAGACTCCTACTTCAAATATTCCTTTAGAAGTTTTCACTTTGAATACATTTCCACCTGTCAGTTCACATGAACCCATCCCTGTCTTCCAGGAACAAAAAACCATCTGAACTAACTATTGATGAAATTCCATGACTCATTGAAGCCCAGGGCTATGTGAAACTGGCTTTAATTTCTAAAAATCAATAATACACTTAAGCTGTGTGTGCCTCTGATAGCCTTATGTTAGTGGAGAAGCAAATGTACTCAATATAAAAGGTGAAAATAGATTTTCATTCAATTTTAGGCTGAAATACTGTTTCTGAATATGGTTCTGATAACAACGCTCAGTCATTGGGCTTAAGGGAAACAGTTGTATAATGCATTGCAGTCATCTGCACCTGTTGCAATTTAAGAGAAAGATGAAACCGTGTTGGCAGGGTTTTCAAAACAAAAATTAAGACTTTCTGGAGATGAATCACTTCCTAATGGGCTGATAATGTGATGAAATCTATTTGTTTTAAATATTGCCATTTTCTTTATCCTGGTGATATATGAAGCCCATTATATGCCACATTCACTTGATGGTGTGTGATTCACAACACAATTTCCTTCCCACTGTAAGTCTTTTGTGTCAGTCAGAAAAAAGGAATAATAATCTATCCCTGGATCTGTATTGTCTTGTTTACACCACTTTGGAAAGATACAAAATGTCCTGGATAATACAGCTTGAACGATAAGTGTTTCATATCTTCTTTTTTTCAGACACTGTGAACTTATACAAACCCAGTATAAAAAAAAAAAAAAATCTATGTTATTTAAGTTCTACCTCCCCGTAGTGAAAAAGTACAGCAAGAAACATATATATATGTATAAATGTATATATAAATGTGGACATGTCACACTTCAGGAATTTGTATTTACAGCGTTCATTACTAGCTGAAGAAATGCGGCACATTCTTGCTGCATTCTTTTTTTTGGTTCCTTCCAACAGTGAGAATTAATATTCCTGTGGGCTGCACTTAGAGAATGACTTTGTCCTTGGCTATCTCCATTGTAGTTTTCAACCTTTGGTTAGATGTCCCTTAGACCATCCTTTTAGCTTTGATACTCAGACGAGTTTCTCAATTTACTGCATTGTCGGTGTTTACTTGTTGGCCTGCCAATAACTTTAACACTGTTAATTGATTTACCACTGTTTCTTCATTACCAGAGCAGTGATAAAAGATCACATGAGTGCACTGAACAAGTGACATGTGTCTCTCCTATAGTATTATCTCTAGATACCATGGATGATCTCAGTCTTTCTGCAGCACACACAGTTGGTAATTAGAATGGTAATTAGAATGAGAATAATGCTAATAGCAAAATCTGATAATACAACATGATGGAATCAATTTTACAAGATAATTTTATAGTTTTTTTAAAAAAAAATTTCAGACTAGTTGTCATGAAGTAATTGAAGAAACTGTAAAAAATGAATGAAGCTAAGCATTGTACAGTTCCTTTTTTAAATGGTGTTTGACTTTATTTAATCTCCAGATGTCACAAAAGGAACAATGCTTCTATACCAAGAGAGAATTTCTCTTTGCTCTGTACAAGATGATAACCAGTTTTGACTAAACTTCTAGGAATACAGTTATACCCAGTCCTTTGTGAGGAACGGGACAGGCCACGGGCCTCACGAAAAGCTGAACTCACAAAGAAGTGCAGGTTGCTACTATGCATGCAGGCCACGCCCATTGCCCCACCCCCCGGCGCTCCGAAGCGCTGCGGGCACTTCTCTGTTTCTCCCTTTGGGCTGTCTGAGCACGGGGGGGCAAAGGGAACCGTTCCTGAGCCCCCTCTGACTCGAGAGACCCCCCGCCACCCCAAGAATACGTGGGCCTTGCCGGGCCGCCACGCCCGCACGTTCACAGCCCAAACCCCATGCTGCTGCTCCCTCCCCCTCCCCAGCCACCATGCGCTGCCCACCTCATGCTGCTCGCCACCTGTCCTGTGCCCCCCGTCCCGCACGCTGCCTGCTCCACGTGCTGCTGGCCCCATGCGCTGTGCGCTGGCCCGTCAGCGCCACGCGGTGCAGGTGGGTTCAGCTGCAGCAGCGGAGTGAGCATGTCCCGCTGGCCGCCGCCGCCAGCCCCACTTTCCTGGGGCACTTCCCTTCCCTGCCTGTAGCCATGGAAGCAGTAACACGTGCCCGGAGTGGGGGTCAGTTCCCCAGCTGTGTTTAGAGTAACAGGGGACAGCATGACTCCTGGCCCTCCCTGTGGGGCTGGGCTGGCGGCGCCCCACAGGGAGCTCTGGCACCGCCCCTTGGCGAAGCAGAGGTACTGCGCATTTGTCAGCCAGATAAAATCGCAAATCCTTGAATCAAAACTGCGATAAATTCACCTCGCAAATGGGCGGGGTTGTAATGCAGAGGTCGCAATGCAGCAGGGATTCACTGTATAAGGAGTCACAGAAATTCAGAACCTACTGAAAGAATCAGAATAATAAAACTGGTTTGGTGCAGTGTTAATTTCATTACTTCATTGATCTTCTGAGCTTGTTTACAGGAAGAAAATTTTGCAAATTACTGAGTTTTCAGGAAGAAAATTTTAATTTTATGAGACGCTTTTACTCAGAAGTAGACGTTTTGCAGATGAAAGCATATGGTGTTGGAATTCTCCCTGTCAGTTGTCAGGATAGGATTATATAAACCCACTCCAGCCCTCATATGCTATGGTACTTTTTGTAGAGTTTCTGCTTATTGATAATGCATTTTCTTACAAAAGAATTCACTATAAGAAGTCAGGCATTGTGAAAATCTAGTTACTGGATCACAGGAAGATTAATAACTACTCTGCAATATTCTCCAGCTTCTAATAAGCACTAATGCTCAAGAGTTTTGACTAAGTTTACCCTTTCTTGGAGGCCCCTAAAAGCACACAACCAAGAGCCGTATGTAATTTTGTGCAGGCAAAATACAAAAGACAATTTATTTAGGATTCTAGTATCTGTCTTGCAACAAACTAGCCATGAAATAGATCTGTCTCCTCAAAAGCTCTGGACTGCATGATATTCAAAGGCTCATATTCTTTGTTAAAGTTGCCAGGATGTGATGTGTTGGGTAGTTTGTTCTTCAGTTCTGAATACACACAGAATTACACACAGAATATTATGAGTTGGAAGGGACCCACAAGGATCATCTAGTCCAACTCACCATCTAACACCCGTACAGATCCGAAAGCACATCCCAGAGAATACTATTTTAGTCTCTTCAGAATTGTGTAACATTCACATGATATATCAACAACTTTCTCCTATTCAGTTCCTTCAAGTAGAAAGCAGAGTACCAAGATGCATTGAGTGCATCTGAGTTAATAAGAAGAGCATATTTTATGGACATGTTTAGTTCTTCATTTATCAATGAAGAATTCCAGATGTGGTGGAAGCCATAGTGTATTGAATTTAAACTTGTTCTTAAAGAGAAGGTTTTTACTTCTTACATAGATATTTAATCAGGGTAAATTGATTATAAGGTTGCAGTTGGCCCTTAAATACCATGGTACTGCGGGTCTTGCCCCACCCTGCCCTGCCACGCAGCCCTCTGTCAGCGTAGAGTGGCAGATCATTAATATGCAGATTTGGTCCCAGTTGCCCTGCCCCCTCAGCTCTGGAGCAGCTGTGGGGCGTTCCCAGAAGTTCTTTGTGCACTCAGGGGAGAGAAGGGGGTGTCATCTGCCCCGTCTCCACCAGGGGAGTCCCCAGGAATTGTGATGAAGAGGTCCATGAGCCCATGCTGTCCCCACAGGGAGTCCTGGGCTTTGGCTGCTGCCACTATGGCAGCTGCAGCGGGCAGTGGAGGCACTACAGGGCTGTATGTACTTATGAGCATGGCATGTTCCCTCCAGCAGGACACGCCTGGCACTGCACAGCAGCAGCTGGAGTTGGTCCTGCATAGTTCTGCTGGCACTTCAATATGCGAGAGCAGCGGCTTCGGTGGCTGCCTTGCCACTATGGTAACACTGCCAACGGTGCACTGGCAGAGCAGTGTCCTGGTGCTGAGGATTGGTGCTGAGGGCATTCTGCATTCTCCAGGAATTTTGCAGGCTCTGGGATGCACCCTACAGGGGCCAGACTTGCACAGTTTAAACCCATGTTTGACTCCAGCACTAAATTTATGTGTTTAAGTAGTCAAGCCTAAAGTGAAGAAACTTTTTCCAGAAATTGAGCTTAAAAACTATGTGAACTTCAAATTCCTGCTTTCAAAAAATCCAAGGAAATGGACAAAACAAAACCTCTGCTAATGTGTACTTTAAAACCAAAACTTTGTAGAAAAGGTGACAAAATAGGCAATTAAGCTAGAATGTTTCTGGCTTTTGAGCTGGCTGGCTGCTAGCCCCCATGCTAACATGGGACGCAAACCAGGACAGCGTGTGCCAGAGCCTCTCCAGCACAGGAGGTGGGGAGGGAGGCAAAAGAGCAGGAGGGAACATAGCAGGGAAGCAGGGATTTCCTGTTTTGTAACCTCATCTCTCCCACAAAACGTTGTTACTTCTATAGCAGGAGGTTTGTTTTGTTGGTTTTTAGCAAGCAGGAATTTGTAGTTGTTTTTTTCAGCTCAGTGCTACAGCGGGGTGGGGTGTACAGTCACAGGACAGCCTGCCTCCAGGACCCCACAAGCTCATGTTTAAACACAGCTTGTGCTGTGCTCAGATCCCCCGCTGGCCAGCCCCCCACCCCAGCTCGGGCAGAAGAGAGCAAGCAGCTGGCTGTGCCTGGCCAGCCCATCACCATGGGAATGGCACTGGCACAGTCAGGGACCAAGCCAACCCTGCTACCACTTGTGTGGTGCTGCCAGCACGGGTGGGTGCAGCTGTGCCCAGGCGCTTGGACCAGCGACTCTGGGCCAGCATGGGCCGGCAGACCAGTGCTCCAGTGGCCTGTGCAGTGGCTTGGGGGGCGGGGGGAATTTGCATATTCTTCACTGCCTACTTCGGAAATTCATGTGTGTCAAGTTGCGCACGCGCAGTTGCAAAATGGACGTCCCCAGTCGCAGGAAAATCATGCTGCAAAGATGTGAAGCAGTTATCAGGGAGGTGCGAAGTGGAGAGGGCTGACTGTATTTTCTGTCTTTTCCAGTTACCTAAATCTTAACATTTCTCTGCCTCTGAGAACTGTAACAAAAGCTGTACCTGCAGATTTCACCTGTGTCTTCCAATTTTTAAAAACAATATGTATTCCTTATTATCTCTTACATTCCAGTAAAAAATTACAATTAATTTTCATTTATTTTTTTTAGAAATGCTAAAATAAGACAAGTCACTGAGACTGTATTTTAACTGGAAACGCTACATATGTATCTAGTATCCTGTTGAAAAAGCAACACATATGTTTTCTTCAGTTCTTAATGAACATCTGTCTGCAACAAAGTCTGGTGGATGGTATATTATGATTGTCACTAATTATTTCAGTTACTGGTATGAGGCATATAATAATCTGGCAGTACAGAGCTATTCAGTTAATACAGTAAACAAACTATTTGAACACTTGTTAAGTTTCAACAAAATCTGTGAATGAATCACTTTCCTTTATGAATTAGAATAATATATCAAAGAATATCAATGCTGTTTTGTGAGGTCTAACTGCTGTTTTTAAAGAACTCCTATGCATTCTGTATTGAAAACAACTCCAAATCCAAATACACTTTTTATATAAAGTTAAAAAAAATCCCCTTTGCTCTTGGCCTGGATACTGTCAGCAGGACACTGGACTTGTGGGCTGACGGAGGAGTCAGGGAGCAATATAACGCCCCTGTAATCCAGGAGGAGGTAGTCAGAGACTTGCTGAGTGTCTTGGATCCTCACAAGTCCATGGGACCAGATGGGATCCATCCAAGGGTGGTGAGAGAACTAGCAGATGAACTCGCCAAGCCACTCTCCATAATTTACCAACAGTGCTGGCTTATTGGTGATGCACCACAAGACTGGAAATTGGCCAATGTGACACCCATCCACAAGAAGGGCCGGAAAGATAATCCGAGTAATTACAGACCTGTCAGCCTGACCTCAGTCTGAGGCAAAGTCATGGAACAGATAGTCTTGTGTGCTATTATGCAGCAACTGCAAAATGACCGTGACATTAGAACTAGTCAGCATGGATTTAGGAGACACTGTTCAACATCTTTATTGGTGATATGGACGAGGGAATTGAGTCCATCATCAGCAAATTTGCGGATGATACCAAGCTGTGGGAAAATGTTGAACTGCCGGAGGGTAAGAGGGCCTTTCAGAGGGACCTTGACAGACTAGAGAAATGGGCAGACTCTAATAGTATGAGATTTAACAAGTCCAAGTGCTGGCTTCTTCACTTTGGACATAACAGCCCCATGCATCGCTACCGACTGGGGGATGAGTGGCTGGAGAGTGGTGAAATGGAGAGGGATTTAGGAGTAATGATAGACAGGAAACTTAATATGAGCCAGCAGTGTGCCCAGGTGGCTAAGGCCAAATTAATTCGTTGCTTTGCTGGTCATTCTTTGAAGTTTGTGGTAAAGATTTTAGTTAACAAAGAAAGAAACTTTTGACAAAGGTAAAACTAAATTATACGTAATGCAAACACTGTCATTAATGCGAAAGGGGTAAAGCTATTTTCTAACTTTGTAGTAAAACTAATCAAAAAGAACACTTACATAGTTCTTGTTTAATTGTGTATTTTTATATTGGATATAGTAGCCATGTTATGCTTCCACCTTTGTGAAAAGTTGATGACTTTAAATAAAAGGGATTATTTGTCTCCTACATTGATTTCAGTGGCACTGCTTGCAAAAAACATTGCTAATCAGCATGAGAAACCGTGACATAATCAAGCAAAACCCTGTAGTGCCCATGAAATTATTAGGTCATTTTAATTCTTGAAGAGAAAGATTCTCGATTCAAGGGAGATTGGATTTTAAATTCCCTCTGTTATTTATAGTGACTCTTTTCACAGTATGATCGGTTTGAAAAAACTGCTTATTTCAAAAAATCCTGGAGAGTCAGTACACAATCTGGCATAAGTAACTCACAATTATAATAAACAGAACCCTGAGTAGGAGGAGAAGGAATTCAAAGAGGAGCTACTTAAAAATACATGAAATGACACTTTTAAGGTTTCATATGCTAGTGCAACTTAAATTACTAACCTCAAATTCACATTCTGCTACAGGAAATATAGTAATGTAAGAGACCAGATAATTTTGAGTCATATTAATATTGTCACATGGTTATGAACCATCCCTGATCTAATATAGTAATGCTTGCAATATGGAACACATTTGGCTTTTTAATTACTTAGCTGTTAAAAAAATTACAGTTTTATTCCCAGTGGGTGGTTAACAAATTGTGATTGTTGCTTTGCTTAGTTAGAATTTGGTAAATGTGACCTTGACATACTTCTTGGATCTTCATCAAATGCACTCATGGCAGAGGAAGGAGTTAATGACTCTGACTTGATATGTGAATTCTCCAGCAATCCCCAGAACCTTGTAACTAGCAGGTAACATTTTTTTCCACTGTCCCTGCCTGCTGATGGCTTTTAGCTTTCATACTTCTACTTTTTATGTGGCATCTCTAGTTTGAGCACATTAAAGGAAAAGGTACAGTAAGCCCTCTCCACCTCGCACCTCCTGGATAGTGGCTTCACCTCTACGTGGCATGATTTGTACACGATTAGGGAGGCCCATTCCGTAACTACGTCTGCGCGAACTGACACTCATGAATATTCAAATCAACCCCCACATCATACCGCACAGACCACAGGCTCACTGCTCTGCCCATTCCATGCTCGCCCCGCTGTGCTCTGATTGAGGTGGCCACAGCAGTTTTGCCATGCCTGCGCCCAGCCCGTCCCACCCCGTCTCGCTCCGCTTGGAGCGAGGCGGCTGCGATGGGTCCGGTCCGAGTGGCATCCGCCCTGTTCCGCTCCACTCCACTCCACTCCATTCCACTCCACTCCACTCCACTCCACTCCAAGTGAGGAGGCTACAGCAGGTCCACCTAGCTTCATGCCTGCCCCGCTTCACTCGGAGCGAAGAGGCTGTGTGAAGTTGTGAAAGATTTACACACTCTCAAGTTAGACATGGTGTCCAAGACTTTCTTGGGGTAGATGTCTAACCCAAGTATGGAGAGACTAGGTCTACCCGCTTGGAGAGACACCGGGACAGCAGCGCGTGTGGCTCCCCACACCAGTGTCCCTGGTCGAGCAGAAAAGGGTTTTTATCCAGCTTGGGGTGGCCACAGGCACTGGGAAGCGCCAATACGAACACTGACACACAGCAGGGTAGTGAAGAAACAGCGCCAGAGCAGCGGGGGGCGATGTAAGAGGGCGAGGCAAATTTGCATATTGAGCTGCCACTCTATGCAGATGGAGGGCTGTGTGTGGGAGGGGCAAGACCTGTGGTACCATGGTATTCAAGGGCTGACTGTATTATGAAAATAAGCTAAGTATGTTTTCAAAACTCAATTCATATCTAGCTTGTGACAAAATAAACCAAACACAGAGCATTCCTCTCAAATTTCTCCCTGGAGGTTGAGAGTACAAATTAGCAAAATAAAACTCCAAATTGTTTAGGATTAGCTGGTTCGTAGCTTCCCCAGTTTGCATAGCCATTTCCTGTTGCAATCTGACTAGTAGAGGAAGAAAAAAATTCCACGGCCATTTATTACAGAACTATATAAGTTCAGAAAAGAATCCAGTTTAAGTAATTATCTCCTTAGAAATATGCTTAGGAATGAGGCTTTTGACTCTGCATAAACCAGGGTAGAGAGATCTGTGAGACCATCCCCCAAAATATATGACCCTAGTGATTGTATGTGAATGTGCAATTCCATGGGTTTTCCAGAGTAGTAAAAGAACCTCTTCACTGCAACACATAAAGAGATTATCCTTTGACGGGGTTAGAAAACACTCTCCTTGTCTTTTGACACGGAACCATGTCCCAGCTGCCTCTTCCAGGCTCTCCTGCTGGTACCAGGAAGGAGCACATGGGGCCAAAGGAGTGAGCTTCAAGCCCTGTTCACCCTACATTGACATTAACAGCATAAATTGATTTTGGCATGTGCCACAGATTATGTTATGTCATGTTGTACTGAAAAGACTTTAATACACAACTCACATTGGGGCACATAGTACAGGCTTTACGATGTAGGTCTTCTTTAAGAATGGCAGCCATATTTTGCCACAGGGAGTTAAGATAAAACAAAATAAGCAGCTGTTTTGATTTCACCAAAAAATGGTCTACTGTCTTGTGATTACTGTTGAAAAAATCTGGTGGTGATCTGCAAAAATTTCTGGATTCAGCTGGAGCAACTTCTAAGAGACAGTGGGGCAGTCTTAATTCACGTTGGCAGCTAGCAATAGCCATCTGCTCCTGTCACAGACATGTGATTAATTTATCCTTTTAGCCCATCAATTCGTCTCCAAGAACACCATCCTGTGTAAGTTCTCTGTTGGAGTTTGTGCTGGGCCATTTCCATCTGTACCTGTCAGTACCTCTAATCCTGTTTGCCACTAGCTGCTTGTGGCAAGCTCCTCTGTATACAGCTTTTACTTTTTCTCATTACAGGGGATGGACTTATTCTCTTCACCAGGCTACTTTGGTGGTCTGTATCACATCTCATTGTTAGACTCTTGACCTTCATTAGTACATAGATTCTCAAACTAATAACTGCAGAACCTGCTGCTCAAAGTCCTCATTTACTCCAACAGAAATGCTTTCTTTCATGTGGCACACCATATCACCCACTCCCACCTTTTTTCCTCCAAACCTACCTCAGTGAGTTTAACATTCCAATAATAAGAATTATTCTTTTTAGTTTTAATGTGCCAATTAAATCACATGTCCTCCTATCCAGAGGAATTTCCATTTCACTCCTCTTGTTACCTCGGCATTTGATATCTAAAAGACCAAACAATTATTTGTCTTTGAGTTTGGTGTCTTTATAGTTCTGCTGGTTGCTAATAAGTTGATTGTGACTTTACGTCCCTTTGCAGCCCTCACCCCATATGTTACTTGTCTTCCAGCCATCCTCCAGCTAGGGCTACATTACTCACACCATGCACACTTTCTTTTCTGGTCTGAAAGGAAAATAAAAGATAATGATGGCAAGTCACAGCAGCTCTCTCCCAAGTGACAATTTACACTGACTAATTTAGAGCTGTTCTTGCAGAGAAAAGACCAAAGTATCTTTCATAAATATCTTCTACATTTCTCCTGATGTCCACTTGAATGAGGGACCCTCTGTGTATTTCTCCTCATTGTCATTCTTGCACATTAATAAACAGAACCTCATTCTGCAGAACAATTTTAATAAGTTTAAAAAATCCAAATAAAACAGCCCCACACAACAGCAATACTTGTTTTGAAGTTTCTAATATGTTCAGGTGTTCTAAAGTCTCATTTTCCAACTTTCCTTTGCAGAAGGAAGAGCTAGAAATCTGTTTTCTTATATAATGAAAACTGAGACTTTAATTTCAGAAACAGGAGCTTGAAAAAGGTTACTATAACCAGAAGAAAAATAGCAACACTATGGGAGCTGGCAACACTGCTATCTTATGTGCATCTCAGGAATCTTGCCAATCACATCCCAGCCTCTTATTCAAAAGTTTTCTGGTTGACCAGAACAGATCTTTAGCCTCAGTGTAGCACCTGGTGGCTTAATGTAACTCATTCAGCTTAGTAAATTGCTACCTGCAACTGTCTGGAACCACGTTTGTACTCCAAGTAAAGCTAGTAGATCTGGTCATTTTCAAATTCTGAACTACAGTTCTTAGTTTTGGATCTGAATTTCAGGCATGATTCATATGTCCAAATTGGTTAAAATCATAATCCTAGGTATAAACAACTCTAAATCTATGGGGGAAGATAAAGACATATTTGAAATGCAAATGCAAATACTGTCATTCTAACTCCCACTAATTGAAATTCAGCCACTGCAGTACCCGCCTCCCCCCTCAAGTTTCAATGCTGATGAAGAGAGTTTCTTTATGAATAACTGGCATCTCTTTCCCCTAGAAGGATTTTGGTTCAGTGGCAAGAGAAAGTGACTGCTCAGCTTCTTCTGGACTCTTTTTTTCATGATAGCACAACTTTATCATCTCCTCCTAGCTCTTTCCTTGTCTACTTTAGTTTTAGGAAGTTCTTTACTGTGACCAAGAGAAATACATTACCAATGCAGAATGGCTGATTCTGATCCTAACAAACTTGCATGCGGATTACTGGTGGAAATGTGAGAGCTGATTCTCTGGGAAATATAAAAGAACAGATTTTCTCTGCTTAGTGTTAGTGTAGGTGAAGGAAAACAACTGACAGAAGGTGGGTAGTAGGTTGGTTTCTTTATTATGCTGGGTACCTGTAACTATTACTTTGACAGCTGAGGGTGCTCAGCTGTTCTGAAAATGAGCCCCAAAGCTTCTGCCCTCAGCAAGCTTATATTGCTGTAGCTCTGATTGATGGGTTTGGGGAACTAGAGCCTAAAGATAAGTCTTTAATGGATCACTAAATTGTGTCTGCCAGGCAAATTGTTGTGTATGAATTTTACAAATTGGGCTACCTAGAAAACGTGTGAAATTTTACGCTGGAGGGAAAACAAAGCAACAGCATTTTCAGCAGTGGTTTTAATGTCTGATTTGTTCAGAATGCTTACTAGCTGTTGTCTCCTTTCTTTGTTCAGCCTTTACTTCAGCATGCCTCCTTTCTGCCATATACATGCTGTAGTTACTAAGAAGGCCTTACATTATTTTGCAACTTTAAGATTTTTTTCTAAATTTCAACATTAAAAAGAGTGCAGGTAAATTACTTATAGAAAGAGTACTCACAGATGCTGTATAAGGAAGATAATATTATTTATGTGTATTTTGAACATTTTTATGAAGAGGTAGCTTGGACTCTGAACTTGTGGCCTCTTCTTTTGTCACTGTCATCTTCATAAACATTTCATATATAATATTTAATGGCTTACTATGACTTTTCTTCAGTGGGGTGGCACTCATAAAAACAGTTTTCGTAGCATGTTCATAAGGAAACTATCCGGACTTGGAACCTCTTTTTATACTAATATTGGTGTCCAATACCTACTTTTGTGTTGTGTCTGTGTTGAAAGGCTTTTGACAAGGACTGGAAGCAATTTAGTCTAACAACTGCAATATCTTCTTGGGTATTGCGAGTCTGTGAATTGTTGCTATTGCTATATAATAACAAACTTGGAAATAATACATACCCAATGAACTCACAGTCCTTAACCTCTATGTTAACAAGTTTTTTAAAAGTTCAGAAGATAGTTTGTTATGAGGGGGTTTTTTTAGGTAGATTACTTATTTGCCATTGTTTTTATGAACTAATTTGTATATCAAAGGTTTCTTCAGTTCTGTCTAATTTATTCTTGAGGCAAACATAGTCAAAAGAAAACACAGTTTTAGAGTTTAGAAATATGGAAGGATTTGAGATTAGAATGAGAAAAGATTGGCAAAAATGTGGAAATATAAAAGATTTTTTTTTCTCTAAAACATTAGGAAATCAGAAATCAGCATTTGGTAATGAGGAAATGTCATGGCTTACCCCTGGCTGGATGCCACAGATTCACCCATAACCCCTCCTGGAGAAAAAAAATGGGAAAAAGTTTATTACAGGCAAAATAAGGCAAGCTACAAGTGAGGAATATAAAGGATTTATTTTACAAACTAACGAGATCAGAGCTTAATGTGAGAAGCATAATTTTAAAGGCAATCTTTTCCCTCCACCCCTCCTTCTCCTTTCAACAGATCTTATATTCCCTTTTTCCTCCAGGAGGCAAAGGGGGAACAGGGGTAAGGGAAAAGCCAAGCAAGTTAATATTTCTGACTAGTTTAAGGGTAGGAAACCATCTCTATGCCTTTCCATAAAGTCCTCTCTCTCTCTCACAAGAGGAAAAGTTTTTCATGACCCTTTCCCAAGTGAGATCTCGACCCAGGGATGACAGCTCTTCCATTCGCTGTTGTCCCAGAGTCACAGACAGGATGCAGTCTTTAAGCACTGGCTTCACTGCCTCATTTTGATTTATGAGCCCATCCCAAAGTGCATAGATCAGATCCTACCACAATGCAATTCTGTCACAAAATGTCTGTCCAATGGATCTCTGCCGAGTTCTCAGCTCCGGCTCCGTGTTTCTGGGCTCTCAAAACATCTGTAGCTTTGCAGCATGATCCTCCATCTTCAACGTAGCTTCAGGTGGATTCTGCATTGCTGGTTTCTCTCTCTCTATTCTATAGGTTTGCAGGCAGACAGTCTGCTTCACTATGGTCTATTCTACAAGCAGCAGCAAGACACTCGGAACTCTTCCTACCTCTCCTCCGGCCGGCCTGGCCTTGCCTTCATGCTGCTCAGCTTCTCACCGCCCTTCTCTGGCCATCTTCTTTTCTGTTACTACCTTTTTTTTTCCTTTCTCAAATATGTTATTCACAGAGATGTCTCTATCTGCTCATGACCTTGATCTCCATGGCAGTGACGGAGGGTCAGGCAGGAGCTATTAACCCCCACTTGCTGCCAGAGGAAAAACCCAAACCAGGACAGGAAAAAATTAGAAATTTTAAACTAATTTCTACTTGGAGATGAAATACAAATGACAGATATATGTAAAGAAACATATGACAAATTTTGCTCTATAGGACAACATATTTCGTATTTTGACTTAAAAATGGACACTAAGCTGACTTTGATTAGCTAAAGGAAGAGGTATATTTTGCTTCTGGACATGAAAATACATCATTTTTGTGTTGCTAATGGTAATGCGAACTTGGATTAAAGAAGAAACCCAAACATTGCACAATTACATTTCATTAAGCCAACAAAATACCAAAAATAATAACACACATTTTCAAGGGTAGTATAGTAGATTTCTGGATATCCTAGATGAATTTTAGTTTTATTTTGCCTGGTTAAGTGTTTTGTGATCACTACAAAGACCTCATAGCAATGAAAAGTGCAGAGTGAAGTGAGAGTCTGAAATGAAAATCAGTAGTTTGCCTGCAATGTCTCCAAGGGAACACAGAGATACTGAGGTTTGCAATATATTATCCCCTAAATTATAATGTTTGTTCATAACAGAAGAGTACTAAGTCCTATTTATAGCCAAGAAAATGAATCAAACCTTATTGAATAAACAATGACAGACAAATACATCCTATATAACAGTCATATAATTCTGTATATTTTTATTATTAAATGAGCTGGGTCGTGTTTTGTCTTCTATGTCAAACCCCACAATTATAAGATGGTGTTTTAACTTAGGTTTTATTTGTTTTATAGGTTTTATTAAAAGTTATGTTTTAACTTGGGGATTTATAAAAGGAATAATCCATGTTTTTGCTGGCAATCTCCATATCTTTCGAATAGTTTTTTCATGTTTGCAGTGTTCTGAGGTTGAATAAAACGTGTTTTTGCTGCTGAGATTTCAGAATACCACATCATACCCATAAGGTCTCCTGAAGCATGGATAAAGGAAGAAACCTCTAAGGCAGCCTTAGAGAGGTGAAAATGTCCACAGTCCCTCACCAATAGATACACCTGGCTATTGCAACACTGATTTAGCCTGTCTAAGTTCTCATTACCTTCACTTACAGCACATACCGACAGATGGAAGACTAAAATTGCATTAGAGTCAATACTGGAGAGTGAAAACTGGGAATGCCAGAGAGGAATTTTTTGTGAAATTCCACTCCTTTGTCTTTCCCCAAACTGTTTTAATGATGTTGTTGTCTTTGTAGCTTTAACATGGATACTAGAGACAGTTTAATCCCTGGAATGCACAAACAAGGTCCCTAAGTGTCTAGTCAGCAGATTATTTATGTGTCTTTCTCAAAACACATGAACTAGAAGCATGATATGTATTGTGTGTACACCAGGCTTCTTTAGATAACTAGAAAGAAAGCAAAAATCTGAATAATGCTTGTCTAGAAATGCGTAGAGTCATACTGAATGGAAATAACCCAGATGAAAGATTCATCTCCAATAGATATCTTGAAACCTGCTACACAACCTCTGTCATACCAGGAAGTTTGGACTTATATGAGAACCATTGACAAAGACAGAAGAGAAGGAGAGATGCAGAAGTGAAACCTTACAAAATGCAAAAGGAGGATAAGACGATGGTGACCACAAATGCCTTTTTAAAATACAACTGAAACAGATTTTGCTGGAAGAAGGAAAAGTATGCCAAAGGGGTCACAGTCAAAGATTTTCAAAAGCAAGAAAAAATATACTGAGATGGAGACCAAGCCTGGCATAAGATTAACAACCTGATGCATTAGTATTTGCGTATAGTATGGTAGCATGTAATAAAGAAAGTGAGAAAGCTGTGCTAGTACCTTAGGGGAGGAGACATCATCTGGATGGTAGATGGTGACTAGGTTGACAGGATACAGATTGAAGTTCCTGAGTAGATACAAAAGGCATATTCTTCCAAACTTTATCCTGTCCTGATCACATGAAAGTGACAAGTTTTTAATTTAGTGGTCCCTTTACTATTTTCCATTCATCATCACAACAAAAAGAAATTATCAGAAATAAAATGCATGAGACTTTTGAAATTCTGATAGCACTAAATTTAGTACCCGTGATGTTTACTTTTTAAAAACACAGGATATAAAAATATGCGAGATATGATCCTTGTGGGTCCCTTCCAACTCAGAATCTTTGCTAGTCCATCATATTTTGAAGCTGGGAATCTCTTGATCACCCAATGGTTCAAACAGTAAATGATTTAATTTTGGGAGTTTGAAAATAAACGAAAGCTGTCTTTAGATAAAACTGAATAAATGGCTTTGCATTTAGTAGAATCACCTCCTGTTGCTAAACAGGCTGTCTGTCTTGGCTATGCAATGGCCTTTTATTCTGTCTTCTTTTCATTTACAATCCATTAGATCTCTTGTTTTTAATGCAATTAGCATGGTAGTTTATTTGGGGGATGAGGAAGAACTCAGCCAAGAAGAAGGTCAGGCAATACTCTGACAAAGAAATAAATCTCAGTCTACTTTTTGAGGGTATTATTTCATTAGAAAAGATTCCAGTGTATCCTGGTCAAATGTAAGCGTGAATTATGATCATCTCTCAGTAGCGAGAAATATTCCTTTGATGTTCTGTTGCTTATTTCTAGCAGAGTTACCAAGATCGATTATCAATAATTACCTATCAGTAGGTAGAATTGTTGACATTCTCTCTCTTTGGAGTAAATCCCTTCTGTTTTTTGTTTCTAGGGCAAAATAATGCTACTTGCCCTGTGAGTGGAGTAGAGCGAAGTTCATTTCTGTGCAGCTCTACCATTACAGAATCACGGAATCACAGAACTAACAAGGTTAGAAAAGACCTTTGAGATCATCAAGTCCAACCTATTACCTATCACCATCCCATCATCTAAGCCATATCACTCAGCGCCTCATCAAGCCTACTTTTAAACATCTTCAGGGATGGTGATTCCACCACCTCCCTGGGCAGACCGGATCACTCTTTCAGTGAAAAAGTTTTTCCTAATATCCAGCCTAAACCTCCCCTGGCAGAGCTTGAGACTGTGCCCTCTTGTTCTGTCTCCAGTAGCCTGAGAGAAAAGACTGACCCCTGCCTGAATATAAGTGACTTTCAGGTAGTTATAGACCTCAATAAGGTCACCCCTGAGCCTCCCCTTCTCCAGGCTAAACAGCCCCAGCTCCCTCAGCCGCTTCATCCGCTTTAGCTGGATGAAATTCAACTGTTGGTTAAGACTCTGCTCTGCTGTTGATTTGTATTGTTATACAGGGTTTAGGTGATGTTAGGAAGATCACTTGTGTGTCTCAGGAAATCTTCCAGCAGTGTAGCAGCCACTCTCTTGATAATAAGCTATAGCAGCATCAAGAGACAGTTGCCTGCCTAGTTCCAGATAATTTTATTCTACTTTAACTGTTAGTCTTCATAAAAGGGATTTTTTCCTCATAGAATGTTAATTTGATGATAAATCAGATAAATTAGAAAAGGCGGTAACTATATTAAAAATGTAAACTATTCCTCTATTCTGCTATTATTGTAAAATTTTGATTTTATTTTGAAAGTCACAATGGTTTCTGAAAATAAGAAATATTATGAATAATCAATATAATAATGAAAATGTTTACTGACACTTTTTCCATGTTCCCAGAAGGAAATTCAGCCATCATTTACTACCCAAAATAGTTGTACGCTATGTGTTCTATTATAGGTTCACAGGATATTCTGAGTTGCAAGAGACCCACAGGATCATCTAGTCCAACTCCCAAGCGAATGCCCATCCAGAGATCAGGCCTACAGATGTGGAACCACGGGAAACACGCTCCATCCGTCTGAGTCTCCCATCATCTAGACGATGTTGCTCTGCTCCTCATTGAGTCTTCTCTTAAACACCTCCAGGGATGGCGACTCCACCACATCCCTGGGCAGACCATTCCAATGAGAGGTAACTCTCTCTGTGAAAAACCTCTTCCTAACATCCAGTCCAAACCTCCCCCGGTGTAGCTTAAGGCCATGTCCTCTTGTTCTGGTGTCGTCAACCTGAGAGCTTGTACTGACCAGTGCTGAGTACAGGGGAAGGATAACTTCTCTAGCCCGACTGAGCACACTGTTCCTAATACAGGCCAGGATGCCATTGGCCCTCTTAGCCACTTGGGCACACTGCTGGCTCATATTAATTTTCCTGTCAATCATAACTCCTAAATCCCTCTCCATTTCACCACTCTCCAGCCACTCACCTCCAGACGATACCAATGCATGGGATTGTTATGTCCAAAGTGAAGAACCCGGCACTTGGACTTTTAAATCTCATATTATTGGAGTCTGCCCATTTCTCTACTCTGTCAAGGTCCCTCTGAAGGGCCCTCCTACCCTCTGGCAGTTCAACATTCGCCCCCAGCTTGGTATNAAGGTCCCTCTAGAGTGCCCTCCTACCTTCCGGCAGTTGAACATTTTCCCCCAGCTTGGTATTGTCCACAAACTTGCTGATGGTGGACTCAATTCCCTCATCTGTATCATCAATAAAGACATTAAATAGTGCCGGGCCTAACACTGACCCCTGTGGGACTCCACTAGTGACTGGCTGTCAGCTGGATGTGGCACCACTTACCAACACTCTCTGAGCTCGTCCATCCAACCAATACCTGACCCAACATAAAATGTTTCTATCCAGTCCACGCTCTAAGCGTTTTTCCAGAAGCTTACCATGGGAAACCGTGTCAAAGGCTTTGCTAAGATCCAAGTACACAACATCCACACCCTTTTTGTCATCAACCAGGTGAGTCACCACATCATAAAAGGAGATCAGGTTGGTCAGGCAGGACCTACCTCTCCTAAATCTGTGCTGACTGGGTCTAATGTCATGGTCATTTTGCAGTTGCTGCGTACTAGCACACATGACTATCTGCTCCATGACTTTGCCTCAGACTGAGGTCCCAGGTCTATAATTACTCGAATCATCTGTTCTGCCCTTCTTGTGGATGGGTGTCACATTAGCCAATTTCCAGGCTTGTGGTACATCACCAGTAAGCCAGGACTGTTGGTAAATTATGGACAGTGGCTTAGTGAGTTCATCTGCCAATTCTTTCATAACTGTCGGATGGATTCCATCTGGTCCCGTGGACTTGTGAGGATCCAAGATGCTCAGCAAGTCTCTAACTACCTCCTTCTGGATAACAGGTGGGTTATATTGCAGCCCTTCTCCTTCCTTCAGCCCATAAGTCCAGTTGTCCTGCAGGCAATCTGTCTTACTGTTATGAACAGAGGCAAAGAATGTATTAAGTATTTCTGCCTTTTCCTCATCTTTGGTTACTATATTCCCCTCTGCATCCAATTACGAGTGAAGGTTGTTGCAGCCTCTCTTTTTACTGTCGATGTACTTATAGAAACATTTCTTATTGTCCTTAACAGAAACAGCTAGGTTGAGTTCCATCTGGGCCTTTGCCTCTCCAGTTTTTCTCCTGCATGACTTGACGACTTCCTTAAACACACCCTGACTTACCTGCCCCTTTTGCCAAAGGCTGTACATCCTTCTTTTTTCCCCTAGTTCTTTCAGGAGCTCTTTGCTCATCCATGCCGGTCTTCTGCCCCTCCGACTCATTTTTCGGCACATTGGGACCGCCTGCTCCTGTGCCTTCATGAGCTCATTCTTAAAGTATGTCCAGCCTTCCTGGACCCCCTTGCCGTTAAGGGCTGTTTCCCATGGTACCCTCCCAATTAAATCCTTAAACAGTCCTACTCTTCTACTGCTAAAGTTGGCTCTTACCTAGACAATACTCACTTCTAATGTTTTTTATTTTTTATTTGAAAGTGTAATCAAACTGTGTATATGATGAAAGATGATTATTTGAGTTTCTAAGAACAAGTACAAATTCCTATTTCCTTTACTAAATGTTGTCTTTTTTTCACAGGTTCATAGGTTATTCCGAGTTGCAAGAGACCCACAAGGATCATCTAGTCCAACTCCTAAGTGACTCGCACACAGGGATCTCTCCCCCGACACCGGAGCCATGGGCACCACGCTCTGTCTGTCTGAGCCTCCCATTATCTAGACCATGTCACTTGCTGCCAGCTGGATGTGGCATCCTCATCCAGTTCCTCATCCAGTCTTTTCTTAAACACATCCAGGGGTAACAACTCCACCACCTCCCTGGGCAGACCATTCAAAGGAGAGATAACTCTCTCTGTGAAAAACCTCTTCCTAACATTCAGTCTAAACCTCCCCTGGTGTAGTTTAAGGCCATGTCCTCTTGTTCTGGTGTTGTCAGCCTGAGAGAAGAGATTTACACCCACCTGACTGCAACCTCCCTTCAGGTAGTTGCAAACAGCAATGAGGTCACCTCTGAGTCTCCTCTTCTCTAGGCTGAACAATCCCAACTCCCGCAGCTGCTCCTCATAGGGCTTGTTCTCCAGTTTACAGGACTGAAGGGAGAAATATGCTTACAGTTATCACATTACAGAATCACAGAATCACAGAATATTCTGAGTTGGAAGGGTCCCACAAGGATCATCAAGTCCAACTCTTAACACTGTCTCCCTGGCGGAAATCGAACCCAGGTCTCCCGCTGCCCTTGCAGCTGGAAATGCAGTATGAAGAAGGATTTAACTAGACTTTGTGCTTTCAATGCCAGTTACAAAACTTTTGGTGTGAACAAGCAAAATATATTTTTTACTGTATGATTCTAGAAATCACTTTTTCTCTTTTTGCAACTGGCAGTTTTGAAACAACTAAGGAAAAATGGATTTGTTTGGATCTAATGAGATTAACATCACTGCTTTTTTCACAGCAAAAAAGAAGAAAAGACTTCATACATCTCTAGTTGTGAAACACTAGATGCACAGATGGGGACAGAGATGATTCTCTTTGATAGGATACACAGTTGGCATGAAGGCAAGAGAGATGTTTGGGATGTCAGGTCTAAATTTATTCAGTATGAACACTTCAGTTGCCTATTTGGAACTGTAGTGATAACTGTATAATGTGAATCAGAACTCTTTGAGCTTGTTTGAGCCTTGAGGAAGCTGGGTTCTTCCAACTTCTACAGCTGGATTTAATTCAAAACAAAACCCCTGAAATTAGCTGTCTACAAACCCTCCAGTTGCCTAAACTCCTTTTGTATGGAGATTCTAGTGTGAGATTCAGCTGCCTTGTTATAGCAACTGGTGCTACATAATTGTGTGAGATTTACTGCCTGGGCTCATGCAACCTCTCCAGGAGAAGAAAATCCCTTGTGAGTCCTATATCATACCCTATGCAACTGTCTCAGATGACCTGTGGCAACATCTTGGACCCACTGTGGTGTTAGTGGCTGAATCTTGAGTGCTGAATCCTGCTTCCAGCCAAGGGAGTCATTCAACTCATCCAAAAGTGGATACATAGGCCAGCATATAATTCATGTCTCTCTTATAGATCTTGTATAATACTGCCAGTCTGTGTAGATTTTGGACATGAAAGGGAGGATCTGTGAGCACGGGCAACTGTATTGATGTCCTTGTTTCTGGTAAGCTCAATGTCTCTGCAGTCGATTTTCATTTTATTGACTATTTCCACTGACTTCCAGGGGGAATCTAGACACCAAGGGTACCTATAGACATCCAATCACAGAATCACATAATATTCTGAGTTGGAAGGAACTCACAAGGATCATTGAGTCCAACTCTTAAATGGCACCACTGCCTCCTGGCAGGAATCGAACCTGGGTCTCTCACATGACTGGTGGGGACACTTACCACTGTACTGAAGTGGATTTCATACCCTGTAATTAAGGTCAAACAGAATCCTAAACCATTCTGTTTGTTGAAATGCTGGAGTCTGGACTGTAGTTTCTAATGCACGAAAGCTTCTATGAAATCTTGACCTCATACTTACACTCATGTCTTGGAAAGTCTGGTCACTTGGGAAGAAGGAAATAACATTCTTAAAAGTGTGGTTTTATCCTTGTTATCAAAATGTAGTTCTGCATTCTGGAGTTTTCATACACTTCTTTTCTAGCACTTCTTTTCAGAAAGGATGTATCAGTTCTTTACTTCTGGTTTATTTGCCAGAAAAAGTCCGCATAGACGGAATAATTATGAAAAGTGAGAAACAGTGGAAAAAAAAAACAGCTTGGGAAAAATATTCCTATTGCCTTTGTTTTCTTTTCTTTTTAAAAGGTGTTGCAGACAATGAACATATGAAAGATGAAGCATTAAAACAGAGATTCACTGAGCTTAAGGATTTCTTTCAGGCAGAAAAATCACACAGCAAATTTTGACACATGCAAAGAAATGAGAGAGAGGGAAAAATGCACCACATCACAGTCAAACGTGGCTAGTAGAGCCGTATTTTCTTGTGAAGAACTATGCTCTCTCTATTCTCAAAGCTGTTAGTTATTACATTACCTGAACACAGTTTAACTACAGTTTTCATAATCAATTATTAATTTATTCTATGTGCTGTATTACTTTGCCAAATGAAACTGCTGTGAAGCTGATTACTGTGCAGGTTTTCTTAAGGTGAAAATGAGAGAAATTTCTTTTGTAGCAAAATTTATCTATAGAATTTGTTGTGTCATTATGGGATAATGCCAACGACATAATCTGTTGAGCAAGCGAAGCAGTTCTCAGACTTGTTGTATTGTTAGGGTGACTAATTAAGCACTTGTGGAGTTGAATCCTTGCAGAGCAAAAATCTGCACCTTTTTAAATTAGGCTGCATTCAACTGTAGGATGAATGGTAGACTTCGATATTCTTTGTAATTTCAAACCTTTTTTCATGTTTATATTTTGACCTACTCAGGTACTAAAGCTCATTTAAAAATGTGTGCTTTCCACACATCAAACTGCTCCAGACTCTTGTGGCTTTCTGCAACCAAAATTCAGTGGAAGAGGCTATTTTTTTCTCTGCAGCACTCCAAGGATTATTGATGTGGGCAGCTGCTATTTTTTTTGAAACTTCAATCTGCTCATGATGCTTTCAAATGCCTTTTTACTAAAACCAATTTGAGTCCAATTTAAAACATATATTTCTGCCATTAAAATTGACATAGGTTTTAATTTCGGACTGAAATAACATCGATTTATCGTTTGGCTTTTCATGGTGCTTTTATAAAGGCTGTGGTCTGCCCTTCTAGGAGAAGCAGCTTTTGCAAGGCTTTGGGAAAAGCGATAGATGACTTTGATTCTGACTTGGGACACCAGTTAGGTACCCCTCTGTCAGGACACCTTAGCCCTACATAGCCAGAAGATAGGATCAGTTGCATCTGGACAAAGTCAAAAGTAAGAAAGAATGTCTGATCAATGGGTGGGTTCCTGAGAACCTTTTATGGACTCTCTGTAGATCATTCTCTGTTTAAATTCACTTAGCTCAAACAACTCGTCACAGATGGAAAGTTGTGTCTCTGTTAGCTGGCTGGACAGAAGTGAAAGTTTTCTGGATGTACAGGAAAACCTTCTCTTTCATATTTTAAAAATACAGAAACTGAATCATCTTTTAGATAACCATTGATGGTTAGTTCACCCATTTTTCCATTAAATGTTGAACAATATTGGGTAACCTCCATTCATGGATATTCATTGCTTTTTGATATTCAAGCAAAATTGCTGGATTTTTCTGTTGAGATAGAAATATACTCAGTTGATGATATCCGAAATATTATCTCCATATCTCTCCTACATGAAATTTTCTTTATTAATGACAAGTGAATCACTTTTAAATCGTAACAGGTGATTTGTTAAGAAGGAACTGTGTTTAAACTTATGCTTTCAACTGAGAGATGAATTGCAATAATATTTCACTTATTCATCATGTAACAGATCTTTATAACAACAAAAGAGAGCACATTAAGTGGACAAGACCATTAACGAATTGTATATTCAAGTGTCAATATGTAATGTAATTATTTCAGTCTCTTGATACTTTTGCAAAATACATTGGAGAATGTGGTTGAAGTCTTTCTGCTGACAAGCCCAACTACAAAATCTTTGAAAGGGTGTGGGAATCTGAAAAGTTCTTGCTGAATTTTTTCTGCTTCATGTTGGATTATCGAAAAGAACAGGAAGAATGGCCCCCGGCTTTCCAGTTGTCTTGCTGTTGTCTACTTATCATGGAAAATTAAGCCTGAAGTGTTCAAACTCGGAACTATGTAAAGATATAATGGCAGAATTTGAATGCACTTAGTCAAAGTTCCTCTCAATCATGCAGCATGCACTCCCATTGGTTTGTAGTCGGAAAGTTTAAGTTGTTAAAAAAATTATATGCAAGCTCAATCAGCTCTTCAATCTAGACTTTGAATAGCCAACAGACCAGCTTCCAGTGATTTCAGACAATTGTTTAGTTCATACTAGGACAGAATCACTGATAAATGTTTCCAATTGTACACTTCATTATGACTTTTCAATGCATCTTTAACTTCTTGGAGCTGGAATTCACTCTGCACATTTGATTGCAGTCCACCGTCCAGTGCTGAAAAACTCTGTTTCTTGGTAGAATAAGAGACTATTCATGGTAGCAGCAGCATGAAACCTTTTCCAGATGTTGAAAATTTCACAGAATTGCTTGTAATTTTTTAAAAGAAGTTTATTGCATGTTTCAAAAACTCAGAGACAGTCTATTCCTGTTGAACCTATGGTTTGTTTCAGCAGACTTCACCTTATTATAACAAACCTTTAGTCTTTTGACTGAATTCCTAAATGGAAAATAATAAGGAAAGGAGAGGTGGAGAAAACTCAAATAAAAACATTTGCTGATGGCTTTGTGCATGCCACTGCTTTGTTCTAACTAGAAAACATGTGAGGCAGAGGCAGTGTTGATGCGTTAGACAGGAAGGAACACCATTTTTCAAATATTAATAAAATCATTGCAAAACTTTCCCCAGTTTAAAATATGGACTCTTTCAGCAATTAGTCCCCATATCCTGCCAGGTCTGTCATGATCTATTTTAGTGTTTATAGAAGAAAAGTTCCATAGTAAACTGAGGCATGGGCAACCTTAGATACTTCACCTAAGACCTCTCCATTTGTGTGATGGATAATTGCGATGATAAAAGCAAGATCAGCACTCTAAGAATTGACATAGAGCTGTTCCAGCTTCTGCAGGCCCACAAAATAGTTTCTCCAAATAGTTTCTCAAATTAGTTTCAGGCATTTCTGCCCTGCTGCAAACAACAGTCTCTGACTATGTGCTGAGTGTGTCAGTGAGAATGGTCCTCCTGCAGAGGGAAATCACTGAGGTAGGGCACAACTTCCAAGTGCCACAGTTGCTTTGTAGTGGCTGTTGCCTAGATATGTTTTCTGCATGGAGGGTAGGAGGAAATGTGGGGGAGAGATGGCCCAGGGCCTAGCAACAACTGGCGTATCAACATTAGCTGCTTCAGAAAGATGGAGCAAAAAGGCGGTTTAGTGTGTAAATTTTACATCCCTTCGGTGCTGAGAACATTTGTTTTATGAAGAAGAAAATGGACATTAGATTGATCTTCCCATGGTACACCATGCAGAACTCATCCATGGAGAGATTCCCAGAATTTGAAGAGACATTAGATTTACTCTCATTTATAGTCTTATTTTTATTCTATTTTATTAAAACATCTATTTTAAAATCATAGAATCATAGAATACCAAGATGGAAAGGACCTCAAGGATCATCCAATCTAATCTTTCCTGGAAAAAGTATAGTCTAAACAAGATAACCTAGCACCTATCCAACTGAATTTTTAAAATGTTCATTGTTGGGAAGTCTAACACATCCCTGGGGAGATAATTCCAATGGATGATTGTTCTTCTTGCGAAAAATTTTCCTTTTGTGTAAAACTGGAATCATCTCAGGAATAAATTGTACCCATTGCCCCTCCTCTTTTTCCATGTGACTCTTTAAAAAGGCTTTGTAGCCACACTTTCAGTACTGGAACATGATGACAAGGTTTTCTCTTCTCAGGGCTGACTAAACCCATTTCCCTCAGGCTTTCCTCATATGGCAGCTTTTCCAGTCCTTGGATCATATTTCTCTGAGCTCTCTCCAGCCTACCCACATCTCTTTTTGTGTAAAGGGATCAAAACCTAACATACTATTCCAAGTGTGGCCTGATGAGCACTAAGCAGACTAAGACACCTACTTCTTTATCACTCTTAGTGATGCCCTTGTAGATGCAGCCCAGCATCCTATTGGCTTTCTTTGCTGGAGCAGCACACTCCTCACTCACATTGAGCTTCTTTTCCACAGACCACCAAGTCCCTTTTCACAGAGCTGCTGCCCAGCTGCTGCCCAGATCCCAGCATGTGCTGCATTCCTGGATTATGTTTCCCTAGGTGCACGACCTCACCCTTGTCAGCCCACTCGTCCAGGCTACCCAGGTCTTCCTGGAGGGTCTCGCTCCTTTTGAAGTGTCTATTTCCCCATGTTATGGTTTAGGGGGTTTTCTGCTGCTCTGGCAGCGAGGGGTTAACAGCTCAGTTCTTGCCTGAGCTCTCCGTGCTGCCATGGCCTTCAAGGTTATAGAGATAGAGGTGTCTCTGTGAATAACATACTTGGGAGAGAAGAAAAAAAAGTTCAGTAGTAAGNGGTTTACCCCTGCCCTATGTTCCCCCTTTTTCTCCTGGTGGAAAAGGGAATATTACATCTATTGTAAGAGAAGGAGGGGTGGGGGGAGAAAGGTTGCCTTCTAAATGATGCTAACCTTGCAGTTCTGAGCTTGTTAGTTAGAAAATAAACCCTTTATGTTCTTTACTTATAGTTTTGCCTTGTTTTTGCCTGTAACCAGGTTTATTCTCCAGTTTCTCTCCTTCAGGAGAAGTTGGGGTGGGTCTCTGGCATCCAGCCAGGGTCAAACCACAACACCCCATTCAGTTGGAAGCAGAGAAACACAGAATATCCTGATTTGGAAGGGACCCACAAGAATCACTGAGTCCAACTCCTGGCCCCACACAGCACAGTTACAAGAATGCCACCGTGTCCTTGAGAGTGCTGTCCAAATGCTCCTTGAGCTCCATCAGGTTTGATCACTGTTGGGCCTGTTCCAGTGCCCAACCACCCTCCTGAGGGAGAACCTTTTCCTAATATCCAACCTAAACCTCCCCTGACACACCTCTAGCTGTTCCCTTGTGTCCTGTCACTGGTCACAGTGAGCAGAGATCAGTGCTGCCCCTGTGCTACCCCTCATGAGTAAGATGGAGACTTCCTCAATCTCTTCCCTCAGTTTCTATGCGGTCCTCCCTCAGTCTCTTCTTCTCCAGATGAATCAGTCAAATGACCTGAGTCATTTCTCATATGGCTTCCCTTCTAGGCCCTTCATCATCTGTGTGTCCCTCCTTCGGATGCTCTCTAAGAGCTTTAGATCCCTCTGATATACGATCCAGTGACTCGACTGGTCGATGACAAAAAGGCTGTGGATGTTGTGTACTTGGACCTTAGCAAAGCCTTTGACACGGTTTCCCACAATAAGCTTCAGGAGAAACTTGTAAAGCACGGGCTGGAAAGGAACATTTTATGCTGGGTCACAAACTGGTTGGAAGGGCGAGCTCAGAGGGTGGTGGTGAATGGTGCAACATCGGATTGGCGGCCAGTCACCAGTGGAGTCCCACAGGGGTCAGTGTTGGGCCCAGTACTGTTCAACATCTTTATCGATGACATGGACGAGGGAATTCAATCCATCATCAGCAAGTTTGCAGATGATACTAAGCTGGGGGCAAATGTTGAACTGCCGGAGGGTAGGAAGGCCCTCCAGAGGGACCTTGACAGACTGGAGAGATGGGCATGCTCTAACAGTATGAGATTTAACATAACTAAGTGCCGGGTTCTTCACTTCGGCCATAACAACCCCATGCACCGCTACCNTGGAAGTGTTTAAGAGAAGACTGGACGAGGAGCTTAGTGACATGGTCTAGCTGGGGGGTGTAGGGCTGGATGACCCTGGGCCCCTTCCGGCTCGGAGTGGCCTGCCAGATTGTGAGGCATCCAGGTTGTTATTATGCTCTGGGATGTGCCCTCGGTCGCTGTATGGGTATTAGATGGTGAGTTGGACTAGATGATCCTTGTGGGTCCCTTCCAACTCATAATTTTCTGTGATTCTGTGATTCTGTGATATTGTGGTGCCCGAAGCTATCCCTAGGGCTTAAGGTTGTCCCAGCACAGAGCAGAGTGGAACAATCCCCTCCCTCTCCTGGCTGGTGATGGGTTCATGCTCCCTCAGGACATGGTTTGTCCTCCCATCTGCCACGGTATTCGGCAGTTTCTTTTATTTAAGAAACCTTAGAGGAAGGGATTCCAACTCTGTCCCAAGTAAAGACAGTTCTTGAGCTTTCAGCAAGCCACTTCAATTTCTATATTTACTTCTTTAATTTAGTTCAGGTTCTCAAAAAACACTGAACCTAAACCAAAGACAGTCAAAAACCCCCTCCTCCCACATTTAAAGATCTTTTTCTCTAACTCCGGAACACTAGGTTCTGTTCCCCGTCTTCTTAAATATTCCAATATCATTTCTGGAAGTTATATCTGAAAAAAAATTATGAAATCTACTACTAGTCTCACTGAAAAAAAAATCTTTCTGAAAAGCAACTCTTTATTTTCAGCCAGTTAGTTTCAGGGGTTCAGGGGTTTTAAGCAGTTATTTTCTTTCACTAAGTCTATTGTGATGGAAACCCTATTTTGTCTGTGATACTCTAAACACCTTTTCAGAGCCAGAGTTATATACAAATTCTTTATATTTGTTACTACATATCACACCAAAGATAAAATCTTAGCCAGGAGGCTTCACATCTAGGCAGGAACTTAGTTCCAGTCCCTTCCCCTCACCCTCTCTGGTCTGGGGGAGGAGCAGGATTTTAAGTTTTAAATCTGTGTATTTTAGTTAATAAATAATAAATAATTTTCTTCTTTTTTTGTTCACTTCCCTTTGAGGAATGAAATTATTCTATTGAATTTGGTGGGGGAGGGGAAAATAAGGCCAGAATCTTACTCTAAACTGCAACACAGAGGTGTCAGGACATGCTGTGGCTCTATTGTCTTTAACCCTTTGACTTTCTTAAAATAGGAGAGCTGCCTTGCCAGCCTGCATAAACCAGTTTGAACTGTGTAGTGTTGTGTGTGTATCCCGAATACAATAGTAGTTCCCCAAGGAATAGACCAAATCCCCTTTTTGCTATAGGACATCAATAAAAGACAGACATGATTCCTTCCTCAGCTCAGAACAGTCTGAGGGGGTTACCCTGCTACCATATACACTCTGTATATATGTATATATGACATAGACAGTATGTTGAGTCATGGGAAAGAGGATGCATGGAGAAATTCAGTGTGAATTTCTGCCTATTTGGAGGAAAACATCATCTGAGATTACATAAGACTTAGTGTTTTAACTGTTTATGTAGCTGAACAGACAGAGGGATATAATCAGACTGTCACTCTAAAACTGCAACATTGAATTATGCCCTAAAGCAATAATTGCCAGACTTGATTTTTTGAAACTCATGCAATACATTGAAACAAGAGGGAAAAGCAGAATAAAACCAAAGCTACAAATCTGCTGAAGTTACCAAAGTTATTCTGAAGCTAATTATAACTGTATGCAAAGCAAATGAAGTGAGAACTGAGTTAATGAAGACTACTACTTCTCACAAGCTAATGAGGCATGCTTTATACCAATAGCTCTTTAAATTGAAAAATTAATTGTGCTGGAGAAGAAAAAAGAAGGAAAGAAAGAAAGGAAGATGGATATTAGAAAAAATTGAGGAAGTTGATTAAGAACAGTATAGAAGACCCGAAAAGCAGTAAGATCCATGTTTCCTGCTGTTCAATTTTCTTCCTTAACATGCTTTTTTAAGAGTCTAGTTGCCTTTCTGGTTTTTTTCAATCTGATTTGATAAGCACTCTTAGTACCACTGGACTAAAGAAAACAAGGAAAACCTGTTGATTTGGGCCAGTTTTGTCCAGTCTTCCTTGGACATTTAACACAGTATTTAATTTAAAGCCTATATGCCCAGTACTGTGTAGTAAGAGATGGAGTTGGGCTGGCTGAGGCTAATTCTCTGCTTTCTAGTTTGACAAACAAGGGTTGTTTCTGGCTGGTGTTCTGTGGTCCATTCTACCTGCTCCCCATTAAGACTTTATTTCTTTCTTTTCGAAATTTTTCTTTTTTTCTGTTGTACTCTTTTGCTGTCATAAATCAAAATCCCTATCTTCTATTCTGTGTTGTTGAGCATCTGAAGCCATATTTTTGTCTGGTGAAATGGGGCATCTTTGCCACTCACTAGAAGAAATACTAATAACAAAGTGTTTGGATCAATATCTCATCTGTTCAGAAGATACGTGTAAATCTATACCTTAAACAGGCTACGTGTTCCCTATCTCGTTGAGCATATATATCTACCAGATTTTATTTACATGGGGAAATATAATTTTAAAAAACAATGAAAGTATCACACAATCGTATTTAATAACACAAGAATTTAAATCTGGAATATATACTTTGAAATATATACTACTTTTAAAGAGGTCTTGAATAATCTGCAGTCAATACTGTTGTGCTACATTTTTTGTTAAATCAAACTGGAAATTAAACACAAATGAAAAAATGGAATGGTAAACAAAATTGAAAAGAGATATATAAAAGCAGCAAGGAGGTGAAAGAAATGTTCTAGATGACAAGTTACCATGATTCCCAATTCTCTTACTTTATATATATATATGTGCCCACTACATGCTTATTTTATGCTATATGCAAAGCTACGAAGCCCTGGAAATTCTGGAGAGAAGGTTGTCCACCATCTCTTTGTTGTGCCATTCCAAGATATCTGTCTTCTTTGAACAAGTAATTGCTAATGTGAAATCAGACAGATTCCTTCAGAAGCATCTTGTTTACAAATAGTGTAATACCTTGGTCATTCGCGCCATCATATTCGCGGCCTCATCGTCAGACAGGTTCACAGGTTATTCCGAGTAGGAAGGGACCCACAAAGATCATCAAGTCCAACTCCCAAGCGAATGCCCACACAGGGATCAAACCCACAAACCCAGAGCCATGGGCACCATGTTCCGTCCATCTGAGCCTCCCATCGTTTAGACCATGTCACTGAGTTCCTCATCCAGTCTTTTTTTAAACACCTCCAGGGATCGTGACTCCACCACCTCCTTGGGCAGACTATTCCACTAAGGGATCACTCTGTGAAAAACCTCTTTCTAACATCCAGTCTAAACCTCCCCTGGCGTAGTCTAAGGTCATGTCCTCTTGTTCCGGTGCTGTCAGACTGAGAGAAGAGATTTACACCCACCTGACTGCAACCTCCCTTCAGGTAGTTGTAAACAGCAAGGCACTCCTGCCTGTGTTAGCTACTGCCATTAAAGGGAAAACACTCAAAGCTGTAAGGTGTATCAAAATTTTGCAGGCTTGCAAAGTTGTCATACTTGTGGCAATAATTAATTTTAATTAATTTATTAATATCCGACCTGAATTTGCGGATTTAATGTTTTGCAGGAGCCTTACAAGACCCAAATCCCATGAATCTGGAGGCATGACTGTAATAACAGTTCTTCTCAGGGCATCATTTATTTTATGACTGGTAAGATGGAGTGTTGTTTAGTCTGTTCTTTTAAATACAAGTGAAGTTAAAAGGAGGATTTTTATTTGATTTATTATTCCTAATTGCTACATCTTCCAGCAAAAGACCAACAAAAGGACTTGCAAAGTCTTCATCACTACGTCGTGGAATTACTTTAAGTACAGATGTAGTAAGTCACTTCTCTAATCCTAGAATATTTTATTTTTAGACTTTAAAAAATAATTTATGATGTTAAGGTATCCTGGGTCAATTCAGATGAAGTATGAATTGAATTTAGAAATACTTGAATAATATATATGGAGAGAAATAAGAACTTTACTAGGAGAAAGAAAAAATATAACAAATATATATATATGTTTGAACAACAATAACAATATCAACAACAATGGAACAATTGTAAACAGCTGGGAAAAAACCCCAACCAAGCACAAGGGGGGCGCCAAGTTCAAGGGAGACCAGGGCACCTCTGGGATTCCAGGGGCAGGGGAATAGGGTTCAGGGTAAGAAAACGAGTGGAGTAACAGTCAGTGATCCTTTCCTGAAATGTCTGAGGGGCTGCAGGGAGACCCAGTGGTCAGCAGGGGAAAGGCTGTCCTGAGATGAGGAGTCAAAGATCCATGTGGTCCTGGACAAAATGGTGGTGGTAGAGATCAGAGGTGAAAACAAGGGTTCCTCAGTCCAGAAGATCCACAAACCCCCTCTCTGAGGCCCAGCAGCTGTAGTTATAGGGCCTTGGGTCCCTCCCATTTCACATGCCTTGTGGGCATGTCTTCACATGCCATTGGCCATCACTCAGCCTGCCCCAGCCCTCAGGCCCTTCCCCAAGTCACATGCCTTTCCAGAAAGGGAAGATAAGACAAAGGATCCTCCATTGTTTGTCCAGTAGAAAGGAGAAAGCCCCTTCCCTGGCCACATGCCTTGCAGGGGAGGGAAAGGGAGATAAGAAAGGAAACCTATTGTCTGTTCCAGTAAAAAGGAGAAAAGTTTTACAAGAGAATAAAAGGGCTCTCCACATGTAAGGAATTAAGGTCCATTTGAGATTCCCTTGTGAAACTAGAACTGATTGGTTAAAAGGTGTGAAACTAGCAGTATTATTTCCAGATGTTTGTGAGAGTGGTATTATTGTAATTGAATCATGTCTTTGCATGGTTCTTTTATCACATTACTTCTGAGTTCATTCACACTGATGTTAATTTCAGTATAAAACATGACTTACATATGTTTATTTATTCCTTTTTATACCTTCTATCACATTTCTTACTAGGCTTTTGTGATATATATAAAAAGCATAAGAATGTCAATACTTATCATTCTTTTAAGAGAAAGAAAGTCATGAAGGCAGTGAAGTGGGCAGTGGCAACATCACAGAATCACAGAATACTATGAGTTGGAAGGGACCCACAAGGATCATCTAGTCCAACTCACCATCTAACGCCTGTGCAGAGACCGAACACACATCCCAGAGTGGTGAACATAAGCCTAGTTCCCTCACAGGTGCATAGGCCACTCCGAGCCAGAAGGGGCCCACAGGACCATCCAGCCTAACACCCCCCAGCTAGATCATGTCACTAAGATGTCGGTAATATGGAGAGCTTTATCAGTTTACAAAGACAACATGTCATGTTGCTATTCTAAGAAGATTTAGAAAATTATACTTAATATAGGTGGTCTTATGGAACTTCCAGTTCATTCAGGGGGGTAAGGATTCTCCCAGATTACTCAAAACATAATGTTTTTAAGCATTCTTTATGCTGAGGAAAGATGGACTGTTGAAACTCAAGCAAATCGATTACATTTTGAATGAAATTTATGACTTACTGTTGAAACCATATTTGAAATTGGGTATTCAGAAAAAGAAAATGAGAAACAAATGGTGTTTGTTATGATTGGGTGGGGAAGCTTCAGCTATTGAGGCTGACCCGTTCCATTAGGAGGCCTGTCTTCTAAAAACTGTGCCCTCAAATAGGGTGTCAGACCAGGGGACTTAAGAGAGGACAAGAAGGGGCTCTAGGGTGGTATAAAATAAGCTGGAATCCATTAAAAATTACAATGCTTAAATGGAACCGTCTTCTTGTGTTTAAAAATATTTTATTCAATGGAGGTTAGTCAGTACTGGGGTTTCTGAGAGGGATTCCTTTGTCTGATCCAGGAATCTAAGAGGTGTCCATTTTTGCTACCTCAGTCTAAAATATCTGTAATTGCTGTCTCTTGTAAAAAGAAATGTGTTTTGCATAGTGAAATTCCCACTTATAAACTAAAAATCTCATTCTCACTGAAATAGGAAACAGGCATAGTTGATTTCCTACATATCTCAAATCTGCCAACAGAATAGATTTCAGGAATCTTCATAATTACGCAGCTTCTGCAGAGCAAAATTCTTTTAGAGTCTATATAACTTTGTGTTGTGGATAGAGTACAAAAGACTTTTGCATTTAGACTTAGGTGTACTGATTGATAGGAAACTCAATATGAGCCAGCAGTGTGCCCAGGTGGCTAAGAAGGCCAATGGCATCCTGGCCTGCATCAGGAACAGTGTGGTCAGTCGGTCCAGGGAGGTTGTCCTCCCCTTGTACACAGCGCTGGTCAGACCCCATCTTGAATACTGCGTGCAGTTCTGGGCTCCCCAGTTTAAAAGGGATGTTGAGCTGCTTGAGAGGGTGCAGAGAAGGGCAACGAGGATGGTGAAGGGACTGGAGGGCAGGCCCTATGAGGAGCGACTACAGGAACTGGGACTGTTCAGTCTGGAGAAGAGGAGGCTCAGAGGGGACCTCATTGCTGTTTACAGCTACCTGCGGGGAGGTTGCAGCCAGATGGGTGTAGACCTCTTCTTCCAGGCTGACGACACCAGAACGAGAGGGCACAGCCTCAAGCTACGCCAGGGGAGGTTTAATCTTAACGTTAGGAAGCGGTTTTTCACGGAGAGAGTAATTGCATATTGGAATGGGCTGCCCAGGGAGGTGGTGGAGTCGCCATCCCTGGAAGTGTTTAAGAGAAGACTGGACGAGGAGCTTAGTGACATGGTCTAGCTGGTCTAGCTGGGGGGTGAGGGCTGGATGACCCTGGGCCCCCTCCGGCTCGGAGTGGCCTGCTAGGTTGTGAGGCATCTAGGTTGTTACTATGCTCTGGGATGTGCCCTCGGTCGCTGTATGGGTATTAGATGGTGAGTTGGACTAGATGATCCTTGTGGGTCCCTTCCAACTCATAATTTTCTGTGATTCTGTGATTCTGTGATTTATAAGGTTTTAAGTTTCAATTTATGAATGTTGTATTTTCCTTAAATGTTTCTTTATTTTTAGATTTTTTTCACATAGAACTAAAAATTGCAAAAAATACTATATACATTCAAAATGTGAAGGAGATGGAAAAATATTAGTTTGTTTATGATTAGAGTTTCTTTCAGGATTACCTAATAAAGTGTTCCTTATTATTTTGTAATATGTTCTTGAATCTGATTTTAATGGCTACTGTAAGGGTATGTATTTTAAATGGAAACACAAACTAGGCCCAAACGTCCAGAACTAGATCAGCCAAGCTGTAGTAAGTTAACTCTTCAGTTCCATTTGTAGAAATAAGACTAACACTTATCTTACACTTACATAACACCAATACATAATGTATCCCTCTAAATAGTCAAATAAATTGGTCTGGAATAACATGGACCCCCTAAAATGAATTTAAAAAAATATTTTACTGTTTATTGTATATTTTTTCATAGCATATATTTACAAGAAATCTTTTGAACTCAGAGGAATGAGTAGAATTAAGTCATAATTTAGTTTTGACATCACTTTGTCTGCAGAATGAGGAACTTATTTTTATGGGGAAAAAATGGTTTCATTCTATCTGCTAGATTAGTTCAGTTTACAATATGAAATTTTGCTTTAGATTAATTCAGTGCATCTCTGCAGGCTACTGCAACTTTAAATTAGGTCTTAAAAACTTAATAGCACTTATTAACTTAAAGAAGCCTAATAAGATCAGGCTATTTCTGTGTAATTTTATTTTAAGTGTATTAGTTGGTTATCCACAGCTGACAAGGATAAATGGGTTCTGCTCAGGGCACTTTTTCATCTTCATGGATCCATGCTAAAAAGACTAATATAAGTCCTACTGAAAGTGTTGTGGGCCAAAAACCAAGAAGTAAACATATGATAAGGAGGTTAGCTGAGAACTGTAACCATTGTTATTGTTTAGACATGTTTTTTCATGGTCTGAGCACAAGAGAAAAACAAATGCTGAAATGGCTCATGGTTTATCTAATAAAATGCTTATATTTTCCTCCACTAATAAAGATTTTGCATTACATGTGTCGTGGTTTGACCCTGGCTGGATGCCAGAGACCCACCCCAACTTCTCCTGAAGGAGAAAACTAAAAAAAAACAAACTGGAAAATAAAACAGGAAAATAAAATAAAACTGGTCACAGGCAAAAGAAGCAAGGCAAAACTATAAATAAAGAACATAAAGGGTTTATTTTCTAACTAACAAGCTCAGAACTGCAAGGGAAGCATCATTTAGAAGGCAACCTTTCTCCCCCCACCCCTCCTTCTCTTACAATAGATGTAATATTCCCTTTTCCACCAGGAGAAAAAGGGGGAACATAGGGTAGGGGTAAACCAGGCAGGTTGGTATTTNCCTTGAAGGCCATGGCAGCACGGAGAGCTCAGGCAAGAACTGAGCTGTTAACTCCCTCACTACCAGAACAGCAGAAAACCCCCTAAACCATAACAACATGGTTCTGCATCTTGAAATGTCAGTAGCCAGTTTAGATCAAGAGATAACAAGCAAAAAACATAAATAAATTTTGTTTCCTTAAGTCTTACGAGAACAAGGAGAAACATTAGGAATAATTGATAGTGGCAGGATGAGAGAGATAAAAAGAGATGGATTGGGAAGTATTTAATGACTCTTTGTGGTATTACATCTGTCACACTTTTTGTGCTACATTAAAATTTCATTATTTTCATATTTCTTGTGTTCATATTTTCCCATCCTCTTCTTTCTGCTAAATTTACCAAGTAATACAATGTGGATAATAGAGAGCTATTGCTGCAAATGTCATTGATTCTGTTACTGGATTGAATAAAGTATCTCAGCCATGCATTTTTTTCATAATGTGTTTTCAATCAGTGGTTTTGGAATTCTATACAATGTAGAGTAATTTTTGTTCTTAATAATTGTGTAATTCTAAAAAGAAATAGTGAGACTTCCATTGTGCAATTGTTAATAGCATGAATCAATTTGATTCGGCCAAAGAAAATATTATACTAATCTGCTTGTTGAAGGAGTTTATTCCTGTAACATCTTATCTTCTATAGGCTCTTAAAAAACTTGGATTACCTTTGCTTCTCTGAAAGATAACAGGCATAATCTCAGAGACTCAGGTTTCCCCTGTTTCAGTCTTATCTCTTCAGTCTGTGTGCTTTTACCTTTGCAGCCTACACACATAACTCAGCTTTTTAGTTGTTTGGAAAAACAAAATGTCTTTTGTCTGAAGCTGTTTCCCCAAGATTTTAAAATTTCTGAAGATGTCCATAATTTCTAATAGTGTTTCTCTTAGATTCTTGAGACTCCAATAAACATCTGTTCATTAGTGAATATGGCGTGGCCCGGGGCGTGCAGCCGGGGCANTTATGTTTTAAGCATGGAAAGGGAAATCCAATTTTTAAAATAATATGTGTAGATTATAGATCGATCTGGATTTGTTGTGAAACTGGAATGCGTATTAAGTACATGCAGCTAATAAATGGAATTTATTAGCACCTCACTGCTGACAGGAACTGAAGGAACTCAGAATTCTTAACTCAACTAAGATAAGCAGAAGGTTGACTGAGACAATAGTATTGGAGGCATAAATCCAGACTGATGCTCTCCTGGGAGTGTTTTTTAAATTTTTACATAACCAGACCAAAAAGGGCTCTTTTCTTTTGATAATTATGTCATACGATTCTTTCAATGGTTGGTTGCAGTTTGCTATGATCTCAAATATTTAATCTGGAGATGCTCTGAAATATTAAAATACACCCCATATGTAAGTGCCCTTTAGAACAGAGAATAGAAAACAGTACCCAGAATTCAGAAGAGCTGTATTAGTCATATCCAGCTATAGAAGCTGTATACACCAACACACATTTTATGACTTTTAGATCATAGCTTTCTTTTCACACATTGTCCACAGAATACACCATTTCACTTTTATGTGTTTTTTAATCATTATATCCCAAATCATTACTCTGTTAATATAATAGTGTAATTCACTAAGAAAATAATTGATAGTACGCATTGACAGCAGGATGAATATGAGCCAGCAGTGTGCCCGGGTTGGGGCACTAACCGCAGCTGGGGTTGCTTAATCCTGAGAAGAGGAAGCTCAGGGAGGACCTTATCACTCTCTACAACTACATGAAAGGATGTTGTAACCTGGTATATCCTGGTCTCTTTTCCCAGGTAACAAAAAGTAGGAAAAGGGTAGGTTTAGGTTAGACATTAGGAGGAAGTTCTACATAAGGAGAGTGATTGGGCATTGGAATGGACTTTCAAGGGAGGTGGTGGAATCACTATCCCTCGAGGGATTTCAGAAGAAATGGGATGTGGCACTAAGTGCCCAGGTCCAGTTGACAGGGTAGTGTTGCATCAAAGATTGGACTCTATGATCTCAGAGGTCTTTTCCAACTTGATTGACTCTGTTTTTCTGTGATACTCTACAGTTTTGAATCATTTCAACCTGCGTTCATGCAAGCATGAATAACAGATGAATCCATCTACTGATAAAGTTATAGACTTCTTAAATTACCACTTCAGGATCAGGAGATTTTGAGGGAGAGGGACCTTGACAGACTGGAGGGATGGGCAGGCTTCAACAGCATGAGGTTTAACAAGACTAAGTGCCGGGTTCTTCACTTCGACCATAACAACCCCATGCACCGCTATCGGCTGGGGGAGGAGTGGCTCGAGACTAGTGAAGTGGAGAGAGACTTAGGTGTACTGATCGATAGGAAACTCAATATGAGCCAGCAGTGTGCCCAGGTGGCTAAGAAGGCCAATGGCATCCTGGCCTGCATCAGGAACAGTGTGGTCAGTCGGTCCAGGGAGGTTGTCCTTCCCCTGTACACAGCGCTGGTCAGACCTCATCTTGAGTACTGTGTGCAGTTCTGGGCTCCCCAGTTTAAGAGGGATGTTGAGCTGCTTGAGAGGGTCCAGAGAAGGGCAACGAGGATGGTGAAGGGACTGGAGGGCAGGCCCTATGAGGAGCGACTACAGGAACTGGGACTGTTCAGTCTGGAAAAGAGGAGGCTCAGAGGTGACCTCATTGCTGTTTACAACTACCTGCGGGGAGGTTGCAGTCAGATGGGTGTAGACCTCTTCTTCCAGGCTGATGACATCAGAACGAGAGGGCACGGCCTCAAGCTACGCCAGGGGAGGTTTAATCTTAACGTTAGGAAGCGGTTTTTCATGGAGAGAGTAATTGCATATTGGAATGGGCTGCCCAGGGACGTGGTGGAGTTGCCATCCCTGGAAGTGTTTAAGAGAAGACTGGACGAGGAGCTTAGTGACATGGTCTAGCTGGGGGGTGTAGGGCTGGATGACCCTGGGTCCCTTCCGGCTCGGAGTGGCCTGCTAGACTGTGAGGGATCTAGGTGGTGTTACGCTCTGGGATGTGCTCTCGGACTCTGTACGGGTGTTAGGTGGTGAGTTGGACTAGATGATCCTTGTGGGTCCCTTCCAACTCATAATATTCTGTGATTCTGTGATTCTGTGAAAAAAAGCCCTTCTGCAGAACGGGTAACATTTTAGATGGCAATTTATGTGAAGTACATCAGTTCAATTAAAAGGTGTGCTGAAATACAGACATGGCTGCTTTTGCACTTGTTTTTATAGATAAATGTAGTACAGAAGGGTTTTTGCATTATTATTTAAGGATGTAATTGTTGAAATGGTTTACTAGCATTATTTTAATTGGAAACTGTGTTTTAAAATCATGTTTTATGGAAAAGAAAAGGTGTCCTTGGCAATTTACAGGGGCCTGGGTATAGAAACTTTTCTGTTCAGCAGAGAAATATGTATAAACTTGTCTTTAGAAATGTATCTTTTGTTTTGGCATTTGATTTCTCTCCTATTTTACGGTTCTTTACAACTGCCTTCAGTGGTCCTGTGTGACAAGCATTGAGGATGCTGGCTCCAGAGAAACAATTTTGTAGCAAAAGTGATTCTACGCACTGCATACAGACCTGTTTTGTTTTGTAGGCAGGGTGGGTAGCAGAAGCCCTGGTTCCTTACAGTCACATAGAGACATTACATAAAAAAGATTTTCACATTGATTTTTATTTATTTTCCCCCCTCAAAACTAACCTTCTGTATTTTTCTTACACTTATCTCCATGGCTCATCCCAGATCAGACTGATCCTCAGACTGAAGATTAAAATTTCCTTCTCTCCATGCATCTAACAGTGTCTCTGATTTTCAGTGATTATAATTTCATTTCTCTCAGTAATGACTTTCTAGTTATTCTGCCTATTTTTAACAACTGCAGATGGAAATAAAATGGATCTGAAGAAGAGACATTCATTAGCAAGTAAGTATTCGTAGATTAGAGAAGTCTGTCTGATTCACAAAGCAGAAATGGTGTTTAGTATCCAACTCCCTTCCTAGACGAAATTAGCAAAGTCTGCAGTGAAGTTAAAGCCTGCTGGTTGCAAAATTGGAAATTGGTTTCCTGGGGCTCTCTGTAAACTCTTCATTACTTTACTCAATCATGGTTCATTAGTAAGTTAACAGACAGAAGACCAGCTCATATTGGGATATGTTTAGACCCAGGACTTCCATCTCCTTGAACATCACTTAAAACTTGAATGTCACAACAAATTAGAAATTGTGTCAAAATGCATTTTCTCAGCTGTAGCACAGACAGTGCACAGATCATGGCCACTTAACCCCTGGAAATTGTCAGGTGCTTTTTATCATGCTTTTCGAGGAGTATCACAAGTGTTTTGATTCAAAGTGGCTCTGATGGAACAAACAAAAGATCTCAAAAGGCACCTGAAAAAGAAACATATTAAAAAACTCTAGTTAAAATTCTATGTAAAACGGATTTAATGTCTCCTGTTAACTAAAATCTAATTTACTAGAAGAAAACATCCACAGGTAACATTATTGCAGTTAAACGGAAAGCTAAAAATAATTATTAAGTTTCTGGGAAACATTTTAGTTACAATATAATTTTGAATTACCACTGAGTGCCAATTTTTCAGAACCCTACCCGAGTCTGTTTTCTATTAACACCATTGTGCTTCTCTGTGGTGTTGCCTGATTTTTCAGAAAAACATTTGCTGTAAATAGTTCAAGTCAGTGAAATGAAATGTATAAAATTTTTTAAAGAATTAGAATGCCTCTGTGAGACTGCTGTTTGTATAGTTTTTCCATGCTATAGTTTTCATGAGCTTTCATTAAATTTGAAAAATTAAAATTAAATTTGAAAAGAAAAGGTAAGCAGAAGCAAACTGCTGAAAATTACTTGTGGTGTTCAGAGTCCCTTTAATACAATCCATTGTATTTAATACAATCATTGTATGCTTGCAGAGTTAACAAGCATTACTAGTGACACTCTTGGTTTTGTCCCTGCATTAGGTGCAGGTAACTGCAATGACTGTCATGACAGCCACCTGATGATGATGCTTATGATTTGGACTATTTGCTAGCCAGAGGTGCTATATCTTAATTCCCTATGCAGTTAAGGACATAAATAAATTCATTATAATGTCTAAAATAGGAAGAGTAGCTACTAGAAGTGCCCCATTGGAGTACTGTTACTAGTTCTCTTCACTGGCTTCATAGGGAGCCAGTGTATAGCAGGACTAACAGTGTGGTTTGCTCATTGCTCTCTTGAATGTCATTGCTGTTCAGTCTTAGTACCCAACTGAGGTATGTATTTTGGGTTGTGACATGGCTACAAAAGTGTGTAAGCTGAATTTTCAGTTGTGGCTCAGATAAGAGTTATGCAAAATAGTTTTCAGAGAGGGACTGAGTACTTCTAGAAGTGCCCTTGTGAGTAGCTTCAGTTTCTTGTTTTTTTTTTTCTGGGATTATTTATTTGCTGTTTTCAAGTACTGCATGTGCTCAGAGTGCCCTGAGGCAGAGGTTATCTTTTGATTCTTCCTGTCTAATACTAAACAAGCTACTTTTGGGAGCCTGAAGATCATCCTAGAACTACAGAGTCTGGATGAATGCCATGGTACACCTCAGAATCAAAATCTTTCAGCCATTTGCACAGAGTCCCCACAAAAACCAGCTCCTTTCTTTTCTGGAACTTGGATCCCCCTTTGTGAGAATCAGACAGATAATTCATGTGTACTTGGATCTCTCTCTAGGAGTGCACAAATGGATGAAGGTGACATAAGACTTGATATTTGAAAGCTAGTCTTCAGCTGCTTCTTGGCTTGTCTTTGCCTTGACTTGGCAAATGCTATTATCACAGCAAGTGTACACATGGTACTTCCACTGTCAGTCATATGACACTTACAGATAACTGTTAGTTGTTAGTACTAATTCAGTGAAATATGGCAAACTACAATTTAGAAAATATGTTTCATACATGGTGCCTCAGGGAAGAACAGAATATTCTCTTGTCATCGTCTGTACGATTTTCACATAATGAGTTTGTCAGTGTACACATACGCTCCCATCTTTATGGGGTTCTGACATCTGTTTGATGGATTATAACCTAATTTACTCTAGAGACAATTGACCTGCTGAAAATTGTCCTTTTGTTATAAGTATTAACAAAAGAATTAATCACTCTCTAATTTATTGCCAGGACTTCAGTTGTTCACAAGTCTGTCACAAAGAAGTTGTAAATATAGTAATAAATAGAAATGAGAAAAATGGCACAAAATATTGAAAACAAAGATTATCACAGTACAGGAAGGAATGAAGTGGCTGGTGATCATCTGAAAACTTGAAAATCCAAGGTCTGATAACTATTAGCATCCTTTCATGAATATACACTTCAGATGATACACATTGTTAGATAACCCATACAAAATCAGGATAAGAGATAAATGAGTGAGGGTCAAAGCAGACTGTTGTGCTGTGGGCAGTCCTCTTATGTAGAAGTCCTTGGCTGAAAAGCAGCCACCAATGCAGGTATCAGATTCACAGAGATATAACAAAAGGGACGAGATACATTTCCTTTTGTAACATACTTTCGTAATAGAGCTGAATAAAAATGTTCCCTTATGCATCTAATTATGCATAATTTGCCTGAAAATTTCTTCTTACATAAATTCACTGATGAATTTCCTATACAGGTCTATGTTTTAGTTAATACTATTTTATCTAATGCAATTATTGAGCAATATTTTGGAAAGCTTTTTATATGAGGATTATGAATGTACAGACATTCAGGGGAGATTTAGACTTGACATTAGGCGGAACTTTTTCACAGAGAGGGTGATCTCTCAGTGGAATGGGCTGCCCAAGGAGGTGGTGGAGTCGCCNGAGCAATATTTTGGAAAGCTTTTGATATGAGGATTATGAATGTACAGACATCAATAAAATTTTAAATACGTAGTTCTGAAAATTACAGCTTTGTCTTTTTCTTCCCTTTTGAAATATGATTTTCTGCCTGTTATATTAATTTCATTGATTCAATAGTGCACTATTTTAAAAAAAGCAATCTCCCTTATTTGCAAATTAGCATTAATTAGAATAAAACCTCATATGCCCAGAAGTATACGTTAAAAGTTTATATCTCTATTGGGTCAGGTATAGAAATTCCATATTATTTTCTCCTGAAGTAGTGTGGAAGCACTTATTAATTCTTTATCAATGATTGTAAGGAAAATTATTTAATAATTATATTTAGATACAGTCGAGTCTCCTATAACACGGCACTGTGGGTCTTGCCCCCTGCACATGATGTCCTCCGGCCATGTAGAATGGCAGCTCATTAATATGCAAATTTGCCCCACACCCTCACATGGCCCCCTGGCACTCTGACACTCTTTCATCACTGCCCTGCTGTGTATTGGTGTTTGTGTCGGTATTTCCCGGCACCCATGGCTAGCCCATGCTGGAATAAAACCCTTTTCCACTTGGCCGGGAACAGTGGTGCAGGGGAGCCGCCTGCACCACTGTCCTAGTGTCTCTTTGCGTGGGTAGACCTGGTCTCTCCATACCCCAGGTAGACAAGTATGTCTTGGAGAGTCATTCAAGAAAGTCTTGGACACCACGTCTGTGGTGGTTTGACCCTGGCTGGATGCCAAAGATTCACCCACAGGCACTCTCTCACTTCATTCCCCCCTCCCCTCCTACAAACGGGATAGAGGAAAAGGAAAAAAAATCTGAAGAGTTTTTGCTACAGTAGGAATGAGGACTATTAGAAATTTTTACTGTTACAGGCAAAACAACATTCCAAGGTGGGGATATAAAGGATTTATTTCTAACAAGATCAGAGCTTAACGTGAGAAGTATCATCTTAAAGGCAACATTCTCCCCCACCCCTCTGTCTCTGACAACAGATACCACATTCCCCCTTTCCTCCAGGAGACAGGGTGGGGACAGGATTAGGGGAAACCAGGCAGTGGGTGTTTCTCTGCTGCTGCTCAGGGGAGGAGGCCATTCCCTTGCTTTCCATGGGGTCTCCATTCCACGGGCTGCAGGGAGACACCTGGAACACCTCCTCCTCCTCCTTCAGCCTTGGTCTTTGTGCCTGCATTTGCTGTTACAACTTCTCACGGCTCTTCTCTGTCTTCTTCTTGTAACTTTTTTTCTTCCCTTCTTAAATATGTTATCACAGAGGCATCTATATTTCTCCTGATTGGCCTGGCCTTGGGCGGCAGTGGGGCCAGCCAGGAGCTGGCTGGCATTAGCTCTGCCAGCTATGAGGGAGGTTTTCAGCAACTTCTCGAAGAAAAGCTTCCCCCATAGGGCTCCCCCGCTACCAGAAAAAAAAAGCCACAGCAAACCCAGCACGCCTAACTTGATAGTGTGTAAATCTTTCATAACTGCATGCAGCCTCTTCACTCCGAGTGGAATGGGGTAGGCAGGGGGACCCACCGTAGCCTTCTCACTCGGAGCAGAGCGGAGTGGGATGGGGAGGGCAGGCGCAGCACTGGCACGCCAGAGGAGGGGACCCACCGAAGCCTTCTCACTCGGAGAAGACCAGAGCAGGATGGCGAGGGAGGGCTGGCGCAGCGTGGGTGCGCTGGCGGGGGGGACCCGTTGTAGCATTCTCTCTCAGAGCATAGGGGATTGATTTGAATATTCATAACTGTCTAGCTTGAATACTCATGCGTGTCAAGTCACACATGTGCAGTTGTGAAACGACCCTCCTTAGTTGCTGAAAAATCACTCTGTGAAGATGCGAAGCCGCTATCTGGGGATGCGAACTGGAAGGGGGCTTACTGCATTTGGATGGAAATTTAGGAGCTGGTCTGTTTTCTGGAGTGTGGGCTAAAATAACCTGAGTAGACTATAGGCATCATCATTAAGAACTGAGAGTATTACTTCTTTGATTGGCAATGTATCATGTCTGTTTTCACACAATTCCACACTCTCCTTCATAAGGCTAAAGCTGTATCTACATTAACAAATAATTCGCCTGAGTTGGAACAGATCACATGTTGAATCCATTGGTTCCAGGGCCCCTACGTCAGCCCTATTCAGAGGCTTTTTTTTTGATGGAATTCAATCTAGTCACCTCAACTGGATGGCCTTAACATGGATGTGGTTTAAAATTGCAAAAATTTGGACCATTTTGTTTTCCCCACCCAGCAGGTGATGAAACACTTTTGTTAAGTGTGAACAAAGGCTTCCAAAGCAAATCTTGTCTTCGAGCATCATGTCTACTCTGCGAAGTGAACCATTCAATGTGTTAAGTGTGGAAGGTGAATGATAAATGGAATGCTTCAATTCAAACCCTACAATTGCTCTAAATCAAATGCTAGAGGATATGCAGCCTGAGTGGTACAGTAAGCTCTAATAGGCATGGATAACTCTGTTTTCTGTATCTGTTTGGAAGTTTTGCAAACACCAAACCATAAATACTTGCCAGAACGTTTCCTGTTAAGCCACAGTTTTCTACCTGAGCATCTCCCAGGTTTAATAGTACTGGGAGCTCCTGTGGCTCCCACTTTTGAAAGACAGCATAATAAATCAGTTTCACTGCCAGCATGTCAGTAATTAGTGTAACACTGAGGAGAAATTACAGTCCACTTAAATTTGTGGCCTTTTGGGTCAGTATTAGAGTAAGGCCAAATTTGCAAAAATTGTTAGAGACCCTGTAGCCCTTAAACTAATAGCCTTGATGCTCTGATCTGAGGTCCTCCTGACCAAGGTTCTCTAAATTAGCTAATGCTAGCACATAAAGTATTGCTGGATGAGGAGGAGATATTCAACTGATCAGTAATTACTATCACTGCACTGTGGGTGTGGAGTGTAATTTATTCCTGTGGGAAGTAGTTCTGAAATAAAACATAAAAATATTAAAGTCTGCTTGAGTAGGCGTTACCCTTGCATGAAGAGCAATGATTCTGTAGGTTGGTCACATTTCACATATCAAAGCAGCAGCCTAGGCTTAGTGGCAGTTGATTTGTTTACTGAACCTGAATGAACCTATTTACATAATGAAGTCTTACACTTTAGTCCAGGTTTTAGAACTCAGTATCAGCCTAGTGGTCAATCATTTGCAAGGTTTTTATTTCACAATTCACTACCTTATGTCTTGAACAAATGAAAAATTGAAGTCCTAATGGGAAATTCCATTTCCACCCCTGTACCACTTAAAGCAATCAGTTACTCTGCAGCTTGTCACTTTGCAAATTAAGGTACTGAACATGAAAACAGTTGGCAAAACAAATATTTTGCTGTATTAGGTAAAATGAGGTGAATTTGTAGCTAAACTTGATGTGTGGAGTGTGGAAGGTAGAGCAGCCCAGTACAGGATGAACACTTGTATATAATGCTGCTCAAAAAATTATATCCCAAGATACATAATTTTCTTTTCTGTTGGAGATTGACCTATAAGAACACCAAAAGAACAGACAAATTTAAAAAAGAGAAAAAAAAAATATATATTCTATATCTTAGCAGAAATCATGCTAACTTATAAACCCAAGAGTGCTCATTACAATTATAGTTTCTCTCATGGCAGCTGCCTAGTATTTACATCAACAGAAGTATTTGCAGCCATAATTGTCACCAGAGCATCATACTGGAAAGCTATTATGTGTTCAGTAGGTAACTTATTTTGTGCAAGTTCACTTTACATCAGGACCCTGATAGTTACTATAACAGGATTATTTAAGCAGTCTTTGCCAAAAGGTTTTCAGAATAGCGTAGCAAACTAGAGATGTCTATAACCCCTTTTCCAATGAAGATCCTAGGCCACTATTTGGGAATTCATGACAACCATCTTTGCCAATTTAATTGTCTCTTCTGTGTCAGGGATTGCTATTTTATATACAACAATTCCATATAAATTACAGTAATACCTCACTGGTTCATGGTTCAAGTTTGACTGCCTCACTTCCTCGCGGTATTTTTTTCAACAAAGATGCCATGGTCTTCCCTTGAATCTTCATGGAGTTTTTCCCTGTACAGATGCACAGAATGCCTCTGCTGGGGCAGGGGGTGGGACCAGCCCATGCCAGAGGGCAGGACTGGGACACCTTGTGGGATGGGGCAGCTTGCTTGGGGACCAGGCTGTGGGGCTTCCTTGGGCCAGGCAGCCCCAGGGCCCAACAGGGCAGGTTTGTCCAGGCCAAGGCCCAAATTTGTGTGGCTTCTCTGGGCCAGATGGCCCCGAGACCTTACAAAGCGGGGCTTCCCTGGGCCAGGCAGCCACCAGGCACAATGGAGCGGGGCTCTGCCACCATCTGCAGTCTCGGAGTCGCACTGTCAGGGGAGGAAAGGGGCAAATGGGACCCTGCCAAGGAACTGCACCTCTATGTCCCTTCAGAAGCCACCCTGGGTCTCCCGCCCCTCCTGGGCTTCCGAAGGGATGTGACACAGAGGTGCGACTGCCCATGGCTGCTCAACATGCCTCAGAGAGGAGGCAAAGGCATCACTGTGGTTGCTGGGGCTGAGGGGGTACGGGTGATGGGCATGGCTTATCTGCATATTCATGAGCTGCCTATGTTTGCTGATTAAGTGGGTTGCAGGCCCCACCAGGTCCCTAAGCCCTGCAGAATTTGGAGGGTTACTGTATCTCAAAGAGCCAAACAAATAAATCCCACAAATATGGTGTCTCATTTGGTGATGAGAACAGTAACATCACTGCCAATCTATCTGCCATCACACAGGGGAAAAAAGTATTTTCAGGATAATATTTCTCATGTTTACATAGGTGTTTTCTCTATATTAGAGGAAAGAAACAAAAAATTCCATGCATTACCTGCTATTTGACAGTTGTTTCTCTTGTGTACTGTGTTGCTTTTCTTTGAATGGATGGAGAGTGCTGGCAGGCTGGTGGACATGCTAGCCACTACTGAAGGGGGACGACCCTTCTCTGGTCTTCCACTTTTTTATCACATGCTCCTATTTCTTTCCTGGTAGCACTGCTGCAAATCACATCTCAAGAGTGAGGCGTTTCAGAAAACTCCACCTTTTTCTTGTCTTAGTTAAGTGCACTTGGATTATTTCTGCTGCTGGGCCAAGAGATCAGGGAGATCATGGCTACAGGTAGAGAAGGAAGGGTACGTAAGACCACTTCTGTAGTGGGAATCTCTCCTTAAAGAATAATTGCTCCTTCAGCCTGAGGTTAATTCTGAAAGGGGAGCAACCTGTGCTAGAAGTTCAAAATATATTGGTTTTAAATCTCTGCGATCTGATATCCCCACGTCTCAGAAAGCAGAAACTGGGAAGACACCTCACAGTCCATACATACACTGGAGGCATATTAATCTAGAATGTCATCCTGGCCTGGAGCTAACTCACAGCCCAGACAATTGCCTTCACATGTTTTTCAGTTGTCATGCTAGTCTGTATTTTATTAACAATTGGTGACTTGTCATATGGAAGATATTTGCCTATAATGTACCTTATGACAGTGATGAAAGAAAATACTCGTAACAATATTACATGTTTTTCATTGTTAAAGTAGTCTTTCATACCATTTGCTTTGGCCGAAACATTGAAGAGTATACTGGATATGAGAGTTACCATACTAGACACCTCTAAGCCCTCTGAAAATCACTCTCTTAAGTAAGATATAGATATAAAAGTAAGATAAAAATTAATTTGCTGAAAAAATGCCATCTTAAGAATGAGATATTTTCTACTCAATTTTTTGGTGATGGCATTTCATCTGCTGTTTTTTTACTAGTATGAATGATTGTAACATTTGAGAGAAAATTTTGAAGGAAGGTTTTTTTCTCTTAAAATGTGCTATTAGATAGAAGGAATATGTCATAAATATAAAGGAAAAAATCCAGGAAAAAAATCCCTTTGTTTGAAAAAGAACTTTTTTTGAGATGAGTACACAGCCAAGCTTTGAAATCTATTACACAATTGAAAGTTAGGCATTTAACAATGTTTAACCATAAAGTTTGAATATATAGCTACCACAGTAAAAGTTGCTTGTGTATTACTGCTGTGTGACCTAAGAGTATCTGAAAGTCAAATTCATTCTAAAGAGATCTTAAACCATCATCTCTGTTTACTTAATTTTCTCCTGAAGCTTTCCTCAATGTTGACTGCGTCCCAGCATCTTACTTCTAAATGGACATGAGCATTAGTTGGCAGCACACTGTTTTCCCTAATATTTGAATGACGGGAATAAAACATGATCCCTCTTGAGGCATGTGTCCTGTATAAATAGACATTGAATTTTCATTTGATGCATGATAACAGTGTGTGAAATACTTTTAAGAACATCTGAAATCATTTGAAATTGAGCAGGTTTCAATAATCAAGGTAAGTCCACTCCCAAAAATGAAAGATCTGGCAGACTTAATTTATACATTTTTTCCCCCCTTGCAGTCAACAAAACATGATGTATGTTAATAGAGCTTTTTCACAGAGAGAGTGATCTCTCAGTGGAACGCGCAGCCCAGGGAGGTGGCAGTTGCCATCCCTGGAGGTGTCTAAGAAAAGACTGGATGAGGAACTCATTGACATGGTCTAGATAATGGGATGATGGGATGGGGAGTTGATTACAAAAAAAAAAAAATTAAAAAATGATGACATGACCTGGAGATTAGCTCAGACAGACAAAACTTGGTGCTCATGGCACCAGGGTTATGGGTTTGATCCCTGTGGGCATTCACTTGGGATCTGGACTCGATGATCTTTGCAGGTCCCTTCCAACTCGGCATATTCTGTGTGTGATTCTGTGTGTGAAACAGGTTTGACCACTAACCTCAAAGACAAACATATCAAAAGCTAATCCATGCAAAATGAAATAAAAATTCCTCATTTTTACTGCACCTATGTACATTTTGATTTTCTGAATGTTTGTAGAGAGTTTTGATATACTATAAGGGGATAAAAAATAGGGTAATTCAATAATATACAGAAAAAGGCAAAAACATATTGTCCTTTATGGGAAAACACATAAATGGATTTGTGTGAAGAAGTCCTTTAAAATTTCAGGTAAGATCCTGACTTAAATATCTTCTTTGGCAATGCTTATGACTGTCATGAAAATAAAAATAACTATAAAACTCTATTTATGAAAATAATGCACGTAAATATGCATACACAGAGACAGAAATTAACATTATAAGAAAATGTACTGTCTTCATTGAGTTTGTGGCTGGGCTGCTCTATGTTATAAGTGCAATGCGAAAAGGAGTGCTTAGTCATAACCAACACTACTTAGGTGTTATCAAAATATCAAAGTTGTAGAAACAAATATATTCATAAATTAAATATCTGAGATAGGAATCTGGGAAGGAATTAAGAATATAGTAAATATACCCCTATCTTGCAGTTGAACAGCTCGGTGCTTCAGCATGCTTTGCATGAGAACAGCAGATGAAAACATATAATGCACAGGTATTACCAGGCCTGAGAACTTGTTTCCATGTCACAGCTAGTGCTAATTTTGTCTTTTGTGGAATTACATCACAGAGTGACATGAACTATTGAGCATAAGTTCCAAAAGGATGAGTTATAGATATGTAACTATGGCANATTAAATATCTGAGATAGGAATCTGGGAAGGAATTAAGAATATAGTAAATATATCCCTATCTTACAGATGAACAGCTCAGTGCTTCAGCATGCTTCACATGAGAACAGCAGATGAAAACGTATAATGCACAGGTATTACCAGTCCTGAGAACTTGTTTCCATGTCACAGCTAGTGCTAATTTTGTCTTTTGTGGAACTGCATCACAGAGTGACATGAACTATTGAGCATAAGTTCCAAAAGGATGAGTTATAGATATGTAACTATGGCAATCAATGGGTCGCTAATTTTAATCAAGAGTCCTGGGAATATATTCTTCTGGAAGGATCTGAATGTGTCTGGAGAAGAATGGAGACATGGAAATTTATTCTGTTTGCTTATCTGAGGACAAAACACATTTGCTACAGTTGTGAAAGTAGTACTATATTTATAAAATCTCTGCCATTTTTTTCTGTTATTGTCAATCTACTTCTGCACAAAGTTGTAGAAAAATCAAGAGTATACAGTGAACAAAACTGCTCCAGATACATTTGTATCCCAAGCTTGTGAGTAGTGAAAGATGAAATAACCTTCCCTGGAGCTTTTCTGTTTACCAAAAGGACAAAAGTAAAGACAAATATCAAGGCATTGTTCTTTCAGAACTATCCAGGTCAGTCTCTAAGTTCTGAATCACAGTGTACAAAGTATCAGAAAGAGTAAAGGTTGCTGACTTTACTTTCTATAGTGATAAAATTTCTTTAAATGTTTTCTGAAATCTGCAACAGTCATGTTAACAGAATATAGAAGATCTTACTATTCTTTCACACAGGAAGAATCTGAACTATAGTTTTAAACTCTACAGTGTATTTGATGATGTATCAAAAGCTAGAGAGGATTTTTTCAGAATATTTTTGAAGTGACACTTAAGACATATTAGAGACCAAATAGGTTATTGCTATGAATTTATGTTGAAGTCACATAAGCCATTTGCTAGAATTTGTTTTCAAAATGAAACTGCATTTTATATCCTAAAAAATAAAAAATGATTGGAAATATCAACATAAGTATCCATTTTTTCTGTATAGATTTTTCTCATAATGCACAATAATTCACTCCTTGTTAATGCCATTGTTTGTGCATAGTTTGCAAAATAAATGTCCATTTGAATATGCCAGGAAATGCATATCACCTTTTTCACATAATAGAAAATACTGGTTGTGGATATAAGCCTTACCTTGATAAGTCTGCTGTTGATTAGTGTGCCCAGATGTAAACATGAGAGTGTCATAGTAGATGAAGAACTCTTAAATAGCATGGATATCCCATTCAGTCTTGAGGCAATTGGAAGAAAGAAGGTTGTCATCTGAGCTGAAATGGCAAACACATTCATAAAAGAGTAATCATGGAATAAAGACAGAACAATTTTGTAACTATGGCTGGAAATATTCTGTCTCACTTCTGAGAAGTCAGAAATGCTTGCTAAAAATCTTTATGTTGAATAATTTTGCATGAGCTCTTTTCCCTCCATACTTTCCTCCAAGAGCTTAACCATTAAGTTCAATGGAGTTTGGACTTATCTGTACTGTTTAAGTAGTTTGGTGCTAATGTCTCTACTTTTGGTCTGTTATTAATTCTAAGCAGAGAAGTATTTTGTATTTTATAAGCATTTTGTATTGAATGAAATCATGTTTTTTCCTTTTTCTGGGACAGTGGCAATTGGCAGTCTTGCCCATCTCACAGTGGGGAGCCTGTAATATTCCCTTTGTTATGACATTCAAAAGTGTTACTAAAATGTCCTTTGAAACTGACATACAGTGTAAGTGGAAATTCAAAGTCAGTGAGGCTATATAATAAGAGTACTGGCTAAAGGATAAAGCAAGAACTAGCTAGAAATGATGCCTAGGACATTTTCAAGTACATATTGAGGAGGATAAACTATTGGCTCTGAGAGGAGAGAATAAAGTCTTGGAGGTAAGAAAGCATGTAAAAAACTTGCCTATGAACAGTGGTCTGTGTGGTGCGGTGTGGTGATAGTGGAGTCTTCAAATACAGAAATTTAAAGCAGTTCTTTCTTTTAAAGAAAAAGGATTTCTAGCACTAACAAGTTTCACAGCTCTTCCTGAAGTAGATCTAGTATGCTGACTTCAAAGTAAAAATAAATTGCCGCCGGTGTCATTGATAAACTCAATTAGGATAGTAGCTTTGCTTTCTTATGAGAACATTCTTCACAAAATAGTGCTTTTACCTGTAGTAAAATTACAAGCATGACCCTTCTGTCAATTACTGAGTCATAGCATCTGAGTTAAAATGAACCAGCTTTGAAATTTGGATCGCTGTTCAGGCGTGATCAGGAGAATATGTCAGGAGCAAAGTGGAAAAGAGAAAGGGTTTCAAATATCGTCTCTAAAAGGTACCACATATTCAATGAAATCCTTTCACTCTGTCTCACCCACCAAGTAACAAAAGAGACTATAAACAAGAAGTGATAAGAGTGCAGACTCAAATACTAATTTGTTGGAAAAGTCTCCTCCAGAGTATGAAATATCTCACATAATTGTCACCACAGTCAGTTTTTCTTTATGCCAATCATAATCTAATCTATATCTGCCCTGATTCTTTGCTAATTTTAGTCTGGTAAATATTATTTTTATTGAGATCTAAAATTAAAATTCAACCAAAAGAAGAAAACTGTAACTTTTTTTTTTTTTTAAGTGCAATCTTTCACCCTGAAGTTAAAAGGGGACAAAGTACCAATAAATTACTACTTTTGATGCTGTTAGCTATGGAGAGGAATAAGTGAAATACATCCACCTGCTGCTCAGATTTCAATAGTTAGGGGAAATAGTTGCTTTCGCTGTTCACAGAATCACAGAATCAGTAAGGTTGGAAAAGGCCTTAGAGATCATCATGTCCAACCTATGTTCTCATTAGTACATGAAAGAAAATGGCTTGACAACCAGAGAAAAATAAATTTGATTTAAAGTCACTTTAAATGACAATTTCTCCACAACTATGGTGGTAAAAGATGGTGAATGCTCTCCAGCTAGACTGACAGTGTAATTAAAGTCTCCCATTCATTTCTTAATGGAGTTAGGAAGACAGTGAAATGGGGAACAATGCATAAGTAAAGAAGTTACACTGGATGGTATTCATAGGTGGATGGAGCATAGATGACAGTGGAATAAGGAGTGACATTTTATCAGGAAAAGGCAACAATAAAACTGTTCCTCCATCCTACCTGATCTATCTAGCAAGAGCAGACTTTCCTCTTTTGCTAGTGAAAACAATAAAGCACCAGATTCTGCACCTGAGATGAGGCAACCTGGATGTTTGTACAAACTGGGCCGTGAGGTGCTGGAAAGCACTGCCATAGAAAGGGACCTGGGGGTCCTGGTTAATGGTAAGTTGAACATGAGTCAGCAGTGCCCTGGCAGCCAGAAGGGCCAGCCATGTCCTACCCTACTCTGCACTGGTGCGGACTAACCTTGAGTATTGTGTGCAGTTTTGGGCACTGCAATATGAGAAAGGTATTAAGCTACTAGAGAGCATCTTAAGGAAGGCAATAAAGATGGTTAAGGGTCTTGGGGGGAAGTTATATGAAGAGTGGCTGAGGTAATTTGTCCTGTTCAACCTGGAGAAGAGAAGACCTCATTGCACTCTACAACTTCCTTGTGAAGGGAAGGGGGCAGACACTGATCTCTCTGGTGACCAGTGACAGAACCTAAGGGAATGGCCTAAAGTTATGTCAGTAGAGTCTTAGGTTAGATATTAGAAAGAGGTTGTTTACCCAATGTGTGGTTGAGGACTGGGACAAGCTCTCCAGGTAAGTGGTCACAGCACCAAGACTGACAGTTCAAGAAATGTTTAAATGATGTGACTCTTGGGGCATTATCCTCTGCAAGGCTAAGGGTTAGTTTCGATGATCCTTGTGAATCCTATTCAACTCAGCATATTCTGAGATCTTGTGATTTTCATTAACAGAAGAAGAAACACCATCTTCCAGGGAGCTAGCTGTGCCTGATGATCCAGAGCCTATCCACTATCCCCAAAGCTGCAGGACTTGTGTGGTTCCCCATGCTCAGGTTCAGACACTAGCAAAGCTGGGTTCATGTTACTGATAAGCATGCACACACATGTGTGCACACATGTGTACACACAGTCAGCTACACAGATCAGCATGGATGGAAAATAGAGACCTATCAGCACCTACAAGGATATACAGTGAATCCTCTCTGTATCATGACTTCTCCTTCACGACCTCACCCATTCGCAAAGCAATTTTTTCGCAGTCCGACTTTCGGGTTCCACGAGGTCCCCCAGCCCACGCATGCACTGTGCCTCTGCTTCGCTGAGGGGCAGTGCTGGCTCTCCCTGTGGGGCCGGATGGGCCCGCACCCCAGGGAGGGCACGCAGGGAGGGAGTGCAGTTTCTCCAGCAAAGCCTGGCGTTTAGCGGCCCGTGGAGGGCCGGCAGCCAGGCCCCACAGCAGACCCCACCTCGTGGCAGCCCCGGCCCTGCAGCAGCCTCCCTGCCCAGCGGCAGACAGCCTGTCCCCGCGGCAGGCAGCCCCATCCCTGTGGCAGGCAGCCCATCCCCGCGGCAGCCCCGGTGGCCTGAGATGCCATGCCGGGACGCCATGGGCACACGCATCGGGATCGGGGTGGGGGAGCCGCGGCATGGGGTTTGTGCCCGAAGCCCTGTGGAGTTCCGGGGGATGGAGCAATGGGCGTGGCCTGCATGCATATTAATGACCTGCAGTTTTTTGCGAGATTAATGTTTCGTGATGCTTTTGGCCTCTCCCTNCCCTCCCCAGTAAGATTGGGAGGAGGGTGGGTCCTGGGAGCGGGGCTTATTTCAGATGTCTGTCTGTGCTCCACCTAGGTGAGTGAGCGCCGAGGACGGGACCGGCACAAGGTGGGGGGGGGGAGTGCCGGCGCCGCGAGCCGCGGCAAGCGAGGGAGCAGGACGGGGACAGGATCAGGGGAGGGGTGCACCGTGAGCCACGGCAAGCGAGCGAGTGGNTACATCTGGTGTAAACATGGACAGTATGGACTGGCCAGTGCTTTTGCCCTCCTCCTGTTGGTCAGTATTGAAGTCTGCTAGTGGTATGTACATACATACATACAGATATATTTACACACACATGCAGTCTGTATGCATCACTCCAGCTGCTGACCTTAACCTCTCAATCAATCCAGTAGGTGGCCTCAGATTCCTGGTCTTTCATTTGTTTGCATCTGCACATTTGCATGCCCTGAGTTTTGCAGCCTCACTCCTGTGGCTGGTTCTCAGACCTCTACACACATCCAAAGTCAGGTATTTCTAGTAAATCATCCCAGTTCTGTGGGAACAGAAGCAAAGGAGTTTCTTTTCCATTAGGATAAGAACTAGTGATTAATTTTTTATATAGCTTGACAGACATAAGAAGAGGCTGACAAGCCCCAAGATTTACTGTGAATAATTCCCTTGCACTGTGAAGTATACCAGAATATGTACTTCTCCACTTTCCCAGAAATGAAATCCTGACAGCGTACTGAAAAAAAGTTTCTTCTAATGTGGAACCATATCTTGTTAAAGTGCTCTGAAGCTGTGTATTCTGGAAAGTTGAAATAAAAAAAATATTATAAACATGACCCTATTCTTTAAGTATCAGTATGTGATATTCAACAAAGTGTCATAGGTCCTTGTTCAAAACAGTACACCAAACTATATTTCAGATAATAGAAATCCCTATTATACTGCTGAACTTGATCACATTTTAAAATATACTTGGCTTATCTCTTATTTACCAATCTGGATCTTTCCTCTCACAAACACTGTTAAATAAACTCATTTTGAATTTATGTAGTGTCTCACAGAAAAATGTAAAGTGAATGCTAGTGAGAAAGCAATAAACTGAAAGTAACAACTAGATTTTAGTAGTAGGTTTTCTGTTGGGAGATTTTATATGCTGCATGCATATGCCTATATATTCTTTGTCTCCCTGTAAAATGGATTTTACCCCAGCAAATTGGATTATGGCAGCATATGATTGGTAAGAAGGACATACCTTGTTTAGCTATAAACTGCCACCTTGCATCATTTCAGGCACAAAATGCAGAAATAGTGTGTACTCAGCAGGCCCATTTTATGGTTTTCTTCAGCAAATAGTTTACAAGCTCATAACCTTTCACAACTCTTTTATTTTTCTTTCTATATAAAGTAATTTTAGAAAATCTACATTAGGTTAAGACTAAGGAACAACAAATGACAAAAAAGAAGGCCTTTGAATGAAATTGATATTGCCACATTTCATTCAGACTAAAGTATCAGGATTTCTTCAGTCCAGTTTGAAGGCATTTATGGTCCCATGCTGACATAAATTTTACTTCAACTACCTAGGAAGCTGAGTTAATAGAAATAATGTAAACTATAAGAACTCAAATGAGAGTATATGTCTCCTCTTGACTAATTTTTTTTACAATAACATAGTTTTCCTGTTACATTATAGCTGTGTACTAAGGCTTGAAATCTTTTTACTGACAGGGTTTTGCAAAATTCAACTAGTTTTATAGATATAGTTAATCAAATGAATGTCTTTGTTTTCATGTTTTTCCATGGAGAAGTTGAAATTATCTAGCTTTCACAAAAATGGGATACGAATGTCATCAGCCTCTAGGATTCTTTGTTTACTATTCCTTAAACAATTACATTGAGCTATGCCCTGAAAAGCTTGCAAAAGCAAGGTTGATTTATGAATAAATATGAATAATATATGCTAAGTATTTAATACAGTGAACCCCCATTACTCACAGGCTGTTGGGTCTGGTCCGCCTCCCGCGAGTTGTGAAATCTGCAAAGATAGTGAACCCACTACATAGTCGAGTACGCCATGCCCGTAGCCATGCCCCCTCCCCAGTAAGGTTGGGAGGAGGGTGGGTCCTGGGAGCGGGGCTTATTTCAGATGTCTGTCTGTGCTCCACCTAGGTGAGTGAGCGCCGAGGACGGGACCGGCACAAGGTGGGGGGGGGGAGTGCCGGCGCCGCGAGCCGCGGCAAGCGAGGGAGCAGGACGGGGACAGGATCAGGGGAGGGGTGCACCGTGAGCCACGGCAAGCGAGCGAGTGGGACGGCGATGGGGCGGTGGGGCGAGTGCCAGTGCCACAAGCCGCAGTAAGCGAGTGAGTGGGACCGGGATGGGATCAGGGCGGGGGGGCATCGTGAGCCCTGTGAGCGAGGCGGGGGGGAGCGGGGACGAGGCTGGCTGTGTGAGCAGGGACGCGGGGGGGGCGCAGCCAGCGTCGCGAGCGGCGGAGCTGGAGGCCGATCAGGCTGAGGTCGTGGTAGGTTCTGCACACACGCCGAGGTCGCACAGCTCACGGAAAACTCACCTGCAAATACTGAAGCTCGCAAATAGCAGATCCCGAATACACGGGGGCTCACTGTATAATTCTTCATAGCTTCTAAATCAATTGGATTAATTATAATAAATGGATCAGTTTCATCTTTCTGATTTTAGGTTTTCCATTTCCTTTCCTATTTCTCCCTCTCTGTTGAGCTGATCCCTCTATTCTTTCTATAGTCCTCACTCTCCTTTATTTCTGTCTTCTATTTTTATTCCTGAGTTTTTCTTATTATTATTCCTTATTGTTTTTCTTTTCTCTCCCTCTTTATTTCTCACCTTGTTCTGATTATAAATATTAAAGGAGTTTTTTTATTTCATAAATCTAGCAAAAAGAGTGAAAAGTTAACAGCTATTGTTAGAGACCCNAGCTGAGTTAATAGAAATAATGTAAACTATAAGAACTCAAATGAGAGTATATGTCTCCTCTTGACTAATTTTTTTTACAATAACATAGTTTTCCTGTTACATTATAGCTGTGTACTAAGGCTTGAAATCTTTTTACTGACAGGATTTTGCAAAATTCAACTGGTTTTATAGATATAGTTAATCAAATGAATGTCTTTGTTTTCATGTTTTTCCATGGAGAAGTTGAAATTATCTAGCTTTCACAAAAATGGGATACGAATGTCATCAGCCTCTAGGATTCTTTGTTTACTATTCCTTAAACAATTACATTGAGCTATGCCCTGAAAAGCTTGCAAAAGCAAGGTTGATTTATGAATAAATATGAATAATATATGCTAGGTATTTAATACAGTGAACCCCCATTACTCACAGGCTGTTGGGTCTGGTCCGCCTCCCGCGAGTTGTGAAATCTGCAAAGATAGTGAACCCACTACATAGTCGAGTACGCCATGCCCGTAGCCATGCCCCCTCCCCAGTAAGGTTGGGAGGAGGGTGGGTCCTGGGAGCGGGGCTTATTTCAGATGTCTGTCTGTGCTCCACCTAGGTGAGTGAGCGCCGAGGACGGGACCGGCACGAGGTGGGGGGGGGGAG
>WEKX01017346.1:86742-99204 GCA_013390025.1 Pitta sordida
TGAACCCACTACATAGTCGAGTACGCCATGCCCGTAGCCATGCCCCCTCCCCAGTAAGGTTGGGAGGAGGGTGGGTCCTGGGAGCGGGGCTTATTTCAGATGTCTGTCTGTGCTCCACCTAGGTGAGTGAGCGCCGAGGACGGGACCGGCACAAGGTGGGGGGGGGGAGTGCCGGCGCCGCGAGCCGCGGCAAGCGAGGGAGCAGGACGGGGACAGGATCAGGGGAGGGGTGCACCGTGAGCCACGGCAAGCGAGCGAGTGGGACGGCGATGGGGCGGTGGGGCGAGTGCCAGTGCCACAAGCCGCAGTAAGCGAGTGAGTGGGACCGGGATGGGATCAGGGCGGGGGGGCATCGTGAGCCCTGTGAGCGAGGCGGGGGGGAGCGGGGACGGGGCTGGCTGTGTGAGCTGGGACGCAGGGGGGCGGAGCCAGCGCCGCGAGCGGCAGAGCTGGAGGCCGATCAGACTGAGGTAGTGGTAGGTTCTGCACACACGCCGAGGTCGCACAGCTCACGGAAAACTCACCTGCAAATACTGAAGCTCGCAAATAGCAGATCCCGAATACACGGGGGCTCACTGTATAATTCTTCATAGCTTCTAAATCAATTGGATTAATTATAATAAATGGATCAGTTTCATCTTTCTGATTTTAGGTTTTCCATTTCCTTTCCTATTTCTCCCTCTCTGTTGAGCTGATCCCTCTATTCTTTCTATAGTCCTCACTCTCCTTTATTTCTGTCTTCTATTTTTATTCCTGAGTTTTTCTTATTATTATTCCTTATTGTTTTTCTTTTCTCTCCCTCTTTATTTCTCACCTTGTTCTGATTATAAATATTAAAGGAGTTTTTTTATTTCATAAATCTAGCAAAAAGAGTGAAAAGTTAACAGCTATTGTTAGAGACCTTGATATAGTTTTGAGCATAATGACAATAATGTGATAGTGAGACTGACTGTGGTGGAAGTATCAGTAAAGATGCTGCAAGACAAATTTTTAGTTGAGATCAGCATATAACCTGAAGTGGGGATTCCTCCGTGGAGAACTAACTCACTTGGTTGCTGTATTTCAGCTGGGCAAGCTCGGGTCCCACTACCATCAATGCACACAAAGTCTGTCCATTTGTCTGTCCATTTGTCTGTCCATTCATTCATGTGACTCATTTTGGATAGCTGTTCTTGCTTGCCAGCTTAATAACCACTTCATTTTCAGAGTGAAATGGGATGAATCCCATCTCTCCTGGGTGAGAATCAAGGCACAATATAGAAGTACAATGACAGTCCAAGCTGCCAGTCTTCCTACATAAGCATTTAATCCAGTGCAACTGTCAAGTATTTTCTGTACTCTGAATTCAGTGGAAAAGCGTGTTTATGCCCCATAGTACACTTAAGTTATGCATATAAATGTAACTTGAATGTACTTAATGTTACTACATAAATAAGTATCATTCTCTTTCTGTAATGCTCGACTATCTATTTTTTTACTCTTCCTGACAACAAAGTACTAGCCTTCCTAGCTTTATTCAAGGTGATCTGTGGAGACTCTTGTGCATGTGGACACAGTTGTAAAGATTGCATGTGTAATTGTGGATGTGTTTGATGGCTGCTATTTCATTAGAGACATTCAAATGTAATTGTAGCTGAACTAGGACACACAATCATTCTCATCTAAAATAATGTACTGATCTAGATGACCATCAACATTTTAACTTCCTTTCCTTTGCTAGAAATTCCCTTGAATAAGCTCATTTTTACCATGACTGAAACTGGAACCGCACTCTGAGATACGTTTGTAAGATTTGTTTGTTTGATTCCAGAAATGTGATGAGATCTATTACAGTAAACACCTGGTTATTCATGGTTTGCATCTTCGTGATTTCAATTCTTCGCAATTCATTTTTCAGAAAATAAACCGGACCCGGGCATGCACAGATAACGCCGTGAAGAAAGACAGCTCATGAATATGCAAATGAGCTCATGACTATGAAAATAATCCCTGCCCATCTCCCTGCCCCCTACAGCCTCTGGGCACTGGGGGGGTGTTCCCAGGAAGGTCGCGATGGAGGCAGTAGGGATTCCAGGCGCCCTCCGCTGCTCCGAGTGCTGTGAGTACCAGGGCTGGCTGGGGTTGGCTAGAGCTAAACTGCCTCTTGCCATTGCCTTGGCAACCTGATGCTGTGTTGGGCTGACGCTTCTAGATGTAGTGCTCTGCTCGCAACACTGGCACTGGCTTGGTAACCCTACTTAACCAGTGGTAACCTAACCTAATCTAACCTAATCTAACCTAACCTAACCCTACCTAACACAGGCCCTGTCATGGCTACGGCAGCTGCTGCTCATGCTCATCCATCCTGGGAGGGGCAGGGCTACAGCCCTGCCAGGGCTGGCACAGTCCTGCCTCCCATCATCTCCCACTGGCTGCAGGCAGTGGTCCTGTGGCATGTCACTGGCTGCCACAGCTACCTCTCACGTGCACGGCATCCCAAGAGCAGCTGGGTTAGGGCTGCTGAGGCGTAGCCCAGCAAAGCTCCCAGCCCAGGACACCTGCCTCACCAACATAGGCCACAGATCAAGGAACAGGGCACGGGGTGGTCCTGGGAATGGCCTCCAAAGCTCTGGAGTGTAGGCAGATGGGGCATTGGGTGGGGCTTAATTGAATATTCATGAGTTTGCTATCTTTGCGCTTTGCGGCCTTTGCTGCAAAGCCTATGCTGCTTTGCATGCCCATAGACCTGTGAAACCCGGGGACTCACTGTATTTGGATTTAAGTTAGCTCTATAGCCTTGTCTCTTCCTTTCACTTTCTAATTGCTTTTTAGTTCATCAAGAACTTGTATCTAAGGCTGAAATTTACCCATTGTTTTAAATCCCGTTTGTGTATGAGGTGGATATGCATGAAATAATATAATGTCTATCATTCATATGACTGCTATATAGTAAATTTTGTGTGATTCTGTGTGTTGCATTGTAAAACGAATAATAAAACACAGAGTCTTTTTATTTTGTGATTGTGTATGTGTATGCATCTCTGTGTGACAGAAATCGGTGCCTCTGAGGATTTCCATTGTAAGAGATGAAATTCAGTTGCTTTTTACCTCACTGAATTTTAACTGTTTAGACTGTATCTTGCTATGTTGGACATGAGAAGTAAGACTTCTCCATTGCCAGATTGCATGACTACATCATAAGTAGTTATTTAAGTTAACATAGTTGATTTTGCATTGAGGAAAATTAGGTTCACACATTTTATGTGCTGCCAGGAAGAAATTCATATAATCATACAATGGTTTGGGTTGAAAGGCACCTTAAAGATCATCTAGTTCCAAACCCTTTTCTGTGGTCAGGGAAACTTTCAATAGATCAATTTACTCAATCCACCCTTGTCATGAAGACCTCCAAGGGCTGAGGAGTCCACAATCTCTCTGAGCAACCTGTTCCAGTGCCTCACCACACTCAGAGTAAAGAATTTCTTCTTAGTGTGTCATCTAAACGTACTCTCCAGGTTAAGACCATTCCCCCTTGTCCTATCACAACAGGCCCTTATAAAATTGTCTCTCTCCAGCTTTCTTAAAGGCTCTCTTTAAGTACTGGGAGGCTGCTATAAGGTGTCCCTGAAATCTCCTCTTTTCCAGGCTGAACAGCCCAAACTCTCTAAGTCTGTCTTCATAGAAGAGGGGTTCCAATTCCATGATCAACTTGAGATTTCCCCGGCACCAATTCCAGCATCTGTTTGTGAATTGGGGTTCCCCCTCTAGTATTCCCGTCTCACAAGAGCAGGGAGAGGAAGATAATCACCTGCCTTGACCTGCTGGCCACAATTCTTCTGAAGCAGCCCAGGATGCAGTTGGCCACCTGGGCTGTGAGGACACACAAGCTCAAGTCCAGGTTTTCATCCACAAGCAACTCCAATTGATCTGTTGATCTGTTAGAGGGTAGGAAGGCCCTGCAGAGAGACCTGGACAGACTGGAGAGATGGGCAGACTCCAATAGAATGAAGTTTTTTAAGTCTAAATGTTGGGTTCTGCATTTTGGTTATAACAACCTCAAGCAGAACTATAGGCTGGGGAGGAGTGCTTAGAGAGTGAGCAGGTGGAAAGAGACTTGGGGGTATTAGTTGACAGCAAACTCAACATGAGCCAGCAGTATGCCCAGGCAACCAAAAGCGCCAATGGCATCCTGGCCTTCACCAAGAATGGAGTGGCTAGTAGGACAAGAGAGCTTATCCTTCCNCCTTTCCAGCCCTATTTATACTGTGAATACTCCTCCTCAGTAGGGCTTCTGGCAATACTGAGGGGAATGAACTAGAATCATGTTGATCATTTCCTCTATTTACTTGCTCTTGTCATCAGTATAAACCTTGCAGTGAAGACAGTTTCAAGAACATTTGTCATGGAGAAAATCTGAAAATAAATTTTAGAAGATGACAATTTCTGCAGTTGCAGAGAATTTAATTACAAGTCAAAATTGAACTGCGCTAGAGCAGTCGTTTGTTTGCTGTAACAGCATAGATTTCTCACTACTAAGGAAAATAATATAGTTAAAGAGGGATTTGTTTAAGGGCCTAATAAAGATAAAACAATTCAAGGCTCTTAAAGGCGATTGAAATATAATATTTTTTTACTTCAACTTGAGGAAGAAATAATGTTTAAGGCCAGTAAAAGGTGAACATAAATGTGAACCAGCTTATTGCAGATTGATTAGTATAAGCCTTTGACAACAACACATGCCTACAAAGTAGATGTCTTGTTATTGTTTATTAAGGAACAAATTGATCTATCCAGTATAAAATCAGATTCAATTAGTGGAGCTAGCATATAGGCCAGGGATTTAGGAATAAGAAAAGAGGGCCTTCCCTTAATACTTGTATATGAGAGTAAGGTGCAAGAACAGTTAACAAGATGATATTTGCAGGCTTTCTAATATTTTATCTTTTTCTGTTTCCTTCTGGTGTGACGGAATACAGATCTGCCTTAATGCCAATGGTTCCTAGCTCCAGCAAAGTGATGTGCTGCCTCCACTTCAGAATCTGTGCCTTTTAAGTTTATTCTCGAGTTAGTCCAGCTAAAGCTGAAATTACTACATGAAGACTGAAACTAGTTGAAGTTCACCTCTGTTATAGGGAGCTGAAATCAGGGCAGAGACCATTTTTTCCCAGGAATGATTTTTCACAGAATGTAACTGAGCCACTGATTTATCTGTGTGATTTCCAGTCTTTAACACAGAAAACCCCATTTATTTGGGTAGCTGATAGAGCCCTCACATACATTTTTCAGACTGTTTTCTTATTTTAGCTATCTCAGTAGAACTTGTTCCATAGCCTTTTCTTTAACAGATAGGAAACTGGCAACATAGTTGCAATAACATTTATTTCAGTCTTATGTTATTGTGGTATCTGGGTACATGTACCTTTTAAAGACTGCAGAGATATTAGAAACAGTTTCCAGTGAACTACATTGCTTTGATAAGCAAATAGCAGGCAAACTCATTAGAAGAAACCTAACCAGAAGCAGAGAGGTCTCCTTGCCCTTGTAGAATAAATACTGCAGCATAGAACAGCATTTACACTGCTTCCAATACACGAGCTAACCAACTCCAAATGGGGTCAGGTTGTTCACATCTTACTGCAATCTAGAGTGAAAACATATGTCTTCATTATATCAACATATAACACAGATTCTGCTGGTTATATGTTTTTGTTTTTTTTTCCAGAAAAGCTCTTCTTCCACCTCTGAAGTTTAAACTGTTTCACAGAGAGTTTCGTTGACCCTCACTAAACTTTCTAGGCAGATTCTAGCCATCTGTTGCATTATTTCATCAATTTTTGAGATTTCTTCTGTCATTGAATTTTGACCATACTCTACAGCATGACATTCTTTCTCCAGTCTTTCACTTCAGTAATAAATTTACAAATAGGTTTTAGCCATGTTGGAGCCTATGACTTGTTTATAGTTATTTTCTCCCCCATCTAATCACCAGTTCTTATCTCACCTCCCTTTTTTTATTCTATCTTGTAATTCAAACAACTTTTTATCAACCCTGCAACCTCTGGAGGTCCTGTATTTTCACATTTTCTCTAATAGACTCCATTATTTTTCCTCCTGCCACTGTCTCTGTGATATCTACAGCATCATTACATAACATATCCAGATATTTAGTTATAAAAGCTATCAACTATTTCATACAATGTTTTCGCAATTGCTGTAAAAGTTGAAAAACTCCTTTTGTGTCATTAAGTATCTATTCAATATTTCAGTAATCAAAATTCCATATAGCCCTAGCGTGTCCAATTCTCACAACTTTCTGTTCATAGAATGACCTTGCTGTACAGGAAGCAATCACTCTTCTGAGTCTTTATCATTCAGAAATGGAAAACAAACCAAAAAAGCAAGCTGTAATGCAACTGACATTTTTCATTGTAACAAGGAGATATTTTGCTTGGTTGTAAGTTTTCGTAACATTTATGTCAGGACAATTTATTTTTGTTTGGCAGGCTGGTGTTTGGAGGATTGTCATGAAACTGACATGATCTGCCTTAGGAGTCGGTGGTTCAAGGAGCTTTCATTTTTAGATTAAGGAAGGTGCAAGACTAAAGCAAGTAAATTAGTTTTAAAACTACAGGGTCTTCAAGCTGCAGCACAAGGATGAACTTGCCTGTGGACAGCGACCAGTAAAGAACCACCTTGGACCTAACAGTTCCTCATAATGCAAAGGACTTTACAAACCTGGGGTAGGAGACCTGGCAGAGCATATGGGTGTGTTTATTCTCATCTTGTTCATACATAGATTAATATGTTAGTATATTTTAGGTAAAAAAAAAAAAGCTTGGGCTTTAAAGCAGAGAAGAGCAGGCAGCAGTTCTAACAACTGCCTACTCTTTTGGCCTAATACTCTATCTGGAGAAAGTACTCTTCATTGCTAGGCAAAGCCTGAACATGCTCTGCAAGAGGACATCCCTGGCGTTGCAGGTGCTGTGGACAATGGGGGAAGCAGGCATCCTGGAGTAGAGGAGGGAACTTGCCTGTACTTGTTGGTGGTTACCTTTGGAAAGCACAATGGTTTCTTTAGTTTCCACTGTGGCTTGGGAAAATGTTGATATTTCCTGTTCTAGAAAGCAAGGCTGAAGAAAGGAATTTATCTTGCACAACTGCAATGTGCAGAAGTATTATTCTGTGTTTTGGTTTGTCTCACACAGTAGATTGGTGTTTTCCCTTTGCAAGAGTAACCATTTTTGTTTGCTGCAATCTAGTTTTAACATTGAAGGCTTGAGAGATAGGCCTGTACCAAAGGCTGTAAAATGTTAAAAAATATTTTTCAACTATAATACGGAATGTATATACATGTGTCCATAGAATATATTTAATTATTATTTTTAACATTTTGTAGATGGAATCTAGAAATTCTGAAAGCTGGAGGACACAGAGCAGGTTAGGAACAAAGAAACAATATTCATATTTCCCAGTCTTAATGTAATTTCTTATTCTATGTGATGTTTCAAAATCCTATGGTATTGTTACTTTGAACTGATAATTTTCTTTCCATGGCTTATATACAGATGAAGTTTTTAAAGCTTAGTCATAAGAATGCAGGGAAGAAGAAACTTTGAAAAAGCTTACTACTGAAGCAAATTAAAAAAATAGAAGAATGTAAAGTACATCTAAACAAGGGAAGGTCAGCTAGTGGCCTAGGAATTAGACCTCACATGCAGATGTATTTGGCCTCCGGAATACATTCAATTAGATGGAGGTATTACTGCACCAAAGAAGAAAGTAGACAAGGACACATATGTGATGCAGAGTTAGGCCAAGTATTTCACAGTTTATTGAACCAGGTACAGTACCTCATGAATGTAGTTGTTTCAACTTTTCCTTGGCATCCATCTAGAAATAAAAATAATGCCTCAACCTGAATAAGATCCCCATATCTGATTGGAAAGACAGATTAAGACCTTGTAACCATTGAAAATTCTGACTAGTCACCAACATATGAATGCATTAATATTTGGACATAAGTTAATTGCCTAATTAAAGGTTTTATTATTAATCTAGAAGTATTTTGAAACATTATAGGCTATCTCAGACAAATGTCCTACATGATTAAAGCATGAAGTTAATATTTTCAGTCCAAACGGTGACATTAATTGAACCAAACAGATCAAAAACATATAGTATCAGCATCTAGAGCCAAATGCATCACTGCAGTGCCTAAAGTCTGAGACAGTAGCGCTCATTATAAGGCCATGATTTTTTTTAGAAAAATGAGAAAGAAAAAATGTATTTCATGGCTAAAAATAAAAATATTGACGTTTCTGCCACTACTTTCTGTAGATTGTTTAAATGAAATTCTGGAGTTATATTTTGAAAACTTTTCTATTAAAAATTGAATAATAACCGTATGAGTTTTGGCCCGCAGTGAAACTTGTCAGGAACGATTATCTAGGCTTCAGTCCATTTAACTTTTAATGAATAGTTATGTATGTAGTTATTTATTCTGTTTTATTCTGTATGTTGGATTTAGTTACCATGAACATCCATTTCCATAATGATAAATGAATGCTATTCCACAATTACTTTATGAAAAAAAAAGCCCAGAGGGTTAGGAGGCATGGATTTACTTGTACTGACTTCATGTCAGAAAGCATGAACATGAGAGCATTTTCCATGCATTTTTGTACTCTTTTGCATTTTGCCTACTAGCTTTTTTCAAGTTTTATTATTAACAGTTGCTTTTTAAATGCACCTTTAGTTGAACAAATAAATATTTTTAAATATTATTAATAATTGTTTTAAAAAACAAAAATACTAATAGGATTTCGTTCTAGTAGATAAGGGGATTTCACTCTTATTTAATTAATTTCTTCTACTTGAGTGCATTTGCCATCAGCTGTCAGATGCTAAATGACCCTACCTGGTTGGGAATTCAAAGTAGGGCACAATCACACTCAATTTTCATGTCTATAAACCTATTAATTTTGATCCATAGTTTGTAGGAATTCTGGGAGCAGGAGATCCTAAGAATGAAATAAGAAATAGAACGCAGATGAAAGACTGAATAAAATTGTATTTTGTACTTAAAACCTGATAAGATTCAGGTTTTGGTTGTGTTTTTTGTTGTGGTTGTTATTCTTTGTTAAAAAATTGGTTTGGTAATGTGCACAAATTTCTCATCCATACAGCAGGAAACATTTTTCAGCTAAAGTTAATTATGAGTGACTTGCCAAGGATCCTTGATGAGCTGAACCAAAAGAACATTGTTTGGTGGCTGTCCCTTGGACTCCGTCACCTCCCTGGACAGACCATTCCACTGAGAGATCACTCTCTCTGTGAAAAACCTCTTCCTAACATTCAGTCTAAACCTCCCCTGGCTTAGCTTCTTGTCTCAATTCACCTCTCTTGAACATTTTTAAACAAATTTACAAACATTCAAGGTATAATATAGTAATGGAAGGCTACATTTAGCTTCCTATAGTTGCAGATTGGAAAAGTCTTGGCCATTAAGTAACCCACACTTTCTTTTGCCTTTTTGTCACTCAGTTTAAAGAAAAGGAAGGTGTTAATTTCTTTTATTCTTACTATCCTTGTGATCTAATTGTAGCTAAAAGCAACTGCCATTATTGCAAGCTTTGTAACATTCAATATAATTATTATTGTTTTAACTATCAGTTATTATTTGCAAAGGAATATATTATTTCATTAATTTAATTTCAGACATAGTTTTCAGTGTAACTTATTACACAAACAATTGCTATTAACTAATAACTTTATTGTTTCCGTGGAGTATCTAGGGGTTTAGTTGAAGAAATGTAAGCCTACAGTCTCTGCTGTCTTGCATGAGAATATTTATTAACTGCAAAGCTTTCAGGTCTGATATCTGACCACTTTAATTGTCACTGTAATTGATTTTACCTTTGTCTTGGCATTGTGATTGCTTTGTAATTTGCTGATGATTAATGGCTGTCCTCTGGTTACCCTGCTTGGTTAGGCCTAAGGCACAACCCAAGTTTGCTTTGACTCTGACTTGTCTTAAAAGACGTCAAAATCTAGTTCAAATTTATCATCTGTGGAAAAAGAAGAATCAGCACATTCATAGCATACTCAGCCTCTCAGCTGAGCAGATTGAGAGCTACAACTGGCTTTGCAGGGTGACAGTTTGCTTTTTTGAAGAGAAATTCATGGGGACTTAACTTTCACTGCTTCTAGGGTGGGCCATATCAAGCCATCTTACAACACTTGGCACAGTGGTCAACAACATTTTTATGGACAAGGGACACATAAAAATTTGAGCCCTTGTATAATTACCTAACATTCATTTTCTGTCCCCAGTTTTTTTTTTCTTTGTTTGGTGGGTTGGGTTTTTTGTTTGTTTTGTTTTAACTGCAAGTGAAAAGGTGAGCTTGTGTTTACAAAACAATGAGGCTGCTGGAGATGAGTGCACTCCTGGGTGTTTCAGCAGTACATATCAGTATTCTGGCTTCCAGATTGATGTCTCTGAGCCCTAAATGTAAGGTTTATGGAGTTATAAAGAGGGTGCTGCCTTTTTAAAAATTTTATTTCCAAGTCACTATAATAGCCCATAATTTCCTTTGTCTTAGGAAAAAGTTCATATTTCTTTCAAGGTGCCCCAAATATAAACTTTTGTTTTCTTCCACTTCCTAGTTCCCTGTGGAAGTTGAGAAAAACGTAATACCGATACTCTTTCAAGCGTGCCCTATTTTCCGTCATAAATGGTAACTTTATAACCAGTTAATAACCTTCAGTGGTGACTTTGTAACTGTAGACATCAAAAGAGTGGCTGACCCCCAGAAATGGATTATCCGCCTTGGACCATAATTCTGGAATCGTTACTGAAATACCTGTTCAAGCCAAGCAAGACTATTGTCAATTTTTTTAAGATAGAAAGACAAGAAATTCTTTTGAAGGCATTCCAAGGTTTCATCACATTGACATGCAGATAGATTTAGCACTTTGCAACTTGTTTTGTTGAGCTCCTTCTCATCTGTCTCTTCTCTCTGAACACACTGCTAATGAAGGCAAGTGTGGTGCAAGTGCATTTGCTCTTACCAGTTGCTTTGTTAATTTAGCAGCAAAATGGACATTGAATCCGTAAAAATAAGACCACATTAGAGAGACAAGCATTGCAAAACCAATAAATCACAGAAAATATCCAAATCCTTTTTATCCCGTTAAATCTCTTGGGTTTATTTATACCAATAGAGATCCAAATGCAATATCTGAAACCCTGACTAAGTACAAATCAGAACACAGATGGACTTTTATTTCCAAATTATTTTGAAAAAAAATGAAACAATTCTGCTGCATGAATATTTGCATTCAGTATAACAAATCTTGAGAGTTCAGTTATGGGAACTACAATAAGCCAGATAACCAAAGCTGCTGTGACTTCTGATTCTCAAATGTACCATTTCTTCCAGGTGTACAGTCTTCCTTTAACAGCCCCCTCTGAAACTGGAGGTGCAGTTTGTGACTACAGACATGAAAAACAGTATCTCCGCCTTTTCTACATCTCTAGTTACTATATTCCCCTCTGTATCCAATGAGTGGAGGTTTTTGCAGTCTTTCTTTTTGCTGTTAATGTATTTACAAAAACACTTTTTATATTATCCTTTACAGAAACAGCTAGTTTGAGTTCCATCTTGTCTTTTGCCTCACTAATTTTACTCCTGCATGACTCTACAACTTCCTTAAACACACCCTGGTTTACCTTCCCTTTTTTCCAAAGGCCATACATCCTCTTTTTTCCCCCTAGCTCTTTCAGAAGTTCCTTGCCCTTCCAGACCAGTCTTCTACCCCTCCGACTTGTCTATTGGCACATTGGGACCGCCTGCCCCTGTGTCTTCATGAGCTCATTCTTAAAGTATGTCCAGCCTTCCTGGACCCCCTTGCTGTAAAGGGCTGTTTTGCATGGTACCCTCCTAATTAAATCCTTAAATAGTCCGAAATCTACCCTCCAGAAGTCCAGCATAGTTCGTGCCCTTTCTCATCACACTGTCAATTAAAAACTCTATTCTCACATGGTCACTGTGTCCCAGATTTCCTCTGACCACAACATCACCAACCAGAACCAGACCTATTTGTAAACAGTAGGTTGAGCACAACCTCACTCCTGATAGGTTCACTCACCAGCTGCATTAAGAAACAATCATCAGCTACCTCTAGGAACCTTCTGGACTGTCTCCTCTCTGCTTTGTTAAGTTCCCAGCAGATGTCACGCACTGCAGTGAGACTCACAGGCCTGTAGTTTCTGAGATCCTGTTTATTGCCCTTCTTGAAAATTGAGCCAACATTCTTTCCAGTCCAGTGGGACCTCTTTGGATTCCCAAGACCACTCAAAAATTACTGAGAGAGGGTTTGCAATGACTTTAGATAGCAATTTGAGAATTCTGGGGTGAATCTTGTCAGGCCCCATAGATCTTCAGGGATACAGCTACCCGGCCATCCGGCGGCGACGTGCGG